>JAODAL010000285.1:0-346769 GCA_025379985.1 Phyllomedusa bahiana | reverse complement strand
AAAAATTTGACTTTTGCCTCATTGGAATTTTTTCCTTCCTCTGGATCAACATCTCAGGACAGAATGAAGTAATGGGATGGACATATGTCAAAAACGTTACAGTGCTCTTGTGTTTAATATAAATGATCTGATGACATGTTCCGCTTAATATATAATGTTATCTCTTCTTTGGGGAGGGAGGGGGGCTTAAACTTCATCCATGTTAATACAACAGCACCACCCACTGGGAACCTGGTTAACAAGCAGTGCGGTTTCTGTAAAATGCCTGCATAAGTATTGCAGTTAATGAATGTCCATGTGGTGGAAAGCAACATGGGGAACCAATATTTGGCTTCAGTCCTACACTAGAGGCCCAGTTTATGAAGGGAAGGCTTATCTGTATCTTATACTTTGTAATTCTATTTTCTGAAATAATGGTCGTGGCCAATGTGCTGCCCCCACCAGCCCCACGCTACAAATGAGAGCAGTCCCCTTATGCTCCTGCTTGACCTTCTTTTCTTAAAGGAGGAATTCATACGGCGTATTGCAATACAACACTATGGACCAGCCTCCTATTAAGGTATGTTCACACGGCGCATCCAAAAGCGCTGCGTCAGTCGGATCCAAAACGCATCCAACATGCAGCTGCGTGTTTGGATGTGTTTTGGCTGCAGCAGGATCGCACCCTATAGTTTATTATAGGGCTCCTGCTGCGTCTTTCAGATCAAGAATTCACATGTCAATTCTTGGAACGGATCCGAAAGACGCAAGTAAACACGGCGATCACTCGTCTGAACGCGATGCGTGTTTTACATTGAAAGCAATGTAAATCACACTGCTAATTGCTAGATGCATGTTTGGGTCCGTTAAGGTCGGAAACCCCGGATCCAAACACGCATCTATAAGCGTATGTACACACGGACAGAACCCGCAATGTGAACATACCCTTAGTTTCACTTTGCCCAACGCATACTCGGCCGAAAGAATTCAAAGTTCCGGGCGTGTATTGTGCGCCGGGGAATACGCCAGCTTATCATAGCACTCAATGAGTGCTAAGATTTTACTGTATTTGTAGGGCGTAATTCGGCCGCATTGCAGCACAAATATGTTGTGTGAATGTACCCAAAGGCCTCACACTTTTTTTCAATTAGATTTATTTCATTTTAGTTAAAGAATTTCCTTTTTTTTTGCTGTTTTAGTATTATTATTATTAATATGATAGTAAAAATACTTAACAAATACGGACATGTGCTTCATTTCTATGGCTACAAATAGGAACACTGCGGATTTATTGGTACAGGTTTCATAATGAAAACTAATGCTAAGGTTGCCTGTCCTGTCTCTTGATGTTTATAATTAAATTTTTAAATTACTATAGGTCTCTATAAATTCAGTTTAATAGCCTTTGGGGGATTTTTGGTTTATTGGGGGCCCACTGCAGCAGTCCAAATGAAGCCCAAAATGGTAGTAGGGGTGCTGATCCCCTTTTACCAGTAACCTTTGGCAGTCAGACATAGACATGCTCAGTACATACACAATATTTTCATGGTCTACACTTAATAGAATAGAATAGGAGGCAGATGGAGTAAAGCAACAAACTAAATGTGTTTAAGTCGTAATGTAAAAAAAATAGGGTCTGCATAAAAAGGGAGTACAAAAAATGAATATTTCAATCAAGATTATCTGAAAAGTCATTTGAATAAATTAAAATAAATAATTGCAAAAATTAACTGGTATTAGATTCCCTCCAAAAAGTAAGGTTTTTTTTCAAGAATAAAGGGCAATGCAGAAAAGAGGGGCCACCCCCCGCAGTTTTAAAGGGGCCTTAAATTAGTGTAAAAGTGCACCTGAATGAATGAACCTGGCAAAAAAACTTGCGTCTTGTATCCCTTCAATAAAAAATTTTGGGGGCTATTCTAACATATAGCATTCATTGCATTTAATTGATGCACCTCTTTAGTGAAATTTAAATGGTCGTGTTGGTGTAAAAAGGCCTTTTTTTTTTGGTGTAAAATTCATTTAATAAGAACAATAGGGTTTTCAACAGGTTTTTTTTTTTTTCTATTTTCCCATAGGCAAAATTAAATCTACGCTCAATCATAAAGCACTAAACGTAACTTTTTTTATAAAAACTTAACCCCGATACGCACGTTTTTAAAACCTGATTTCTAACCTCTCAATTTGTCCCCTTTCTAATGTGAAGGGAAAAAGGCCCCATTTCCACACTGATTTGGCCCCGGTTTTGGCCCGGGTTCCACCGGGGTTTTGCACCAAAAAATGCGGCCCAAAACCGTTGTTTATTTAA
Source organism: Phyllomedusa bahiana (assembly GCA_025379985.1). Classification (NCBI taxonomy): domain Eukaryota; kingdom Metazoa; phylum Chordata; class Amphibia; order Anura; family Hylidae; genus Phyllomedusa; species Phyllomedusa bahiana. The sequence continues at coordinate 344,485 of JAODAL010000285.1, read as the reverse complement.
AAATGGTTTCCCAGGGAAACCGCTTAATATTCACAACCCCAGGGGTTTTGGCCCCGGTCCGACGGCGGCCAAACCCCGGGGGAACTCTCCGTCAAATTTCCCGACGGGAGTTCTCTGCGCGGGGGGCGCCGGTGTTGCCCCGGGGTTGCCGCGGGGGAAACGGCTGGGGGCGCGGTTCGGCCGCGGTTTGCGCCTGCTATTAATTTTGCATGGGGGCAAACCCCCCGGCGCAAGCCACGCCCAAACCACGCCCACCCCCCCCCGCGCCGCAAACCGGGACGGGTTTTGGGCGGTCCTGAGGGAGGGCCGCGGGAAACCCCCGGGAAAACCCCGCCAAAAGTTTTTGTGAACGGGGGCCCAACCCTTTTCTTATCAAGTCTGGGGAACACCCCCTTTAAAAGGGGAAATTTAATATACAGTGTTTGAACCCAAAAAATCTTAATTTTGGGGGTCCCCCTTTTTGATGGGCACGAAACATATAAGGTTTCCCTGTGTTACCCGCTGCAGAGGGTCTCCCAAAGAAACCTCAGATGTTTCATGTCCATCGGGGTTAGGGGTGACTGCCCAAGTGGATGTTGGATTTCCTTTTTTGGGGTTATAAATTACGTATATTGGTTTTTTTCCCCCTAATAGGTGGTGTTCCACCAGACTTGATAATAGAAAAGGAGTTATTTCTTCACAATTAGAAAGGGACAAATTGAGAGGTTAGAAATCGGGTTTTTAAAATAGTGCGTATCGAGGTTAAGTGTTATATATATAATAAAAGTTACGTTTTAGTGCTTTAGTTATTAAAAGTCACTCTTTGTTCTCTTGCTAGATTCCCATTTCTTTTGAGACTATTCAACAGTTTTTTGGCACAAAATACACCAAAAAATGGTGCAGCCCTAATGGGACATGTCGCCCTAAGTCTTCACTTAGAACTAGGTCTTAAAATTTCTCTGTGACGTCTGTGTCTTCCCTAGCTTAGACCTCTACTTGTTTCCGGTCTGACCTCAGCCTTAACAAGTGCAGTTTTCAGCCTTATCTTAGATTTCTTGTCACTACTTCCTCCACAGACATGTCTGCCCCTCACCTCCTGTCTCTTTCCCCCTCCTTGTAGATTGTAAGCCCTCGCGGGCAGGGTCCGCTCTCCCTCTGTTGTGCCAATTGTCATTATCCCTTATCACTGTACTAGTTTGACTTATGTAATGTATGTGTAACGATTCTGGAGGTGGATCCACTGGACCACCGCAGGCGATGGCGTAAGCCCCTACCAGGGAGTGGAATCTAAGTGGGACCCGGTTTTCACCAGAGCCCGCCGCAAAGCGGGATGGTCTTGCTGCGGCGGGTGTCCACCAGGTCACTACCACTGGCGGGGCTTGCCTGCGGTGGCGGCCAAGGGTAGGCGAGGTACAGGAACGGCAGGCAGGCTCGTAGTCGAGGACAGACAGAAGGTCAGGACAGGCGGCTCTGGTTCGTGAACGGTAGACAAGCAGGTGGTCGGGGCAGGCGGCAAGGTTCGTAGACGGTAGACGTAGCAGAGGGTCGGTACACAGGAGGGCAATACTGGAACGCTCAGGAACACTTTCACCATGGGTATGAACACCAAGGAGCCGGCGAGAGCCGGCAGGAAGTGACCGGACTAAATAGGAGCAGTGCCCGGCATGAACCAATTAACGGCGCACTGCCCCTTTAAATTCAAATTGCCGGCGCGCGCGCCTCTAGGGGCGGAGCTACGCGCCGGGACACGGAAGCAGCCTGAGCAGGAGCGTGGCCGGGTAAGTGCTGCACGGCGGGGACGGGGAGGCGAGCGGACTACGAACACGACGTGCGTGAAGGGGCTCCGCTTGGTGCAGGAGCACAGGCGCGCCTGCGACCCGTGACAGTGGTCGCAGGTGAGTCCGTGACAGTATGTAACCCCTCGAATGTACAGCGCCCTGGAATCAATGGCGCTTTAAAATAAATAATAATAATTTCTGGTACAGCTGTCCTCAATAAGAAAACTTCCTGAAGTAAAGCATTCCTGATCCTTAGAAATACCAAAAACATGCATCCCACTGTCTGTGGTCAGTGATTAAACCGCTACCGAGATCCATCACAATATAGTAATAGTATGTGAAATGGTAAAGGCTGCATGGAGTTAGGATTACCGCACACCCTCTCGTTAGGAATGTATCCTCCATTCATTTCTATTTTAACTTGATGTCCTAGTCTGTCTCTCGTAGGAAGTTACAATTCAGTAAAATAGCTGGCGATCCACCAGTACACTAGAAACATGGACTTGTTGGTGTTGACAGGAGGGTAAATCTAAGCACATAAACCAGTTTGGCATGTGGTCAGTTTTACCTTGTACACACAACACAACATCATGAGAGCCGCTTCCATTTTTTTCATACTCTATAATTAGACTTGGTTCACACTCCAGTTTTGTCCTATTTGGAACCCCCACCAGTAGTATCCATCAGGATACCTAAAAGGAAATCCCAAAATGCGGTTCTAGGTTACAACAGTGGAAACTAGTTACTAGTGAACTAGGATGGGTCTGGCACAAATATGTTCAGGGAACCAGAACAAACGTTGTACCGATGTTCCCTATGGATGTGTAGTCGGATACCTTTTTTAGGCATTCTGATGGATACCCCTAATAAAGGGAAAAGGAACAATCCGCAATGTAAACCCAGTCTAAGATTGGTAGGGACATCTCTCTTGAGATTTGTATCCCATTTATGGTTATTTTCAGCAAACCAAGAAATTTGCATTTTCTTAAGATTCATTGAGAAACATAACAGTGATGTATTGATACCTTATTAGCCTTCTAACTTATGACTCACTTTCTAGAAGATGGTGAGTGGGGCAAGCTATCGGTTCCATCAACCAACGAGGAAAAACTGCTTAACGCCTTAAAAAATTTGGCTCAGATCTTCTTCTGTTCTTAGCATTTCGGCACATATTTGTGCTTCAATACGCCTGAAATGTGGCCCACAATTACGGTACGGCCATGTTCACACGGCGTAATTGCGGGGCGTAATCCATAGTTCTCTATGAGAACTGTGGATTACCGTAATGACTTGGACGCATTCCAGCCCATAATTCGCGCACTACGAATTACGGACTGAAATACGCCCCATTTTAAGCTGTGTGAACATGGCCTAATTCATAGTTCTCATAGGGAGCTATGAATTACATCTGTCTCCCCCGGCATACAATACGCGCGTATTGTACGCCGGGAAAGAGAAGTGACGGCACTTCTTTGCGGCGCTTACACGCCGTGAATAGTGGGGGTGAAAGGGGCCGGCCACCCTGTGCTTTAGAAGTATGCGCTGATCAGCACGTACTTCTAGAACACCCAGCGTATTGCAGGGCTCACGGTACAGTACAGTGAACATACCCTTACTCTTGTAACATTGGTGTAGATAACCGTACATGTGCTTATCAGCTAGGCTACATGCTTTCTGCAGCACTTTATTTTTTTGTTGGGCAGATTTACCATCGAGGCCTCATTTACACTTCTCACATCTAGATCATGTATAGATGTGTAATTAGGATTTTTTTATTATTTTTTTTTACAATTTGTTTTCTGACGTACTTTTGTTATAGGATTTTAATTTTTCAGCAGTCTTTGCTTCATTTTGTATTAAAGAATGAACTACTTTTTGTGGTGGTGTTATAGTGGGGCCTTGATTACATTGTAGTTCGAGTTCCACTTGTTAGCGCTTGTATGTAAATTCTGGTCCAGTATCCTTTTGCTTTGGATTTCAGATGCACAATGACACATACATCCAATACTTGATGTTCGAGATGTTAGGTCTTTAGAACAGGTCCTCAGCAAGACACTACCACCTAGAAGTCCTGACAACGGCGTCCCATAGCTCTACTAATTATAAAAACTCTAGAACTGTCACTATCCAAGTCCTAGAACAATTCTATACTGTGACTTGGTTCTAGAAGACTGGCACATGAGGTTCTGGAATAACGGTGCTCCATCACTTGTGGTCCTTGAACGATGGTGCACGGGCAAGTGATGCGAGGGCTGATAACAATTTTAGGTTTTCAGTGATGTTCTAGAATGAGAACATGATACAAGGCAGAACTTTTCTCAAGCAAAACATTCAAACACGCACACAGAATACATTTAGGGTACGACTGCCATGATGTGGGATCAAAGAGAAGTGCATCTAACAAATGGCGTATGTATTGTTCCCCAAATAAACCTGATGCAAATTGCAAGACAGTCCTTCTACACACTCTCCAATGTAAAGTGTCACTCCGTTGTGTATTTGACTATTTCTTTGGGTGGATCTATGCAAAGAGATATGAGTTTTGTTCATAATATTTTAGAGGTAGTTTCAGTAAATGACCTTAAAACATGAGGAGCTGGAATCAGAGGCCTTGGGCCTTGTACAATGCCCAGACCATACTAATAGTAGTGCTGAAGGCCTGCGGTAGTTGGGTAGTGCTGAGAGCCCACGGTGGGCCTTCAGCACTACTATTAATATGCCCGTATTCGAATTGGGCAGCAGCGCGATGAAGTTATCTCATGGCGCCGCTGCCTCCCCTCGGCCGCACAGCCTTATTACGCTGTGCAGCCAAGGAGCTGCCGGAGGAGCGTCCCGGGGCTGGTGGTGTGATGACGTCAGTGTCGGACAGAAAAGGAAGACACTCGGCCTAGAAGGAGGAAAGGTAAGTATTAGTGTTATTTTTAATGGCGGTTACCTGCCTAAGGGGAGCTATATATACCTGCCTTACTGAGGGGACCTATGTCTATATACCTGCCTGAGGGGACATAGATCTATATACCTGCCTGCAGGGACATATATACCTGCCTTACTGAGGGTACAGAGTAAGTTTCAACAAAAATAATCCCCAAATACAGAATTTTTTCCTGTTCACACTATGTTTTTTTTTTTTTGTTAGTCTGGCCCTCTAAAACATCCTAATTTCTCGTGCGGCCCCATGGGAAAATGAATTGTCCAGCCCTGGTGTACACAGTCTGAGTTAGCTATATACACCTCACTATAAGCATAGCTCTGGTGACAAACCCATTTATACCTTTGTGAATTAATTTCCATGGATAAGGTCACGGTTACACCATTGGGCTTGACTAGAAGAGATCAGGTCCCATACACAAACCTCCCTATTATGTTCAAGTACTGGCTGGGATCCATCGTAGTTTAATAGTCCTCACACTTGGTGAAGGTCATTGTAACATGAGTCCATATGGTCATCGGGATTCAAGCTCCTTCTGTCAGTTCCTATGACACGTCTTCTTCATTAGAATACAAGCCGTGTCCTGCAGAACCATCGCAGACAAATGTTCCTAACAATTAGCGCATACTTTTAAATATGAGCCAAGAGTTTTCAAGTGTCCTGTTGCCAAATGTAATTGAGGGAAAATGGCTGAAACGAGATGTTCACCAGCAGCGATTCCATGAATCATATCAACTTTCTATTTTTTTCACCTCCCACCATTTTTTTATGCACAAAAAATTCCAATAAATCTGCCACTTGGGGCTGTAATCGCGTTGTCCCATGTTACTAAATCTATGTATTAAAACAAACATTCTTAAACAGGTCAAACTCTCTGGTATCTGCTTGAATATATATCATCAAGGATTCCCATGCAGTCATTTGTGAACAGTCCTAAAAAATACCGCCCTATGTTTTACCATTAAAGAACGGACTGGTATTTCTGTATTGTTCCATCCATGCAAAACTAAACCACGATTAAAATTTTCTTTCAACTAGCGCTGTCTAGGCCCTGTAGTAAAAATATAGGGCGAGATGACAGAAAAGTGATGTTTCCACGCCAGTTTTAGGCGCATAAAATCAGTGTAAAGTGCGGCAGAAAGTCCGATCCAAAAATCTGGCGTCAGGTATACCTTGCATAGAAAACTTAAAGGAGTTGTCTCATTAATAGCTTTCAGCCTCTGTCTGTGAATGGGAGTTGAATTGAGGGGCGTGCTAGCTTCTCTGCCTCTTCCCCCCTCCCTCTTCCCCCCTCCCCTCAGCACACAGGCAGCTATCCGTAACTTCTATACAGCAGGGGGATTGCTGCCAGAGTTAACCCTGTGTGTGCCTGCCTAGAGAGGTCTATGATTGCTAATAGCAGAACAGAGGGGCTGCAAGTGTTCCTATACCCTCTGCTTAGCTTACATATCTCCACATCTCCAGCAACAACAAACAAACCCTCTCAGAACAGAGGCAGGGAAGCTGCAAAGTGTTACTCAGGATGTGTCCCTAGTACAGCACAGCATGAACTGTTCACAAGCCTCCCTGATCTGTATAGTATTATTATAGTTACAGCTCCACAGACATCATGATTATAGTAACAAACAGGGTCACTGCTGTCACATCTATTGATCAGCCTAATCTCTGCTCAATCTGTGTAGAGAGCAGGAGGAAGCAGGCACACACAGGGTTAATCCAGGCAGCAGGGACATAGAAGCCAGAGTCCTCCCTCCTCCTCCCTCCACTACAGAAGCATTCTGTGCAGGAGGGGCTCTCTGCTCCGACCTGTCTTCAAAGGTGATGAGTCATTCAGACCTGACAGCCAGTAAGATAAGGATCAACAAGTCGGCTGCTATAGAGATTTGAGAAGCTGATGCACTCCTATGAACAGGGCTAGCTCAAAATCAGTAGGACATTTGTAATGAACATATATTGCAAAGCTGCTTGTTTTTTAAAGATCTTTTAATTAAAACCCAATCATTGTAGCGAGACAACCCCTTTAATGCGCTTTAAAAGGCGCATTTCACCTAAAAAGGTGAATCACGTCAAAAAAGGCGCATTGCACAACTCGCGGCACATATCATTGGTAGTATATGTAATGCGCCTATCAAGGTGCATTGCCCGATGGCGGCGCATAACATATGTAAGGCACCTCAATAGGCGCATTGCACGACGGGCGCACACAGCGCACTATATTTAGGCGCGTTACAAAGTGTCGTGCCCGGCGTACAATGCGCCTAGTTTTGGTGTACGACAGTTCATTTACAACAAAAATATGGCATCAAAAGGGGGTTTGCCGCAAAATAGACCAAAAAAACTGGCGTTGGCGTGTTGGGACATGTCGCCCACAATGTGCCACTCATAAATTTCGTTCAAAGTTTTCGCTTGCTTTCTCTAAAAGGCCATATTTTGGACCTAAAATGGGTTGTCTGCTTCTTAACCCCTCAATAAGCAGCTCATTTTTCAGTTTTTGCCACCCTGCATTTTAAGGGTATGTTCATATGGAGATCTTTGTGCTGTTTTTTTTAGCACCTTTTACGCACTGGAAAATGGCCCATAATGAGCTTCAAACAAGTTTCAAATCATTCCTCATTGAATATAATGTAAAATACGCCTCGTCGTTCACATGAGTATAGTGTATTTCAGAAGCGGAATTGCGAGACGTTTTTTGGATGCAATTATGGCCGTAAAAAATAAGTGACATCAATTCTTGAGGCGTTTTTCGCTTGTAAAATCCTCATGGTCGACAATGGGGATGGGGTTTTCAAAATACCGGATGCTGTGTGGCTGCTCCATGACAGTGCCTCGGTGTCTGTTACCATCCAGACAGCAGTCCCAGTGAAATACGACTGTATGTAAAGTAATACAATCATGGATGCAGAAATGAATCACAACGAAAGCAAAAGTCACATCACACAGAGATTCTTCCAGTAGATTTTGACTTCTGGATATTTACTTAACTATAGTTGTGTTGCATGTGGAATGTACTGTATATGTGAAATGTATATGCAGCCACACGTACAGAAACCGTGCTCCCTCTGCAGCTTATGCACAATTTGGACTCGCAGTTGTCGCTTGGCAGACAGTTTATTCATTATCCACTATAATAACCATCTGCAGTCTCCATTTTTAACTACAGGAGTATCTTTTATACATAGATTTGTCTACAAAGCGGTTCCTGGCCCCAAATTAATTCCAGTCGAAACAATCAAGCAAGTGTGTAAGATCAGGTATAGAAGTACGGGCTTGTTCACACAGCATTTTTGGATCCGTGTTGAATCCGAAAATCGCATTGGTGATCAGATCCAAAACGGATCCAACATGCAGCTGTGTGTTTGGCTGCGTGTTGGATGCAGCAGGATCGCTCCCTATAGTTTATTATAGAGGCAGCTGTGTGTTTGGATACGTGTTGGATGCAGCAGTATCGCACCCTATAGTTTATTATAGAGGCAGCTGTGTGTTTGGCTGCGTGTTGGATGCAGCAGGATCGCACCCTATAGTTTATTATAGGGCTCCTGCGTCTTTCGGATCAAGAATTGACATAACAATTCTTGGGGCGGATCAGAAAGACACAATGAGACACATCAGCGATCACTCGTGTAAATGCCGATACGGGTTTCATATTAAAAGCAATGTAAATCACACTGCTATTTGTTAGATGCATGTTTGGGGTTCAACAGACGGATCCAAACGTATCTAAAAACGTATGTTCACACGGACCCAACACGCCGTGTGAACATACCCTAATTGTGTTTTTATTCTATTTAAGCATGTTCTTAAAGGGGTTGTCGTGGAATTACGATAGCACGTGGACGTGTTGTGGACGTTCATCATTCATGTGACAGGTGCAGCCAATCACAGCCACAACCTTACAAGCACGTGACCTCTATGGCCTGTAATTGGTTGCAGCTGTCACGTAAATAAAGAACATTCACCGCTACAGCGGAGATCACCGGGACGGCTGCCGGGAGTGTCCGGGAGGTTAGTATGAGTTTTCTCTTATATTTATACTTGATGGACAAACAAGCATTGATCAATCCCAGAACACCCCTTTAACTGTTTTGAGGAAAGCTCCCGGCACATACACTGAACATAGCAATAAGAACCTTACTGACCTGATAGAGATGAAAGGGGTGTCCTGGCCTCCATCAGGGTGACATATTTCTAATACAGTGGGCCACCACAAAATAAAAAAAGCATATAATGTGCAGCTTTTATTTTTTCCTATAAGCTTTGTGACCAGTTGCTGACATGTGGCTATATAATGGCATACCAAGCATGGTGTGAAAAGAGCCCTACTTTGCTCTTTGGCTCATGATGCCTTATAGAACTTATTTGGGACTCTTGGGCTGTCCAATGGGCATACACAGCCCAGAGGGGCACCTCTTGGATTTGTTCATGTTGTGGATGGGAATAATATTGTTGTACGTATGATCCTTTGTGTCTCCATTTTAATGTATTAGCTAGTACAACACCACGTATGCCTTTGCACACGGCACGTAAAAGCTGCCTGTATAACCCTTTTCTCTAATGTGTTTCTAAAATGGCCGCTACATATTATTCTTGTTGCTGTATAATCCAAGATGGATCCTCCTTCCGAGACTACACCCAAGATTCGGACATTCTTGAACTAAAGGGAGTATATCCCACATAAGGATGTAACCAATCACACACTAACAGCTTTCTTATCTCACTAATACAAAGGAGTATAAAACCCACTATTGCATAATAAAAGGCAGGAAGTGTATTCAGACCAACTTGGGAGTTTGGTGTGATCTCTTGCTGCAGCTTTAGATCCTAGGATAATTTGGAGACCCCACTAGGACGTAGAGCCCCTTTGAGGCTCCATCCATTTCAATTTGGCGCCCATCATGGTGGGTATGCTTTCATCCACAGCTGTCACAGGATGAGGCTGCATCCTTTTAGTAAATAACAGTAGGTCACCGAGCCCAACTACTGAACCAAGATGTAGCTGCAGGCAAAATGTAGTATTGGGGAGGACAAATGAACTTTCCCTGCTTTTCCGAGCCTGCACTTTGCTGTCTGTGCCTCACCGACTGATGTCATAAAAGGAATTGGTTAAGTAAAGCATTAAAGTAAACACAGATTTCCAGCAGTAGAACTTTGTGGGAACACTCACCAGACCACAGTGGCTTAAAGCTTTCCTTCGTTTTACATTACATTTAATATATTTTTACTGGAAGCTGTATAATGATCGCTGATTTCATAAAGTTAAATTAAAACTTTCCAGTAGGAGGTACATCTGTTCCTTTCAAACAGTTTACTTTTTCTCTATTTTATCATCACTTAACCACCACTAAGCTCTGCACCATGCAATGGGATATGTCATGTAAATACACACAGATCACACACATACTACACTCGGTAGCATGGGGTCTTGTACTATTCAGGATCCTGCAATCTGCCCACAACAGCATATGGGACAGGAAGGCCACCCTATTAGATGTCGCCGCATTCTACCTCGTGTACTAAGTTCTCTGCAGTATGGGGGTCGCAGTCGGGGCTGTCAGAATAATTTAATCTACAGACATCATAGTTTACAAGCCACACGCCTTGTATAGCTTGTACAGGTGACATCTATTCTCCCCCCTGCCCTCTACCTCTACATGCACATACGTCCGGGTGTGCACTTTTATGGTGGGCACTGTATGGCTTAGATTGTTATGGTGGGCACTGTATGGCTTAGATTGTTATGGTGGACACTGTACAGCTGGCACTGTTATAGTGGGCATTGAACGGCTGGCACTGTTATGGTGAGCACTGTATGGCTTAGATTGTTATGCTGGGCACTGTAGGGCTGGCACTATTATGGTGGACAATGTACGGCTGGCACTGTTATGGTGGGCACTGTAGGGCTGGCACTGTTATGGTGGAAAATGTATGGCTGGCACTGTTATGGTGGACAATGTATGGCTTAGATTGTTATGATGGGCACTGTACAGTTTAGACTTATGGTGGGCGCTGTACAGCTGGCACTGTTATGGTGGGCACTGTAAGGCTGGCACTGTTATGGTGGGTACTGTATGGCTGGCACTGTTATGGTGGGCACTGTATAGCTTAAACTGTTATGGTGGGTACTGTTATGGTGGGCACTGTATGGCTGGCACTGTATAGTTTAGACTTTTATGGTGAGCTCTGTAGGGCTGGCACTGATGGCTGGCACTGTATAGTTTAGACTTATGGTGTGCACTGTAGGGCTGGCACTGTTATGGTGGGTACTGTATAGCTGGCACTGTATAGTTTAGACTGTTATGGTGGGCGCTGTATAGCTGGCACTGTTATGGTGGGCTGTGTATGACTTAGATTGTTATGGTGGGTACTGTACAGCTGGCACTGTTATGGTGGGTACTGTAGGGCTGGCACTGTTATGGTGGGCACTGTATAGTTTAGACTGTTATGGTGGGCGCTGTATGGCTGGCACTGTTATGGTGGGAACTATAGGGCTGGCACTGTTATGGTGGGCATTATAGGGCTAGCACTCTATAGTTTAGACTGTTATGGTGGGCGCTGTATGGCTGGCATTGTTATGGTGGGAACTATAGGGCTGGCACTGTTATGGTGGGCACTATAGGGCTGGCACTGTTATGGTGGGCACTATAGGGCTGGCACTGTATAGTTTAGACTGATGGTGGGCACTGTAGGGCTGGCACTGTTATGGTGGGTACTGTAGGGCTGGCACTGTTATGGTGGACACTGTATGGCTGGCACTGTTATGGCTGGTACTGTTATGGAGGGCTCTGTATGCTATTTTAAGCACCATAAATGAACAATTCAGTAAAATGTGTGTCTGTATTATCTCTAAATGAGTATTTATTTCTGACCCAATCATGGCAGATCCACAAGATATACCATAAAAATGTCTGTGAAGATCTAAACTCTAAACGGAAGGCAGTGAGATGGAGAGGAGTCTATATATACGTGTTGTTCTCACTATTTTATAGTTATGAAACGGCCACTTCTGTAACCCCCAAAAGCTGCAATAGAAATTGGCGCCATAGAGGTCTCAGAGGGGGGGAATACCGCTCTGAGATTTCATGCGGCCCCTGGGAGAGGTGCAATAGGACTATGTGGCCCTTGGACCAGAAAGTGTTGTGCACTCTTGGTCTACGTCTTCTCAGTGGTGAGAGGGTGGATTATTTCCCAGGAGAACAGAGGACAACAATCTCAATCTTTTTTTTCCCCCCTTTTCTAATGTAAGAGGGAAGTCTGGACACCACCATGCACTGGATAGTCAGCAAGTTCAGTGGGTTTAGCTGATGTTACTCTTCTGTGCATGGCCACCTACATAGTTGGTAATTACACGGTACTGAATTCTAGAAAACATAAATGATAATTAAAATCTACTAAGGAGATTTCAAAACCTATAAAAGGATAAAGCCACGGTCTATGCGTGCCGCTACCTTACAACAAAGTCCAGCATTTACATGGGTCTAACATATCTGTTGAGATCTGGGCTACCCTCCCCTCTCACTCCATTTATACTCCCCATAGGGACCACCCCTTCATGGTATTCTTTACTGATGGAACAATGTTAGTAAAGTCTGGGGTATTGACATGACTATGTAGCTTATATTGCACTTTATGCATTTAAGTCTCTAGCACCAAGTGCCCAACTCCAGTCTTGGCTCCAGATGTTGTCTTCTATTGGGGCACATGATCATGGCAGAGCCTGGGCCCAGCAAAGAATGACCATGAGGAACCAAAATGGAAGTTGACACAGTAAGTTAGACATGTTAAAAATTGCATCAGACACTCATTAAAGTCCCCAACCTCTTAGGCTATGTTCACACGGCTTATTTGCGGGACGTATTTCGCCCGCAATTACGCCGGGGGGGGGGGAACGCCGGGCCCATGGACATTCATTGTTCTCGGTGCATATATGCCGACATGTCACTTCTGTCCCCGCTCGTTGTATTGTGCGAGCAGGGAGAGGAGACGGAATCCATAGTTCTCTATGAGAACTGGGGATTATTGTAATGACTGGGATGTATTTCAGCCCTTAATTGGCGCAGTACGGTGCGAATTACTGGCTGAAATACATCCCAGAATAAGCCTTGTGAACATAGCCTAACAGTTACTGAAGAAGTAAAACATTGCTGAAGAGAAGAGTGCTGTAAGCCATTCCGTGTCACTGTTTTGATGGCTTGTATATAAGCACACTTAGAAGCGGAGGATGTATAGTCAGGCGCTGCTCTCCTGTTGTTTAACCAATGTACCACTTGTTTATTGCAGCACAGAATTGTGACTAATGGAAAGTTAAATTTTTTATAATTTACGTAATACATATATTACGCTCTACAGTTACTGCATTCGAAAAATGCCTGGCAGGTGGTAGACCAAATCTGGATGTAACAAAAAGCTTAAAGGGGTTGTCTCACTACAGGGATTGCTGCTTTTTATGTTAAAGATCTTGCAAAAACAGTCACTTGGAAATATATGTCCATTAACAGGGTCCTACCTACTCCTGGATATCCCCTCTTGTATGGGCTGCATCAGCTCCTCAGGTCACTATAGCTACAGACCTGTTCACTCTCTCCTGATAGGCTGCCAGCACTGGTTGCTATAGCTACAGACCTGTTCACTCTCTCCTGATAGGCTATCGGGGCTGGTGGCTATAGCTACAGACCTGTTTGATCTCTCCTGATAGGCTGCCAGTAATGGTTTCTATAGCTACAGACCTGGCTTCTACTGCAGCCTAGTGGAAGCCAGTAAACATCCCCCCTAAATTCAAAATGAAACCAAGAAAACAGGACTGAGGTGAGAGGAATCAATGTAGTGCGACAACCCCTTTAAGGATTGATGGTTCTGTTCACTAGTAATAATTGCTAAGCTGGACATATACAATGGTTTTGATGTATTTTAGTGCAGAATAGTCGGCTAAAGACGGCCACAGATTCAAAGGTTAGGAACAATTCAACTAGTTGTTTAAATTTTATCAATGTAGTGATAATACTTGTAAATGCTAAAAAGTCATTCTCCAATCTGTGAAAGCAGATTCTGCCAAGGAGATTTGTTTTAAATTTTTATACACATGTTGCAAATATTACCCCCCTAAGACCTTATACACAAACAGCAGATTGAGCCTACAGGGACACTATTGGGTGGCACACAGTACCTACGGTTCTGTAGTACAATTCCACATGGACTCTAAGGGCGACGTCCCAATACGCAAACATTTTTTTGGCCTATTTTGCACCAGAAATCCTTTTGACGCCATATTCTTGATGTAATTGAACTTTCGGACACCAAAACTAGGTGCATTATACTCCGGGCACGAGGCAGTGTAGTGCGCCTAAAAAGGCGCCTTACATATAGTAGCAACAATACGTTGTGCGCCTCCATAACGCAACGCGCCTATCAAGGTACATTACATACACTACTAATGATAGTTATGCACCTCCATTACGCAGTGCGCTTCAATAGGCGCATTACATACACTACTAATGATAGTTATGCGCTTCCGTTACACAGTGCGCTTCAATAGGCGCATTACATACACTACTAATGATAGTTATGCACCTCCGTTACACAGTGCGCTTCAATAGGCGCATTACATACACTACTAATGATAGTTATGCACCTCCGTTACACAGTGCGCTTCAATAGGCGCATTACATGCCCTATCAATGATACGCTACATGCTGCAATTTGCTCGGTGCGCCTTTTGTTTACTATGCGAGTTATGCCAGACGCCAGATTTTTGAGAGGATCATACTTTCTGGCGCACTTTACATTGATTTAATGGACCTAAAAACTGCCGCAGTGATGCCAATTTTCGGACCTGTCGCCATAAGTGCCTCAACACAGGCTACATACAGTGTTTTAGAGGAGAATATTCCATAATACATTGCAGGCATTACAGTTGTACAAAGTTGTAATATAGTTGCCGTATGCTTGACATGGCTATCGGCTGAACACTTACACTTTGACCAAATTGCTGACATCTACTCTCTGCCTGAAACCCCCCGATATACACGTAAGTGCTATGAACTGTGGCTATCGGCTGAACACTCCTTTGACCAATTACTACTTCTCCTCACCCCCCCATACACGTGCGCTTGGCATGGCTGAATGTGCATGTGTTCTGAATGGCGAGAGGAATGCACGCTGAACTTGAAAACATAAGGATTAAACAAGTTAAAATCCAATTCTTCTCTCCGCTGACATATGCCGCCTGGAGAGATTCAAGAAGCCTCCATACACACTTGGGGTCAGCCAACCATCTAATTGGGCATGTCCTACATATCAGTCCACTATGAGCCTCCTAGACTTGCTTATCTATGGTCACCGTTACCATTGTGGTAATTGAGCACCTGTACAGGCTACCGACTGTTTTGGAAAGGAAACTGGAGACCTTTTTCTTGTTACAATTTGAATATTTTGTTGCCGCATTTTATTCTTTTTTTTGAATACGGCATAAATAATTTTGAAAGCAGTTGTCGGGTTACGACCTGTTCCATTCTCCATCAATACCTTAAAACACAAATCTTTTTCATAGGACGGTGGTGGTTGTCCTACTGACTGACAAAGCCTTAAAGTCAATCTCTTTGTATTTATTTTTTTTTTTTTTTTATCTTATGAACTTTGAATTGAACTTTTGCACCGGATCTGATCTCAATGAAATGTCATATCTCAGACTGATGCTTATCTTTTAAACGTTTCCTTTGTGTCTTTGATTCTTTGGGACTAGCCCTCCTGTTTTATTGTGAGTGGTTCAAGGCTTTGATCTTGCATTGAGCCGGGCAAGTCACAAAACCTTTCCTGTAGTGTCACAAACACAAGGACATGAGTATCCCGTACTATCTAAACAGACAAGAGGTTACTTCTTCTGTGCTTAAAAGTAAAGGCAAATAGGGTAACCTCAGAATCGATTGTCTCTCATTACATTATGGGAATCGGAAAATTCTCACAGGTATTCCAGCAATGAAACCACACCTGTGACCTAGGAACCTTTGCTGGTTTTGTGCAAATTGCAAATATTTTTTTTTCTAGTTAGAAGTCTAATGTTCTAAAGATCCTAATAGGTGAATCCTCCCTTAGATGGAGATATTTTCCATGTGTTCTCAGTTTGCAGTTTCTATACAACTGTTAAAGTCTAAACGTATACGCTCTTGTTAAGCACTGGGAATACATATTAAATGACATCAAATTGCATAACTCTTGTAGAACAGCAATTCAAATATTGGCCAATAACCAAAATTACAGAGAGGGAATCTAAAGATAAGCAAATAAACTCCCAAAAACAACAACCAAAACTCTCCATATAAATGAAAAGAAAAAAAAACTTTACTGTAAGTAATTAAAGGGGTTGTCTCACTACAGCGATTGCTGCTTTTTATGTTAAAGATCTTGCAAAAAGAAGACACTTTGCATTGTGTGTCCATTAACATTATCCTACCTATACTGAGATATCCCCTCTTGTATGGGCTGCATCAGCTCCTCAGGTCACTATAGCGACAGACCTGTTTGATCTCTCCTGATAGGCTGTCAACACTGGTTGCTATAGCTACAGACCTGGTCGATCTCCCGATAGGCTGCCAGCGCTGGTTGCTATAGCTACAGACCTGTTCAATCTCTTCTGATAGGCTGTCAGCACTGGTTGCTATAGCTACAGACCTGTTTGATCTCTCCTGATAGGCTGCCAGCACTGGGTGCTATAGCTATAGACCTGTTTGATCTCTCCTGATAGGCTGCCAGCACTGGTTGCTATAGCTACAGACCGCTTTGATCTATCCTGATAGGCTGCCAGCACTGGTTGCTATAGCTACAGACCTGGTTTCTACTGCAGCCTAGTAGAAGCCAGTAAACGCGCCCCTGAATTCAAAATGAAACCAAGAAAACAGGACTGAGCTGAGATGAATCAATGTAGGGAGACAACCCCTTTAATAAAAAGGCTGTGGCACAATATGTAACATCCCAGGTAGGTAACCAAACTATATGTTACCAGAAAAGATGTAAGATATGAGGTAAGTATCAAATAAAAGTACAAATACCTCTAAGAGAATAATATATACAGATAACCCCAAGCAAAATTTACATAAAGCAGGTGAAATAAGTATTGAACACGTCACCAAATTTTAAGTTAATATTTCTAAAGGTGCTGTTGACATGAAATTGTCACCAGATGTTGGTAACAACCAATCCAGTCCACACGGGCAAAGAAATCAAACCATAGATGTCCATAAATTAAGTTGTGTGTAATAATGAGAAACGACACAGGGAAAAAGTATTGAACACACTTACTGAAATGTATTTAATACTTGGTACAAAAGCCTTTGTTGGTGATGATGCCTCCTGTATGGAGAAAGTAGTCGCCTGCATTGCTCTTGTGGGATTTTGGCGCATTCTTGCACACAAACACTCTTCTAATCCTAAAGCTTCCACGGCCTCCTTCTAAGAACTCTGAGCTTTAGTTCCTGCCATAGAGTTTCTATTGGATTCAGTGCAGGTGATTGGCTCGGGCATTGTTTGGGATCATTGTCTTGCTGAAATGTCCACCTCCGTTTCATCATAATCATCCCGGTAGATGGTAGCAGATTTTTATCAAGAATTTCTCTAGTACATTTGTCCTTTCATTCAATGATATGCAGTTTGCCAGCGCCATATGCTGAAAAGCAGTCCCACACCATGAAGTTCTCACCTCCAAACTTTACTATTGGTGTTTTTGGGGTGATGCCTATTGGCCTCCAAACATGGTGTGTATTATGACCAGACTATATTCTCCCAGTATTTCACAGGCTTGTCTTAATGTTGTTGTGCAAACTTTAAACACACTTTAAAGGGGTTGTCTCACTGCAAGGATTGCTTTTTTGTTAAAGATATTGCAAAAACAAGTCACTTTGCAATGTGTGTACATTAACAGAGTCCTATTTATTCCTAGATATCCCCTCCTGTATGGGCTGCATCAGCTCCTCAGGTCACTATAGTTACAAACCTGTTTGATCTCCTGATAGGTTGCCAGTGCTGGTTGCTATAGCTACAGACCTGGCTTGTACTGCAGCCTAATAGAAGCCAATAAACATAGCCCTGAATTCAAAGTGAAACCAAGAAAACTGGACTAAGGAGAGATGAATCAATGTAGTGTGACAACCCCTTTAAGCCTGCTTTTTGCTCAGCAATGGAGTCTTGCGTGGTGAGCATGCATACAGGCCACGGAGGATAAGTCCATTACTTGTCGTTGTACTTGCTGATCCCAGGTCTTTATGTAGCTCTCCATAGGTGTCCTTGGCTCTTCTGATAATTCTTTTCACTCCTTTGTCTTACGTGGAGGACCTAGTCATGGCAGGTTTATGGTGAAGTAACGTTCCTTCCACTTGCAGATCATGGCCCCAACAGGAGCCTTCGTAATTTAGAAATTCTTCTGTAATCATTGTCATCAGTATGTTTTCCAACAATAAGGTTGCGAAAGTCTTGAGACAGACCACTGGTTTTACCCATCATTAGATATTTCTTGTGTAGCACCTTAAGGCTGCTTTTCACACAGCGCAGTTTTGATGTAGTTGTAACTGCTCTCCAATTAAACTGCCTTTATTACTGCCTTCTTTCAGTTGTCTAAATTGTTCAGAAATGTGTTTCAAATAAGTAATCAATGACTGTGTTTTAAGTCTTGTGGATACTAACACACTAATTGATTACTCACTTTCCAAACAGTTTAGATAAGTGAAAAAAGCTGCTGGCATTAAAGGCAATTTAATTGGAGGACAGTTAAAACTGCACCAAAACTGCGCTGTGTGAAAGCAGCCTAATATTGAGTCACCTTTTTATAGGCCATCAGTTGAACCAGATGATATTGGTTTTCACTAAGTGGCATGAATGCTTTCTAATTACCGATAGATTTCTTTTGGTGTCATGACTGGTGTTATGGCATTGTGCACCTCTCTTTCTTCATGTGTTCAATACTTTTTCCTAGTGTCATTTCTCATTATTACACATAATTTATGGATATCTATGGTTTGATTTCTCTGCCCGTGTGAATTGGATGGGTTGTTACCGACATCTGGTGAGAATTTCAGGTCAATAACACCTTTAGATGACATGCTCAATACTTCTTTTTCATTTGTTGTTTAAAATCACCTAAGTGCATTTCAATTCTTGGTGTATAAATGCATGTTACACGTGTAATTTTACAATATAGGGTCAATTGGGGGTTGCAAAAATATAACTACACATGAATTTTGTTTAGTGCATTTTTGATGCATAATATGCCAAAATACACATGAAAACGGCATCAAACAAAAATTGCTGGTAAATAACATGCAGTTTTCCCTTAAAATCTGTGTATTTTTCAGCATCCCTTTTACACCATTTAAACCCAGCTGATCAGTGAACATATTGGAGTCACCAATTCCTGCTGGAGAGATGTTCCCCTTCTCTCAGCCACTCATTGCCTCCCACCCAGTCAAGCCAGTATCGCTCTGCTCTACACTGATGAGGGGCAAAACCCCAAAACGGCGTATGTAGATGAGCGATATTGGCTTGACTGATATTCCTTTTTGCTTCTCAAAGATTCAGAAAATCAGAAGTAAATTGAGGATTTGTTACAACCAATAAAGGGCGCAGTGAGCTTCCCAGCTCCTTTCCCGTAATGCCTTGTGATATGCAGATGCTTAGTAGTCGGCTAAAAGGCAATCAAAACACTACACACCTTAACTGGTGATCTCCATAAGGAGAGATGTTCCCCTTCTCTCAATTCCTGCTGATGATTCAGTGTTTTGGAAAACTCATTGGTTCCAAATTGATAAGCTACATGTCATAAAGGGCGCGTCCACAAAATACCGGTCAGATTCCGTTTTAGAATCCGGACGGTATTTTGTTGTCTTTTGGATGGTTTTGGGGGACGGTTTTGTCTACAATGTACGGATTCGCATGTCCCCCATAGCCACTGAGTTGCACATCTTCTGCCCGAAAATCGGGCGGAAGAATGTGCATGTTCAACGTTTTTCGGGGACACCTGCAGCTGAAAATCCATTAAGTGTAGACTGCGGATTTACGATCGGTTTTCAAATCCGAAAGCCGTCTGAAAATCCGACCAAAAACCTTGCCTTGTGAATGGGCCCGAACAGTGTTGGTACAATTCAGATAGGGCAGAATATTTGTTTGGTCAGTCTGTATGTGATCGGCCAGTAATAGCCTATGGCTAAAACCTTATTTACTTATACCCATTAGTTGTTTTTTAAGCATTATATCAAAAATAGTTAAAATGACAGGAATGGGTTAAACAAGGTCACAAGCATTTCCTAACTTTGTGTAAAGCATTTTCTGCCAAATCAGGTATACAGCTCAAGCAACTCTCTGTTCTCAGTTGCTGAAATGGTTGGATGAGGACCCTACAGATTGTAGCAATTGATTCTCACAATATGTAAATCTATTTCCTAATTGCTGGTAGAATTATAGTAATTTGGTCTGTTATTTATTGAAATCAGAGCTGAAGCCTGACATGTCTGCATTGGCGCACCATGGAGTAAATTCTGTGCAAGTACACATATCAAGCAGGATGCCGGCGAGAGTTCAGCCCTGTGTCAGGATGAAGGGGTTCACTGTGTGTGAATGAGTGAGTACAAATTGCTCTGTTGATATTGGAGTAGATCAGCCTGGGTGTACGCCCCGTGGAGTTTGGACAACGTTGCTCTGAAAAGGTCAGAACTGCCCATTTACAGAGCCTGTGGGCCAAGATTTCTGCCTGTGAGTCATTGATTCTTGTAGGCATCATTGGTGCTTGACACAAGTCGAAACCTGGGTGCGGTACTTCCAATAGGAAACAGCACAAATGTACTTGGACAGGATGGTGGACACGTTTATATATATTTATTCACATGTTTGTGAAGCAACAGGATCTGCTCCACTGGTTTTTATTACATCAGAGCCACAGCCTTTGCAAGGTTCATTTGATGGTAAACTCCAGCTATGACTGGAATCAGCACCATTGGTAGAGTAGTAACTGTTACCCAACTAACCTGCAGACACATACCTGGTTTTGTGCGCATTTGTGGCAAAGTTTACATCATAAACGGAAACTACAATGCAGAGCTGGATCCATGACGGGCACCGATGGAGACAGACGTATCTTGGCTTTGCTATGGTGTCCATCACGCTGCAGGGCTGAGCATGCGACGGAGCCTCTGACACAAGCGTGGACATCGCCTACTACTAAGGAAAATGGTAGATTGACAACTGAATGAGGAAAATTTGTGGCTCATGTAATGCTCTTGTCCCCCCCACCTTTCCTACTGTATTCAGTACAATGTATACCCTCTGAAGTGGTGCCATTACAAAAAAACAAAAAAAATCTACAAAAAAACCTTTATACAGTTGCTTTGATAGAAATTTTTTAAAAAAGGTTATGGCTCTTGTTGGAGCCCAGTTATGAAAAAACAAGAAAAAACAAAAAAAATCTACAAAAAAACCTTTATACAGTTGCTTTGATAGAAATTTTTTAAAAAAGGTTATGGCTCTTGTTGGAGACCAGTTATGAAAAAACAAGAAAAAAAAAACATAGTTGTTTCCTTAAAGGGGTTTTACCACAGAGTAAAGACCCCTGTACTGGCGGCATGCAGCGAGGCGACTGTGCATGTAACTGAAGAGGGCGGCGCTTGCAGATGTTCTCCTCAATCACTTCTATGGGAGCTTCCGAAGATAGTGAAGTGTGTGCACTTGGCTATGTTTGGAAGTCCCCATAGAAGTGAACGAGGAGAACAGTCTAAAGCAACGCCCTCCTCATTTACCACACGGTCGCCTTGCTGCAAGAGGCCAGTGCAGGGGTTTTTACTTTGTGGTAAAACCCCTTTAAGGCTCAAACTAGGCTAAGTCCTTAAATGGACACTACCATCAAAATTTGTCTTTTTCATCCTGATAAGCAATATGCGACTATTTAATGGATTTTTTTCTAATTGGAGGTTTTTTTTATATAATTTATTACAATTCCTCTATGAACATGACTTCCTGGCTTGTCCCTGTCTTCCCCTCTGGTAGCACAGTAGTGAGAGCATAACTTGATGGTCTTTCTTTTCTTCTTCTCTGATCGGCTCTAGCCAAAGAATTGTAAATATGATCAGCAGGATCTGATAAGTGGGAAGAAAACCTCCCCTGTACAGAAAAAGGATACCCAATTATCCTTTCATTTATTGCTCTTGGTCTCATCTTATCAATAGAGCAATCATTTCTATTTGTAATAAGCGTATATAGTAATAAGTAGCAGCTGTAGTGAGATTGGTCTGCGTGGTTATTCAGGAGTATATTTTATATGTAATTTTTAAATTTTAAAAAAAAAATATTGTCAAAACTTCTAACAAAAATAGTTTTCCAGAAATACTGCTTTTAGCAAAAATACTCCTTTCTGATAGCAACATCCCTTTAAGGACTGTGGACAAAACAATTGGGGTATGTTTTGATGTCGATGGGTATTTTTATGAAGGAAGAAGCTGATCTGGTCATGGTTATGTGTCTCCACAACACAGCATTGCAGGATGCCAGGTAAACAGAGACCAGCAAAGGAGCAGGGAAGCGCTGCCACGGTAGAGCCAGGAGTTGAGCGACTACAGTGGGGATTTCTTTTTAATCTTACAGTTTGAGACTGTAAAACAGTCAATGAGGTCTGAATGTCAAGTAAACCCTCACACCGACCAATTTAATGGTTCCTCTCCTCAAGGAGAGATTTTTTCCCCTTTCGACGCCACTCTTGCCTCTCACCCAGCCAACCAGTAAGTTCTATACTTCACTGACGAGGGGCAAATACCCCGAAACAGCTGTCTCTAGTTGAACTTTACTGGTTTGACTCAAATCCCTTTCACATTGCAAGGCTCCTGCGAGCTACATGTGAACTGAGGATAACAACATCCAATAGAGTGAGCTCTGGAGCTCCCCAGCTCTTTTCCCATAAGCCTTTGCTTTATGCAAAACAGCCATTGAGGTCTGAATGGCGCATAAATCCTCACACCGACCAATTTATTGTTTCCTCTCCTCAAGGAGAGATTTTTCCCCTTTCCTAGCCACTCTTGCCTCTCACCCAGCCAACCAGTAAGTTCTACACTGCAGTGATGAGGGGCAAATACCCCAAAACAGCTGTCTGTAGTTGAACTTA
Organism: Phyllomedusa bahiana; assembly: GCA_025379985.1. NCBI lineage: Eukaryota > Metazoa > Chordata > Amphibia > Anura > Hylidae > Phyllomedusa > Phyllomedusa bahiana. The sequence goes on along the minus strand of JAODAL010000285.1, from coordinate 321,681 downwards.
ACTGGTTTGGCTCAAATCCCTTTCACATTGCAAGGCTCCTGCAAGCTACATGTGAACTGAGGATAACTACATCCAGTTGAGTGTGCTGTGGAGCTCCCCAGCTCTTTTCCCATAAGCCTTTGCTTTATGCAAAACAGTCAGTGAGGTCTGAATGGCAAGTAAATCCTCACACGCCCAACTTAGTGGTTCCTCTCCTCAAGGAGAGATTTTTCCCCTTTCGAAGTTTGAGACTGAAGTAAACGGGTAAAATATGTAGCAAATCTTGGTTTTCTTTGCAACACTAAATGACAGAAGTAAAACAATTTAAAAAAACTTACATGCAGATTTCTGTCTTGAATTTTCCATGTGCAAATCATCACAGAAATTCCACATTTTGATTGTGAACATAGCCTAATATTTTGTTTTAAGATTCTATCTTGAAACACTGTGCTTAGCTCAGTCCAAATTTCCTTACTTAAAGACAATCCATATAATATGAAATAGTATACATAATTAGTGAGTAATTCACCAATGATACAGAGGAGGATGGCACAGCAAGAAGAATATACATATTCAACCTGCTGTGTACGTATAAGAAAGCAGCAGAAAACAGGGTTATGATATCCGTTCTATCAAACAATACATGGAAACCTCTAAAGAAGCATTTATGCTGTCTACAATGCATGAAAAAAACTTTGAGGTTCTTAGTTCACATGTTTTGATCAAAAAATGCTCAAGCCACCCACGGCTTACAACGGGACCTCAATGCAGGTGGTCCTACGCTATCTTTACCTCTCATTTGAGTCCAATTCAGACTTCTCATTGGGTCAGCAGACCTCCATAATCCAAAGAGAAAAATAAAAAAAGCACCAACCTTACAAGCATACTGCACTGATCTAACAGCCTGTGGAGGTGGGCGGGGTGCAAGAAACCAAGATTATGGAGGTCTGTTGACCCAATGAGAAGTCTGAACTTGACTCAAGTGAGAGGTAAAAATAGAGTAGGGCCACCCGCCTTGAGATTACGTTGTATGCCGGGGTGGCTTAAACATTTTTTGATCAAAACATGTGAACTAAGAATCTCAAAGTTTTTTTTATGTATTGATGATATCAGTTCTGCACCATAATAACACAATGCAAAGTAGGAGATCAGATGATTAAATAGGTTGCACCTTTGGCCACCCCGTTATATATACCCTGCTTAACTGAAAACTCAGGTACTGCTGCCCATAAAAGTCTATGGAAAGGGGAGGGGTGGAAGTGAAAGTAGGAGACCCACACAGAAGCAGCAGCATGGAGGACATTAGCCAGCAGTGAGGAGCAGTGTAGCTGTGGGTCATACAATGATATGAGATGAAACCATCACTATACAAACAGCTCCTATTCGGTGTCGCTTTCTCAATGGACATCTCAGTGAATCAGGGACCTCCTCTTCTATGCAAGACAGAATCTCTTGTGCTCTTGATTTACAGAAAGTTTTGTTATAATTGGAGGTACGACGTGTAATTTCTGCCTTTCATCTGTTAAATTATCCTATGAGGTGTGAAAATCTAGCAGAAGTAGCCACGGCCATAATCTCCACTGATTTTACGTTTAATTTGGTAGAAAATTGAAGCAATAACTTGCATGGATCCCAAGTACGGAAAACCTGAACAACCTGATCTCATATAAAACTCTAATATAAAAAGGACATAATCAAACATGGAGGAAGGAACAAAACTACAACATTGGGTTATATACCACAGTATAGATACAGGAAATGTAACAGTTAATCACATCTGAGTCTCCAGAAAGCGTGAGCCTGATGGTCTGTGCCATGTCTCACGTTCGACCAGTCAGTCTTAATTGCCATGTTGAATCATCGCTAGATGTTTGTACTTCAGACTTTATTAGAAACACCTCCGGCACTCCGACATGTGCAGGACACCCAGCTCGATTCAGGTTTTATTGCTGTACTTACTCAAAGCAAAATGAAGCAACTGATCCACGGGTTCATTTAACATTTAAGGATTACACCAACTGGCTTATATAATAGCTTGACGTTATCTTGGCTGAATCCAAGAGTCATAGCTGAGGAGTCAAACGTATCTGTTCTTGGCTTAATGATAGGTAATGTAAATAATTTTCCTGTAAGCTAAAAATATTCTGTAACTAAGGTTACTGTAAGTAAATATAATACATACAATGGTAACCAACCTGGTTAAAGGGGTTGTCTCACTACAGGGATTGCTGCTTTTTATGTTAAAGATCTTGCAAAAACAAGTCACTTTGCAATATGTGTCCTTTAACAGTGTCTTACCTATTCCTAGATATCCCCTCTTGTATGGGCTGCATCAGCTCCTCAGGTCGCTATAGCTACAGACCTGTTTGATCTCTCATGATAGGCTGCCAGCGCTGGTTGCTATAGCTACAGACCTGTTTGATTTCTATGGATAGGCTGCCGCCACTCGTTGCTATAGCTACAGACCTGTTTGATCTCTCATGATAGGCTGCCGCCACTCGTTGCTATAGCTACAGACCTGTTCAATCTCTCCTGATAGGCTGCCGGCACTGGTCGCTACAGCTACAGACCTGGCTTCTACTGCAGCCTAGTAGAAGCCAATAAATACTCCCTTGAATTCAAAATGAAACCAAGAAAACAGGACTGAGGTAAGAAGAATCAATGTAGTGAGACAACCCCTTTAAGTCCAGGGGGTTTACACAGAGCTGCCAGCAGTTATCTACTAACGTTTCAGAGCCCAATACAGACAAATCAAATGGTGCCCCCACCCATTACTAGTTCCAATTTTTAAACATATCAATGGCCCCTTTTTGATTAGGGCCCCTGACAGGAGTACTGCCTGTACTGCCCTATTGGCACCCCTGGGTTTACAATACTGAGATAGTTACACTTGTAGTTTGGGTACGAAACCGTTCCCTCAGGTTTCGTTGGCCACATAACATGTCTACAGAAGAGACTGATGCAATGGTAGGCAGCAGCGGTGCTGGAGTGGAGAAAACTTCATATTGGTGACTATATAATTTTTTTTTTTTTTTTCCGCATTTCAGCAAGTTTAAAATATCTTTTATCCTTCTGAAATGTAGTATAACCATAGACAAGGGGTGACAGATTCACCCTTGGTCTATAGTTATACTACATTTCAGCAGGCCACATCAATATTATGGTTGACTTCAAAGGGCCGTTGGAGAGTGGTTATGTTGCCTGGGTAGGGCATCTCAGAGCTCTCAATCCAAGATGGCGCCCACTTCCTATGCGGGCCTCACCACCTCTGCTGAGCACTGACTGCGTCCTCCAGATAAAGTGGAGAACAGGGACATAGCTACCGTTTCCCCGAAAATAAGACATACAGTTACTACAATGGTAAGCAACCTAGTTAAAGGGCTTGTCTCACTACAAGGATCGCTGCTTTTTATATTAAAGATCTTGCAAAAACAAGTCACTTTGCAATATGTGTCCTTTAACAGTTTCCTACCTCTTCCTAGATACCCCCCTTTTGTATGGGCTGCATCAGCTTCTCAGGTCATTATAGCTAAAAGACCTGTTTGATCTCCCCTGATAGGTGCGGCGTGGTTGCTATAGCTACAGACCTGGTTTATACTGCAGCCTAGTAGAAGCCAATAAACACGCCCCTGAACAGAGTCTTATATTAATTTTTGCTCCGAAAGACGAGCTAAGACTTATTTTTAAGGGATTCACATTTATTGTTGAACCAAAAAAATCAACATGTATTAATATGCTGTAGTGATTTCATCACAAACATCAGCATAAGCATAAAAATGCACTAGGTCTTATTTTCGGGGATGTCATATTTTCGAGGTAAACAAGGTATAGGGGGGGCAGAGGTAGCAGTCGCTACCGGCCCTGGAGTCTGAGGGGGCTCGTATGCTATACACCATTTCACCGGAAGTCTATGGGGGCACAGCCACACTAACAGTGCTTGTGCCTGAAGTTTTGCATGCTGCCACTCATAGTGGTGAATGATTTGTGGGTGTATTTCAGTCCTTTACATATTCCAGTGTAAGTCCCACTTAGAAGTAGCAGCCTGCAGTACACAGCAAATCTCCACTAAATGTGGAGCGAGCCAGCAAAACGCCTTGTTTATTGGATGCAACAAACCGTGAAGTTGCATAAAGATACTAATTTCTATATTGTTCTGTTTTTATTATTTATGTGTTATTGGAACTACAACTCCATCTTGTATGAATATTAAAATAAATAAAAAAAGATTCCTGGTTTGGGGTCTGTGCCTATGAAACCTGAGATTTTGTTATTTTCTTTGCACTCTTGCTGCGTTCAGCTGCTAGGATTTCTCACTTCTTAGAAAGCGGTGTTATTTATGTAATTAATATTTTGGACGCAGTCACCTCCCAAAGGATCTGAAGTCCTGATCTGAAAGGATAAACTTACCCAAGGACATTTAGATTAGTGAATGATTCAGCACTTATGGCAGATGAACATGTTCTCGGGGAAAGGGACACACGATGACCCTCAAAGGATTGGAGACTAAGTTCGGAAGTCATTGCGCTACAGGATGGTTTCCCGCTGCGCTGAGGAAACTGAGGATCGAATGGAAAAAGTGACACAAAGGCAGTGACCCTCCAGGAATCATTAATAACCTGATCTGTGCTAATTGCACACTTATTAATATCAATTTTGCAGGGAGTTGCCCTGTAATTGGCACTGTGGCCCAAGATGGGAGATCGTATTGCAGATGTGTTTAGAAGATGCTTGGGAAAGCGCGGTCTCTGTTGTGCATCTACAAATCTGCTGGAACTTGTAGTTTTTGTGATCTAATCTCAGTCCACACAGTCTAAATTGGATTTGGAAACTAGAAGCGCTCATCAGGCTTCCTCTATTATCACTGTTACAACTAGTCTCACACACTCATGGGCAGAGTAAGCACTCAGGAGAAGTCTGACTACAATTTGTGCTGTTACATCCACATTTTGGCCTCTCCACCTAGTGTGCACAGCCGTTCCTGTGAAGCCTTATCGCCTGTTTATCTTTTGGGGCACAGAAATATCCTTTAAAATACTAATTGATACAGCAGAGAGTGAGGGGTGAATGGTTCTTAAAAACCCTGGGGCGCCTTGGCATAGGTCACCATCTTGAAGGAAGATGTAGGGCAGGTAAGCCAGTGTCTTCTTAAAGCAATATTACATCAAGGAATAATAATGCAAAGAAAAACTCTGTTCTACGGGAGTTCCCAGTTTTGGGGAGCGCTGTGTTCTCTCCATTCTGTTCTACGGGAGTTCCCCCGTACAGGGGGAGCGTGTGTTTCTCCATTCTGTTCTATGGGGGTTCCGGTACAGGGGAGCGCTGTGTTCTCCATTCTGTTCTATGGTAGATCCCAGTACAGGGGAGCGCTGTGTTCTCTCCATTCTGTTCTATGGGAGTTCCCAGTACAGGGGAGCGCTGTGTTCTCTCCATTCTGTTCTATGGTAAATCCCAGTACAGGGGAGCGCTGTGTTCTCTCCATTCTGTTCTATGGGAGTTCCCAGTACAGGGGAGCGCTGTGTTCTCTCCATTCTGTTCTATGGGAGTTCCCAGTACAGAGGAGCGCTGTGTTCTCTCCATTCTGTTCTATGGGAGTTCCCACTAGAAGGGAACGCTGTGTTCTCCAGTCTGTGGTGGGAACACCCATTGGCTCTTCCGGAAGGAAGGGGGCAGTCTTTCTAGCGCCACCTATAGCTTATTTACACATTCTTTTTCCCAGGGAACACTTACACCTACACCCCCAAGGCAAAGTTATGGTGATACGTGTCCATGGGTGTGACTTCATAAAATAGTTTTCGGTTAAACTATTTAGTTCTTACAGTTTTCGACATATTTATATGCTAACAGTGAGTGGAAATCTTATATACTTGACATCCGTATAGATTAATACTTATGTGAAAATCATCCAGATTGCAGTAAATGAATCGTGTATGTTCAATGTGAACGCTATAGGGTCATATCTGTGCCGTGGTATATGGAGGCCCACGTGCAGGATAACTATTTTATATAGTACAGACTTCTCTATAGTTCTTTCCATTTATTTATTCCATACAATCAACATCCTTAGATACAGAATCCTCCAAACCCCATTTACCACTTCATTGTCCCAAAAGCAGAGAGAGTTAATGCAGAGCAGCGTGCCTCAGCCATCAAACCCATAATCCCATTCAGTTGCTGGTCTACTGGCGGTGTCCAGGAACAATTCATTTCTCTTCTGGCATCTGATTTGTTCTGTATCCAGATTTTCAGTGCAAAGGAAATGTACAATCCAGCGGCCCGTAAACGGAATTTGTGATTAATTACCCATTTATGATCTCAAGAATTCGGTGCTTTTTTTTTTGCTTTTTCACATAACTCAGACTTCATGAAGTTTCTATTCATGGCTGGTACATTTGGAAGCTGCATATAATTGGTGACTTCCTGATCCGATGCTTCTCCTGTGTAGTCTGTCCTTCGAAGAGGAAAGAGAGCAACAGAGGTGATGCTACCCCAAACCAGGAAGGGAGTCGGCCGACAGGGAGCAGCTCCAACTGCACAGTGTGTATTTATTTTTATATATATATATATATATATATATATATATATATATATATATATATATATATATTGCGGTGAGACTCAACCTGGGGTTGGAGCACATCCAGTGCCAGCTACTGATGGCCATGATACTTTACTGCAATGAACCACACTCAAGTTTCAAAACAGGTCTTCTCTTTCATTGTCCAGTGTTAGCGGCTGGAATATTAGGGTTTTTATTAATGGCTTAATAATAATAGTAATATATATATATATATATATATATATATATATATATATAAAGATAAACAATTTTGTTTATTGAGTTCTATATCAAGTGAGTCGTGGGTTTTTCAAAATTATTACTTGTAGTCATTGAATCGGACTTTTGATGGTAACACTTTAAAAGTAACATCCTTTATTGTATTGATGACAATGGTTAAAGGGGTGTTCCCACTGTAGACAATGATGGCATATTGCTAGGATATGTCTTCATTGTCTGACAGGTCCGGGTCCCAACTTTCTGGGCTTCTCCATTCTGATCAGAGAGGTATTCAGGACTCTTCCATTGAAATGAATAGGAGTTCCAATTACAGCTTCGCATTAGCGAGGAGCTATACTCACAACTCCCATTAATGTCTATGGGAGCGTCCCGACCAGCTCTCCGTTCAGAACAGAGAAGTTTCGGGGCTCGTTTAGGAGATAGGTGCGGGTCCCACTTTTCTGGGCTTTTAAGAAAGCGCCAAAACCTCTCTGTTCTGAGCAGAGAGTTATTCAGGACTCTCCCATTGAAATGAATAGGAGTTCCGATTACAGCTTGGCATTGGCGCTCCTCAATACTCACAACTCCCATTGATGTCTATGGGAGTGTCTTGACCATATCTCCTTTCAGAATAGAGAGGTTTCGGGCTCGTTTAGGAGATAGGTGCGGATCCCAGAGGTGAAACCAGGACCTATCAAACACTGATCATTGTCTAAAATGGGAATACCTTTTAATGTTGACATAGTTGACTCACAAAAATGCAGGCCAACCAAATCTTAAACATGTTGCGGGGTCACAGCCACTCCCCTTTTCATCAGATTCTCAACACATTGAGCTATGCATTTTGATGATGAAGGAATAACAGGACTTGTCAACAATCATATCAATCATGAAGAGAGGGACCTTAGGCTATGTTCACACGCCTATTTGCGGGGCGTAATTACGCCGTGTGGGTGGGGGCGGGAGCGGGGGGCCAGCACCCCGCCGGCCCATAGACTATCATTAATAGCGGCGCGTGTACGCCGCTAGTAATTCACATGTCACTTATCTCCCCCCGCGGCGGATTCGCCGAGCAAGGAGAGGAGACGTAATTCATAGTTCTCTATGAGAAATGTGGATTACCGTAATGACTGGGACGTATTTCAGCCGTAATTCGCGCACTCTGGCACGAAATTACAGACTGAAATACGTCCCATTTTAAGCCCTGTGAACATAGCCTTAGTGGTGTTGGCCTTATTTCTCCCCATATGGGTAGTTGACACCAGCAGAAAGCAGGACAGGATCATCATTAGCCATAATTGTCCATGTTCTGTGCTCCCCGGCCGTGCTGGGACGTCTGGTGCCATGCCGCCATTGTAGCCTCCTTGGTGATCACTTGTGATGGCAGGTATGGAGGTTCCAGAGCTCTGTTATAGAGCTCCTCATTGCTGAATGATCCTGTCCTTTGCTCGTAGCAGCAGAGACAACCCATGTCTGACCGATCTCATAAAACTAATACTTCGGATAAAAATGTCTGCGCCTTAGTATGTTACTCTGCTGGCACCAAACCATTTAAACTAAATGGACGTAATGGTTTTAGATCACAAAGGGGTTTTTACCTTATTAAAATTCCAGTGTGAGGCAAGGTGGGCCTGTTTTGTTACATCAAGACAAGGTTAAAGGTTGTGAGAGAATTTCTATATTTAGTTTTGTCTCCTTTTTTCCCCCGTCTTGATGTCCTTATGACCTCTTTAAGATCCAAAATTGGAAAGATTCCTAACTCCACTGGGTTCCTTGGAACTGACAAGAATACTGTGAAGAACAAGATGATTCTTAAAGTCCTTTTAACAAAAAAATGTTCTAAGTTTTTCCCTCCAGGCCATGGAACAGATTTGACAATAAGGAGGAAGAAAGGGAAGGTAATTTAGGAGAGATCAAAGGTTGCAAATATATGAAAGGGTCTTATGAAGATCTGGGAAAGGATAATACCCGAAGCAACTAGTAAAACATAAATGCATAATGAACTATGGAATCATACAGCTTGAACGGATTTAGGACGACCGCAGAATTGAACGTACAGACATCTTAATGGAGCTGTGCATTAGATGCAAGATCAATGGCTTTGCTTTTTTATGCAGGAGCATCGTGATTTTGCACCTTCGGAGGGTTCTCATGTAGATCATATTTCCACAGTAATGCGTCTCTATATAAAGCTGAATTAGTGGATTTCTCATCTTTATCATAGAGTTCATGGTCACAAGTTTGGGGCTGGAGGAAATCAGTGAGCTATTTGTCTGTACTGTCCTATTATCCTGTGTACCTTTCTGCACTAAAATGACTGCTGCCAATACTCATTATATTAAGGCTATAGCTACACAGCATATGTTGAAATTCCATTCAAAATCCGATGGCATTTCAACATCGCATGACTGCTTTTTTTTTTACATAGATTTGCGCTAAAAACTATAGTCGATTTTCGTTTTTCATTGAATGTATGGGAATCTTACGCCAATCCTGCAAAAGAGCGAACAGGTTTGAAAATCCACCAGAATCCAGCGGATTTTAATACCAACCTGAAAAAAATCTGTGCTGTGTAAACTACAGCAGGGCCATCTTTTTCATTGGGCACACTAGGCAGTTGCCTGGGGGCCCCACAAGTATAGGGGCTCCAAGTGGTGCATGTATGTCCCAGGAATACAAGAAACATACCCTGGATCCCTTAGTTGGCTTTGCTTATTTAACTGTTTGTATATGTTTAGGATGTGCAAACAGTTAAAAACCATGGTGGAGAAGGGAGCCAAAGGCTCCCTGCCCTGCCAAATAGTCTTGTAGGCTGCAGGCTGCCGGTGTCCTGACATAAGTGGTGGGATAATATGGGTGTGCTGGGGGGGGGTGGCTAGAGGCATGGCCTAGTGTGATGTCATGTATTTGTGCAGGGCCCACTGCAGTGCAATGCCCAGGGGCCCATAATTATGTTAAGATGGCCCTGCACTACAGCTCAGATTTTTTACTGCAGCCTATGGGGCACTGGGTACAGTAGAAAGAGCATAATGGCGCCGCACGCTTGTGTAGATGGCGGGTGCTTAGTGGAGAGCCAATTGGCAGTAGTCCAGAACATAGAAAAATCCACGGCGCTCCTTTTGTAATCTCAAAAAAGATTTATTTAACAAAGATTCATATCCAAGATCGACTCTCCGTTCATGTGTATATAATGCAGGGGAGATATAACAAGAATTTTTCGGCCACAATTGGCCTTCATCGGGGACTGAGACGTGGGGAGAAGCTGGAATGCAGGAGAGTGCATTGTATATACTTGAACGGAGAGTCAATCTTGGATATGAATCTTTGTTAAAGGGAATGTGTCATCAAAAATGAGTTATTGTTTAACTCACGTTTTTATGTTAAACACATTTTTTAAGAATTTTTGGTTGTTTTTTTTTCTTTTCCATATCACTTTCAATATTTTTTAATAATTCTTAAGTCATGCAGTTTTCACTTTGGCCACCAGGCCTAATAACAGTCTGACACTTCCTGTTGTGTAAAGAAAGATTCTCAGTAGTCTGCTCATTATCAGCACAAAGAGGGTCAAACTGAAAGGAGACACCAGTGTGAATAGATAACACAGGATCCACCAATCACAAGAGGAGGTAGTCACTGTTCACCCTTTGACCTCCCTGCCCAGTGACTTCTTCCCAGGTTACAGAGCATGACTAGAAAACTCTCCTATAGAAGTCAATGGGACTGAGTAATTCTTAAGACTCCTATGTTCATTAAGCTACTGTAAAGCATCTCTCTGACTGCTGTTAAAGCAGTGCAAACAAGGCCTAGTGGCCAAAGTGAAAACTGCAGGACTTAAGAATTATAAAAAAAAAAATAGAAAATATGAAAAATTAAAAAAAAAACAACCAAAACTTCCTAAAAAATGTGTTTAACATAAAAACAGGACTTAAACAATTACTCATTTTTTTTGATGACACATTCCCTTTAAATAAATCTTTTTTGCGATTACTCAAGGAGTGCCGTTGGTTTTTCTGTGTTCTGCACTGGGGACAGCTGGATTGTCAGCGGGTTCAAAATACCGAATCCACCGAAAATCCAACCAAAAACCGGTGCTGTTTAGACAGGGCCTAAATGTCCCGTTACTTAGATCTACTATGACACAGTTCAGCAAGTGCTGAGAATTAACACAGGAAACAAGTCTGGAGAGTTAACATCAGTCAATGTTCCTCCAAATACAGAGATTTCCAGGGCTCTTTGGAAGCTGTTTGTCCAGACCAGTTAATAAAACCAGAGTCATGTCTAGGTATGTCTGGTTGGCACTGACCTCCAAACTGTGTGTGAACTAATTTTAATTAGCAGCATTAAAAATCTCCTAAGTATTAGTACTGAGAAGGTCAGCGGCGGTTTCTAATGAGATTCCTGTGCTTTCACAGTCTGACTATTTATGACTCGATGACAGACACATGGGTTTTCTTTTTTAATTTGTCATTGTATATGAGCAGCATTGAGTATTATTGTCTGCATTGAGGTATTTCACATACAAAGCCGCAATCTACTCCTCTCTCCGCGTCTGCACATGTTAAAGGCATCACCAGAGACATTGGGTGCATTAATACTTAATCCAAAAATGGCACTTGTTTTTCAATAGAATATAGCATTCAACTGTATGGAGTGAAGCCCCTATAGTATGGACAGGTGATGAATGTCCCACTGCTGGGATCCCCACGATTACTAAGGCAGGGTCCCCAAGTACCCCATTATGTAAAGGGAGGAAGGGTGGTTGACCATAGGCTGTTGCACTGGACTCTGCTATCTTAAGGGGCTGTTCACACGGCTTATTTCTGGCACGGATTGCAGCTGTATTGCAGCCGTATTGCACTCCAATATGGCTGGAATCCGTCCCAGCCATTACGGTAAGTTGTCATAGAGAACTATGGATTCTGTCTCTCCTCTCAGCTCGGCGAATACGTCGGGCGGGGAGAAAGGGACATGTTCGTTATCCCGGCGGGCTACACGCCGTGGATAATGCATGTCTATGGGGCCGTCGAGCAGCGCCCCCGGCCTTTACTCAAGCCGTAATTGCAGGCGATATCCGTCCCGCAATTACTGCTTGAATAAGCCTTGTGAACATCGCCTTATCAGTCCTGTAGACTGTGAACGGAGCAAAGTCTCATTTTCAGTATACAGCTCCTATTAAGACCTTTGTGTTTCCATGGTGACAGTATGATGCTGCAGTGCTTGTACCCACATTTCACCTATGAAGTCACGTGTTACTCGCATTTCACCTGTGCACCTTACTAATTGCCAAAATTTGTTACCAACATATAGGCTATGTTCACACGGGTGAAATTGGGGCTTATTTTATCCCATATTTCACGCCGTACTGCGCTCAATAGGGGGAGAGATCCGTCCCAGTCATTACGGTAATCCACAGTTCTCATAGAGAGCTATGGATTATGTCTCCTCTCCCCGCTCGCACAATACGGCAAGCGGGGAAAAAAGTGACATGTCAATTACTAGCGGCGAATACGCGCCATTAGTAATGAATGTCTATGGGGCCAGCGGGCTACCGGCCCCCCCCCCCACACGACGCAGGAGTCGGTGCGAGCTCCCTAAGTCCCGGCGCAATTGCGAGGTGTAAGTACGCCCTGCAATTATGCTGTGTGAACATAGCTATAGAGGGATAGACCATAGGTACAATGACTGGCCTGTATGACTGGAAACACAAAAGATCTTCAGAGAAGGCAGAGAATGGTAGGAAGTTGTCAAAGGGGTTGTCCAATATTTTTTAATAGTGAGTAACAGCTGGAATAAGCATTGTTAACAGTAAGACTACACAATACAAGGCGGCTTAGTTTATTTAGAGAGTTGTTGAGGAATTTTTCTCACCGATGATGATAATCTTCATCTATTTACATTATGTCTTTTGTAGGTCCAACATTCAGGGGCAATAACCTTGTAATATGTCTTTGAAGTAGTCAAAGCTTTTGACCTTCCTTTGATGACAGTTAAATAATAAAGTTGTGGCTGCCTGCTGTGACCACTAGAGGGAGCTAGTAGTGGCTGCAGAAATACAGAATTTAGTCACTACTCAGTCTAGACAGGAAGGTTGGAACTGTGTGACAGACAGAGAGCATCTGATTTCTATGAGATCTTAGGTGACATGTTTTAAAAGAGGCATCAACATGTCACTTTTAAGCGTATAGAGCGCCCAAATGTATGAACTGGTCATATGTGGGTTCATAAATCTGGTGTGTGGTGTGCTTTGCATAGCATATCTTAGGGGCATAGCTAACATATTTGAGGAGCATATCTTAGGTGCATTCTAATGTGTCATGTTTGGCGCAAAGTTTTGGTGTACGGCTGTTCATACATATATAAATTAGGGCTACAACAGTAGAAAAATACGACAAAAATTGGTGCAGCCCAATCGGACATGTGCCCCTTTGTATCTATGTATTTTAAAACAAAAAGTTGCTTAAAGTTGGATAGACTTAGGGCATCTAGACTCTTCACTATGCTATGCGTATGTCATAGTACCAACAAAAAGGTGTTCAAATGTATACAGTGGTGTGCCCATAGGCTTTAGCAGAACAAGCTTAATCTACTTTACTCTGATATACATTTTATTTGTGGTTTAGAATTACAACATTGCCCATGAACGGGTGTGAAATTCCATTAAAATTGTTACCATTTCCCGGCTTTTGTATTGATAAGTCTTGTCTGAAAATGTAGGCAACACGTAGGCTCTGTCTACACTGCAGTGTACAAAAGAAAACCAAATCCTAAAAACCTCCCTAAAACTGAGTTTTTTTGTTTTTTTTTAATCATTGATTTTTTTTAATCATTGATTTTTTTTTTTAATCATTGATCATAAAACTGAGTTTTTTATCCACTGCCTGTCAAAAGCTGCTGAAAAAAACAGATGTTTTTTGGAGGGTTTTTTTTTTACCCCAGAAATTCACAGTTGTAGATTCTCTGTGTATTTAAAAAAAAAAAAAAAAAACACCAAAAAACGTCTGGCGCATTACACAGTAAAGTTTCTGCCCTGCTCAGTTGTTTTTTGCAAAATGTTTAAAAAAAAACGACCAGCAAATAATACGAACAGGAAACAGACCTTCTATGGAGACAACAGAACGTTTTTACTACACAAGTCTATGGGATCTCTTTTCAGTCGTTTTTTTCAGCATTTTTATAAAAGGAAAAAGCTGATTTTTTGGTGTGCAGTGGAGACAGAGACTTATTCTCTGTAAACCATGCCCACTTTTTAATGCATTTTTAAAAAGAAAAAAAAATTGCCAATGTTTGAGCAAATACGGAGTTTACTTGAGGTAAAAAAACACACATGCAAAAGTTTTTAATAAATTCCCCCTTAGATGGTTATCCTTAATATTTAAATGAGGCAATAGTGCAGCTTGCTTCCTCCATGAATTTGCCCTGTAAAGCAGGTGCACAGGACACGCGGCTGGTCAGTAGAAGGAACCCTGTGATTTATATGTATTGTGCTTGTGTCATATACTGGCAGATCGGAGCGTCCTCATTTCTGTTTTTAAATAATGCCATTTTTTTTTTCTGAATAACATCAGCAGAGATCACAGGGAAGGTCATCTGTATATTGTCAAGCGTTCTCTTCAACTTCCGTTAGCAACTTTTCACGACGACGAGGCAGCTAACACTGTGTACTCGTAAAATAACAGGAACTCCTACCAAAAGCTGCATTGAACTTGTAATATTTCAGAGGTGATGACATACCTAAAGGAGAAAAAACACTTCCATGTGGCACAAAGTTCAGTTCTGAAAAACACGATGTTCTTGTCGGTCGGTTTAAACTTTTCCTGAGCAAACATCCCCCGTCCGCTCAGTTTTCTGTCTGAAGATCGCACCAGTGATTCCTGATATAATAAATACGTAAGGAGATGGACTGGAATCCGTGTCATGTCTGCGGACGGCCGCAACATTTATTTTTCAGACCATAAATCCAGATCATCATCTGTCAGAATCTGGGCAGATCTGCTCTGCAGACATGTCTATGGCCAATTAACTAACTGCTCTTGGGCTCACACGCAACTTTATCACCTAGACGCCTATATAGTCACAAAGATAACGCTCTGAAGGCTGCATGGATGGATAATGGGACTGAATGGGCCCATTCTTATGTCACAATATGCACCATATGACCACCATTTACTTGGTACAACCATAGCAATGAAAAGCCAGATCCGAACATATTTAAGGGTTGTCTCACTTCAGTCCTGTCTTCTTGGTTTCACTTTTGAGTTCAGTGTTTACTGGTTACTACTGGCCTGCAGTGATGAGCTGCTGAGGACACCAGGTCTGTAGCTATAGCGACCAGCATTGGTAGCCTATCAGCAGAGATAGGACAGGTCTGTAGCTATATCGACCAGTGCTGGCAGCCTATCAGGAGAGATAGCACAGGTCTGTAGCTATAGCAACCTGAGGAGCTGATGCAGCACATACAAGAGGGGATATCTCGGAATAGGTAGGACACTGTTAGGCCATGTTCACACGGCTTATTTTGGGACGTATTTCAGTCCGTAATTCGCACCGTACTGCGTGAATTACGGACTGAAATACGTCCCAGTCATTACGGTAGAGAACTATGGATTACATCTCCTCTCCGCTCACACAATTATTATTATTATTATTAAGTATTTTAAAGCGCCATTGACTCCAGGGCGCTGTACATTCAAGGGGGTCACACACACAACATAAGTCAAACGAGTACAATGATAAGTGATTAAAGACAATTGGTAAGACAGAGGGAGAGAGGACCCTACCCGCGAGGGCTTACAATCTACAAGGAGGGGGAAAGAGACAGGAGGTGAGGGGCAGACATGTTTGTGGAGGAAGTAGTGACAACAAGGTTAGTGTAGGTTATAGGCAAGCCTGAAGAAATGGGTTTTCAGGTTGCTTTTGAAGCTGGTGAAAGTGGAGGAGAGTCTGATGTGTTGGGGCAGTGAGTTCCAGAGTGTGGGTGAAGCACGGGAGAAGTCTTGGATAATACAGCGAGCAGGGAGAAAGTGACATGCTACTTATTCACGGCGTATACGCGCCGTGGATAAGGCATATTTATGGGGCCGGCGAGCTGCCGACTCCACCCCCGCTGCACGGCAGCCGGCGTAAATGCGGGCGAAATACGTCCCCGCAATTACGCCGGCAATAAGCCGTGTGAACATGGCCTTAATGGACACATATTGCAAAGTGACTTGATTTTGCAAGCTCTTTAATATACAAAGCAGCGATCCCTGTAGTGAGACGACCCCTTTAATTGCTACTTGTATATTATTCTATAAAAATTAAGTTTTCCTTTATGTCCTTTACATGCGATGATACAGAATTCTCTTGTAATGATATTTTCTGTTTGTTCTCTTCTTCAGACAATCAATCATTTATTGGTTTACTGAGTCTCAATAGAAAATAAAGCAATTATTGTAATAGACTTAAAACCATGTAAAGTTTGGTGTATACAGCTCCTGTGCAGAGCCATGTGTCTCCATGATTACAGGATCACGCTACACAGGGTTGGTTTGTAGTCTGCAATCATGTGTTCCTCCCATCCCTCAGCTCATCTTCCAGCCCACTGGAGAGAGGGTCAGCAGGAGGCACCTATAGAGGTGCTAGAACGATGGTGATGGGAGAAGTAGGTACCAGGTCATTTTTTTACTTTAGCGCAGTGAAGGGAGGTAGGGACGTGTTCATAAGGGATATTCTCGCAACTGCCATTTATCACCTGTGACCTTGGTCATCAGGGACGGAAGATTAGTTGTAATTATCCATAACATGATGTTGGATCACAGCGCTCCAACTTCCACTGTAATAAAGTTGCCACACCTTGCTGCGCAAATACACAAAAGTCGTGCCAGAGGTCTGTAATTAGTTGGTTTATAGTTAACTCCTTAATTTTGGAATAATTTCAGGCCTCTTATGTCTCGAATCGTTCGCACAAGAAAGGTTCCTCGGCATTCAGGTGAAGTGAGCACCTATTGGAGGGTATTCCTCATATACATGCTCGAACACTGCTCCATTCAGACACTTTCTGACTCCAAGTGAAAAGGAACAAGGTGACTTCAGATCCCCATTCTAGTAACTGGTGGGAGTCCCAGCAGTGCAACACATAGCGATCAGACATTAACCACCTATCCACCAGGTGATAAATGTCACCCCTGTAATGAGTGCTTTATGCACAGAGGAAGGGGCCGTGATCAGCTCTGACTGTGAGCCATAGACCGGGATCACCGGATTGCCGAGGAACCTTCCTTGTGAGAACAAGACGAGACCTAAAATGTCTGAAATTAAGATGCAAAAATTCAGGGGTTAAATAGAACACAACTAATTGCAGATCTCTGACGTGACTTGTGTGTATTCACACAGCAAGGTGTAGCAGCTTTATTACAGTGGAAAGTTGGAGCGCTGTCATCCAACATGACGTTATGGATTCTTACAGCAAATCTTCCTTCCCTGATGACCTAATGCCATAGGGTGAACCATGTGGAGTGGCCGGTGAAATTATTTTCCACGCCCCAGTACCTGTAGTTACCATGTCTTCTAAAAAATAAAAAAGGGTGTGAAATATATAAAAAAAAAAAAAGTGAGGGAAAAACCCCTTTTTTAAAATAAATTTTATGTGTATTGGTTTCCGTCAAAAACATTAATTTTTTCCACACATATTTAAAACCCATGGAAAGCTTAGCCCTCAGAAAAAAAAAGTGGAATAAAAACGCTTTTTTCCCCCTTTGCCCGATATGTTTACGCTACATATATTTACACACACACACATTATATAAAATTTTTAATTATATATTTTTTAATATTTTTAAATACATACACACATATTACACAAATATATTAAACTACATATACACATTATATTACACACACACATTCACAAATTATATACACACACACCCATATTATATATATACCACACACACCACCCACAATAATATATATTATAACCACACACATACCACTCACACACATAAAATTTATATATATTTATATATATTTTTATATACACACCCCAAAATAATTACAAAAACACACACAACAATAAATTTTTATAAAAATAATATATATATATATATAACACACACACATAACACAAAAACATCCCCCACATATATGCACACTCACATTTTTAATTATAATATATTTAAACATATATATAAAATTATTATAATAAAATAATATATATTAAATTATTATATATAATTTTATATTATTTATTATAATTATATAAAATATATATTATATATATTATATATATTATATATACACACACACACCATACCCACTCATTATTGTTTTTTGCATCATTTCAGTTGCAGTTGAAATATAAAAGTAGACATAAAACAAATAATCCCTTCCCCAGTTTCCCCCGCCTGGGAGTGGTGTGGGGAAACCTTCACTTTAACGGGATTATATGGACTTCTTCTCAGTCTGTTTTACACCATGTGAAAATAAACCTCCTGCGCACTTCGCCATTTTCCCTGGCAGTAAAACAAACAAGTCCTCAAAATAAATAAACGCATTTTGATAGAAATACTTTAGTCGCTACTAGAGAGACCTGCAAACAGTCCAAGCAGGCCAGGAATGTGACACAGTAAAGTCTATACCCTGTGGGCTGTTTGACCACACCAGATATGATGCCATTACCACCTCCCGGGTTGTTATTACTTAGTGGTCTAAACCAACTCAAGCTTAATGTTACTGCATTAAAAACAGGGAGGTTAGGGAGACTCCGCAGCATCCCGGGGGGGTTATGGTTTATTTAAAATTATTTTCACTGGGGCCCTTGGGGTTTTTGAGTTTAATGGCAAATTTCAAAGTGTATATGAAGTGTTTCAAACACATCCAGCCTGTGCAGCTCTGCCAAGCAAGGACCTTCCTAAGACAAGAGTCATATTAAAGAGCAATGCGACTCAAATAGAAATAGAAGTATGGATCCTCCTGTATTAAATCTACATCCATGTAGAAGGATACAGAAACAGTGCCTTATGGAAAAAGTTACAACTTCCTCCATTCTCTTCTGTGTGTCGAAAAGCTTAACGACAAGCTCTCTGGGCACCACAAGATGGCGCAGCAAGTGGTTGCCACTTAACCTGGATTGACCACACTGTACAGAGTGACAGCAGAGCATCGTTTGTCATCATTAGTTTTTAATGTACTGTGCATTTTTAATCTCTCTAGATTTATGATCAGGCGCACTCCAAAATTAGGCACATTATCAGGCACCCATGGCACTTTGTAATACACCTCAGATCTGGAGGTGTCGCACCAAAACCGTATGAGTCTACACATTTATGACGGGGGGAGGCAAAAACCCGGGTAAAAAATTTAAAAAAAAGGCACCAATTTTGGAGTTTTTTACCCGAGCCTGGTTCGTTTTGGAGCTAGAAATTGCTTAATCTATGCCCCGCAGTAGAACAGGTTCATACATTCTGGTGCGTTCTACACTACTAATGTGTGCAATAAGATTGACTTCTGTGCCCCAAAAATTTATAATGCCCCTAGGGGTTGGAAAAAAAAGACGCCCCTGTCCCTTAAACCCTATTAAAAATGATTCGGGGGGACAAGGATGTATTTTCTACCGCTGTAAAAAAGCATTTGGTGCGACCTCATTAAATAGGTTTGTTTTGGGTCCATTTTAGAAAAAATGTAATGGACTAGAGGATGCAAAGACGAGAACCAAATTTATAAGGGGAATGGAGCATCTTAGTTTTGAGGAGAGGGTTGAGAATTTGAACTTATTTAGTCTTGAAAAAAAAGGCCCCCGGGGGGAAATGTTTAAATTTATTTTTAAAATTGTAAATGGTCCCTACAAAAAAAAGGGGAAAAAATTTTTCAAGTAAAGCCCCCTAAAAAAGGGGGGGAACATTCCCTTCGATAAAAAAAAAAGGATTCAATCTCCAGGGAGAAGAGCCTTTTTCACTGTAAAAACTGGAATCTGTGGAATACCGCCTGGGGAGCGGCACAGAGGAACGTAAGAGTTTCAAGAAAGGCTTAGATCCCTCCCGGAACTAAAAAATTTTTGATGCGTAATACCCATATCACAGACGGGGGAAAATAGATCTGAATAAAACATAACTTTTAATAATATAAAATTAAACAAACATTTACTCTTAATTCCATCAAGGGAAGGAAAAAGCCCTAAAAACTAGGGGAAAGATTTCTCTCTTACATTTGCCCCGATAATAAAGGAGTAGATGATCCAGATGGACTTCAGGAACCGCCACTGATGTAGGGTGACCCATCTTTCCCCCGTTTTTAGAGGCTTTACCCTTCCCCCGTGAAAACCCCCAAACATGAGGGGGAAACCCGTAGGGAATTTTTTGATGGGGAATTTTTTTTAAAAGGCCCTTTTTTGTATGCTTTTTTTTTTGCTCTTTGTTATTCCAGATTTTTGTTATTTATAGGGGTTTATGGCAAAATTTTTTCATACGGGCCGACCCGTCAGGGGATTTTCCCCGTTTCTTTTTGGAAAAGGGGGTAAGAAAGGGTTTTTGCGAGTTCCCATGTCCCTTTATATTTTCCTTCTCAGTCTTGACAAGAAAGCATCCAAGAGGGGAAAATTTGTGAGACGGAAGGTGACGACTAACTGTAAGTAGCCAAGCTTTGGCCTTGAAATATTTTTGTATATTGTATTATCTCCTATATACACTTGTATGTTTTGGGTAAACAACTCACTGATGGCTACATTGGAATTAAGAGTAAATGTTATTTTTTAATATTTATATTATTAAAAGTTATGTTTTATTCAGATCTATTTACCCTCAGTCTGTGATATTGTTTTTTTCAATTGATCTGCGTATATTATTTGAAGTTTCTGTGATCGCGTATGTAGCCATGTAAAACTCTGGATCCTGGCTGGTGACGGCTCTGGGGTCAGAGATGGGGTCTGCCCTGGAGCAGATTGGTTCTTGCCTTGTGGGTTTCAGGGCATTCACCAGTGGTGAGGCTGGGCTTGACATCGTTGTCTCCCTCTCTTCACCCACATTTTATCACCCTTGGTTGAACTTGATGGACACGTGTCTTTTTTCAACTGTATTAACTATGTAACTATGATAAAAGGGGTAGGAAAGCCCCACTATGAGTCAGTGCAGCGAGCTATTGCCAAACAATGGTACATTTTTTCCCCTGGCTATTAATTTGTATGGGTGAAAACAGTATTGAAAACCTCGTTCAAAACTCGCCGAGAAATGCAGATGAAACCTCTTCTGAAGAAGCGCATTTGAGGCGAGGCTTTCATGCTGTTTTGGGCACTGAACAGTCAGCGTCCAAACAGCATCCAAATAAGCCATGTGTACATACCCTAGGAAACGTACCCTACACCATATAAAGCAGTTACTTAAATAGTCACCACAAAAGTATAGGTGATAAATGTCTGATTGCCGGTGAATTCGCCACCGAGACCCCCACCAATTGTTAAAACGGGGTCCACGACTCCCCATCCTCCTTTCTCACGTGCAGTGAGGAAGGCTTGAATGAAGCAGCGGTCAAACAGGTACACTGCTGCTCCAAAGTCTATGGAAGCCACGGAGTTGGCACTGCACTTGGCGCTCTACTTCACTTTCATAGACTTTGAATGGAGCAGGAGTCTATAATTAACTGCAACTCTATTTAGACGCTTCCTCGCTGCGCGGTGAGGAAGGATGGGAAGTCGTGGACCCCATTTTAACGATCGGTGGGGGTCCCAGCAGTGGGATCACCAGCAATTAGACAATTATCACCTATCCTTTGAAAAGGTAATAAATGTCTTTCGTGATACAACATCTTTAAAGTGGTTTTCCAAGACTTTAAAAGTCTCCCTCCCACTAAAATACAAAATGACCCCCCTACTGACCTTCCCTCACCCCCGTTTTGGGGGACGTCAGGGATTTCCCAAATTTGTCCCCCATCGGGCCCCCAGATCCCTCACTGATGAGCCTCATCCATGGATCACATGGTCATGCAACCAACCCCCCCTTACCTCAGCGTCATATGCGGGTTTGGTTTGCATCTTTTCAGGGTGACCCCATAAATTTGAGGGTGGGGAAGAGGAATTGGGTCTCCCCTCCCCAAAAAGGTGGGTGATGGGGAGGTAATTTAGGGGGTATTTTTTGTTTTTTGGGGCAGTGGGGGGTTGGTAGGGGGGGTTTTTAAAAGTTTTGGGAAAACCCCCCTTTTAAAAAACCCTGTAATAATTTTTGTCCCCCGGGCCTGAGGACAGCAAACCCAAATTGTCAGCCCTGTGTTTCCAGCGCTGGCCCTTTTTATTCTGTAAGATGCAGCAGTTTTAGGTATTTAGTGCTCAAATTTTTCCCCCAAAATTTTTCACCCAGAAAAAATTTCATAAAAAAGAGTGTTTTTTCATGGTTTCGGGCAATTTGGACCTTAAGATTTGTTTTGAACTTTATATTTTTTCCAGGTAAAGGGCTGAGCCAGGGTTTTTTTTTCAGTTTTTTATCCCCCGCCCCCCCCCGGGGACTAGCCCCCCCCACCTCAACTGAAAAACCTATTACTTTGAATAGGTGGGAATCATGAGAAAAAAATGCCGGGGTGGGGGGGGGCAAACCTACTCATGAATAAGATTTCAGCATTAAATGCTCTAAAACTATAGCATCTTCCAGAATAAGGGACACAGCGCTGGAAACAGCAGGTCTGACACTGGCATGTGCTGCCCTCAGCAAGGGGGGCATAAACTATGTGACAGGTTCCCTTTAAGGGGTTGTCTAGGATTGTAAGTTCATGGCTGCTTGTCTTCAGAAACTGCACCGCACCAGTACATGGCTTGTGTCTGCTACTGCAGCTTGGTTCCATGGAAGTGAACATGGCTAAGCTGCAATACCACACATAACCTATGGACAACTGCAGCAGTCTTTTTGATATATAGCCAATAGAGAAACCCTTTAAAGGGGTTTTGCCACGATGTAATGTTGACGTGGGATCCTCCAAAATGGGTATTTAATCACTTTTCTAAATATATGTGATTACAAAAAGTGAAGCCTGTGAGATCTACAGGCTGCCTTACCTGCCCTTAGTTACTTAAAAGCTTCTATTAGATACGACCTGACAGGAGCTGCAGGCCGGGCTTGCGCAGAGAACACTTCTTATCTAATGAAAGGGAGCTGAAGAAGCTTTCAAGGCACCGGGTAGAAATATGTGGTCTTTTGTATACAGAATCCACTAGTTGTAGTGTGATTATCTGAGTAGATCCCTGCTTTATCTGATGACAGAGAACATGAAGAAGCTTTCAAGCTGCTGTGTCTTTTGTATACAGAATCCACTAGTTGTAGTTTGATTATTTGAGTGAACATTTCACACGATCCCTTATGCAGGCTCTGTGCTCTGGCTGTGTCTCTCTCTCTCTCTCTCTTAGTTCTCTTGGCTTGTTTACATTAGCTTCTTAGCAGATAAGGCACGTCCTGGCAAAACCCCTTTAAGACTGTACAACCTTCACACTGTGACAATCACGTTGTATTCTACCAAATGCAATCACAATTGGGAACGATACGAATAAATACATTGTTCCAAACACTCTCCGTTTTAACTTCTTTTTTCTTTTGAACTGTTGTCAGAATTTGTGCTGTAGTGAAAGGTTCACGCTCATGACGGTGTTAGAACAATGTCATCCCATATAAATGGAAGATTCTTAGTCATGGTACCATTTGGCTCTCAAGAGAGTTTCCATCACCTCACCTAAAGCCCAGCACACAGCTGCATGTTTTGTGATCTCTGGCACAGCCAACACCAAAGGGGAAACATCATGAATTCTCTCCGGGCCCTTTAAAGTAATCTACAAGCAGGACTGTGCATGATGTAATGACTTACATCATCTGCTGGATACATATAGAATCAAATCAAAGTGGCAGTAATGCGCCGAGTCCCGAGACCCCGGATTGTCGAACAAGTGATTTGTACTCTGCACGTTGCTGCCTATAACAAAGTATTCTAGGTACAAGGTAATAATGTTCAAAGGGATTGAAAATTTGTTTTATTTAAAGAGTTCAGAGCCGACACGAGATTGTATGTACAGTTCAGTGACTGCGTTCCCATAAGTCTTAAGTCATGGAAAGGCGTCTCATAAATCATATCACCCGTCTACTTTACTTTAGTTTGTTGCTTTAGGGATGAAATATGTTTTTTTAATGTACTTTTACATTTCACCTACCTGTTGGTTCTGAGAGTGTTTGTTGTTGAGCGCAAAAGGAAAAGACCGGCTCATTTGTCTCCGAAAATTATCTGTTTTCTAGATTCTCCAAATAAAAAATTCCACTATTATGATTGCTTCTCATCACTTATCGACCGGAGAACATAAGATATCCTTATGTTTCAAGTTCACCGGGAAGATTTACGACAAAATGGGTCAACCCTTACCCTGAGGTTTTCAGCTTGTGATGGTTGTGTGAATATATTTTCCCCTTTCCGCTCAATAAATCACCTAGATCCTCCAGCTTTGTCCAATCACTGTATTATTGTTTCGAGGCATTGATACATGGTTATCTATTTTCAGAAGAGAAAACCCCCAAAAAAAATCTTGTGAACCCCCCTGTAAACCTTTGAAGTTTTTTTTGGTTTGTTTTTTAGCCGAGAAAAATTTACATTATGACCCTTTTCTTAGCATTGGACAAAGATAAGGAATGAAGGAATAGCAAGTAATAGGATTTTTTAGGTTCGTGGACTGAAAAAAATTCTAATAATCTGCTGTTGTAATGAATGACGTATTTGCTCTGTATCCCCTAATTGTGCTTTTTTCAGAAATGTTTTTTTGTGCAGAACTATACGTTGCGTTTGGCATATAGTGCTTTTAACTTATACAGGGAGGAGTGGATGCCTCCATTTTGGTTTTCTTCACCCGCCCATCTCCACAGGTTACTAGACCAGTGCGGTGCGTTTATTAAGCTGGTGCCTTTTTCTCTCTGGATTAGGGAGGTCGGATGACCCAATAGAGAAGTCTGAACTGGACTCAAAAAAGGGGTAGGAATAGTGTAGGACCATCCGCATTTGGGGTCCCGTTGATAGTCAGGGGTGGCTCAAACATTTTTGATGAAAACATGTAAACAAAGAAACTCAAAGTTTTTTTCATGTATTGTAGATAGCATTAATGTTTTTTTGCAGGTTTCCATCACATTCACTCCCGACACCGTGAACCCCATTGTAAACCTTTGAAGGTTTTTTTTTTTTAGCCGAAAAAAATTTACATTATGACCCTTTTCTCAGCATTGGACAAAGATAAGGAATAGCAAGTGATAGGATTTTTTAGGTTCGTGGACTGAAAAAAATTCTAATAATCTGCTGTTGTAATGAATGACTTATTTGCTCTGTATCCCCTAATAGCTTACAAGACTAGAGAAGACTTTGAAGTGGAGGAGAAATTCAAAGAAAAACAATAAAATATCCAGGAGAGCCTGCCTTGTTGCTGGGTGATTAAGAGGGAACAAACCATTGGGTCAGTTCCCTATAGGTACAAACAGATGTTAGCCCTGTTTCACAGCTGTTTAATATGATATAAATCCAAAGAATCTCTCGTGTTTTTATAAAGTAAGAGAAAGAAAGAAAAAACACTCAGACAGCAAATTTTTTGGTCATTCAAATATTCCTAGCGAATGACATCTGGTTTCAGTACTGCTTATTTAAGCAATCCTTAAAACATGTCTGCCAAGGGTAGTAACTCAAAACTGTGAAGTTAAAATCCGTGGAATTCTGTATCGACTCGTGGACCATCAGAGGAGAGTTCTTGGACTTTTTTTTTAGCTTTTGTGGGACGACAAGTCCCTCCATGCTGCAAACTGTCCAGACTTGTCGCTGTACAACTTTTTAGTAAGGACAGTGACTGCTTAATTCTGGGGCAGAGGAATGTAATGCAGAAAATAATTCCTCCCGTCACTTTGTTAGAACAGCCAGTTGGCTTTGGGGAGTCTAGAGGTCATGTTCTCTACTAATCCACGTCTTAACATTTGTATGCTTGTGTGTCAGAGTTTTTCGCCTGATCATACAACCAGGAAAAATAGGTGGAGGCGAGAAGAGCGACACACGATCCAATCTCCAGGGTTCACAATCTCTTCTGCAGATTTGCTGTGTCTTAGGCTAGGTCTACACAGCGCTGGTTTTTGATCGGTTTTTCGGCGGATTCTGTATTTTTGAATCCGCCGAAAATCCTACTGTACACAGCGCTGTGTAGCCATCAATAGAAAATCAAGGGTTTCCTAAACCTAAAACCGTCTGCCGGAATATAGAACATAGAACATGATGCTATGACTAAGGGGCCACCCGCGAAACGCGTTAGCTGTGCAGCATCTTTGTCCATGTCTACTGCTATGTCGTTTTAAGGGCATGTCTCCACGGCACGGGGTTTTCGGCTGGTTTTTCAGGCGGTTTGCGGTTTTGCAGACCGCCTGAAAAACAGGCCGAAAATTAGCACAATGGTGCTCTATGGAAAACCCCATGCAGCAGTCCCCACTGCACGGGTTTTCCGCCCGGCGATTTTTACGCTGCGGGTCGCTCAAAAAAACATTGAGCATGGTCATTCTTCTGTCCAGTTTCTGGACGGAATATGAACACCTCAATGGGAGGGGGAGGGCTCTTCTCTGCTCATCGCGGAGAAAAGCCGTCCCACCAGCGGCCGTGGGGACGGCCGCAAAACCGGACAAGTACCGGCCGGATAAACCGACCGGTATTTGTCCCTTGAAGTGTGAACGCACCCTAATGGATCTGCAATAAAGTAGTGCTTTTATACATGGAACGGTTTGTTGGATCAACATCTTTCTCATACATGAATATAGAACATGTATATTCCGCCGGATCGCCGTCAGCTACCTGTAGCCCCAATGTACTTGGCTGCCGGGATTCCAAAACCCGACCACTTTTTTGCGCCAAAAACGCAAAAAAAAATGGCGGTGCGATGGGAAAATGCCATCGGCTTTTGGGCGGCATTTTCACATTGCTGTGTAGACATAGCCTTAGTTTCTAATGGTCTGGCTGAGACTTTGGTGGTACAGCAAACCTGCTCCCACTATATGTGTTTTTTCCTCTACTTATGGATACACCATCCTGTTAACTTTGAGATCGTCAGGTATTCCCCACTGATGATTCTTGACCTGGGAAGAAACCTATCTGGGGTTTGCACTCGTATTTTTATGCCCTTGCTAGGGCTTGTGATTTTCTCTTGCCCACATTGAGAGCTTCTGCGGGGTCGTCCCTATTGGGACGGTTACTCCGCTAAGGGTCTTTTTGAGGGACAGCTTTTTTGATAGGGACATCTAGAGCTATACTATTATAAACGCTCTGGTGTACCTTTATATGTTTATACTGCCTTAAATAATCTTTTTATGGCTTGATAGTAATAAAAGTTATATTTTAAGGGTGGGACTATGTTTGGATTTTTTTGTGTACAGTTCAGTTTTACAAGCCATTGAATGTAAACTTCACTAAAAAAAAGCAGCTGTAAAAATCTATTCCTTATAATTGCACCGTCACTGATCTACCTGCAGGAGTAGACTGATCTGTCAGATTGTGCCCAAGGACCAATGGTCTCAGAAGACTGTAGGTCAGGGTGGGACAGCTGTGCCACCAGCAATGAGTTGTTTATGGAGGTGCGCACCAGAGCTCCAAATACATGATGGCGGCCACCCTCTGAGATGATGGCACTACCTTTGCCGAATGCTGA
This sequence comes from Phyllomedusa bahiana, assembly GCA_025379985.1. Classification (NCBI taxonomy): domain Eukaryota; kingdom Metazoa; phylum Chordata; class Amphibia; order Anura; family Hylidae; genus Phyllomedusa; species Phyllomedusa bahiana. The sequence goes on along the minus strand of JAODAL010000285.1, from coordinate 294,283 downwards.
CTGCATCCTACAGGGAAAAGGAAGAGCAGGTCCTTCTGCAACCAGACCTTACTCATCTCTGCTCGCTGTGTCTGAGCTCTCGAGGGCTGCTTAAAATGATGAGGCAGGGCGGAACTGGCCCATAGGCCCTGAGGTTAACACATGTGCTGTAGACCCTCAGTTGTACGCAGCACTTATTAAAGGGAATGGAACAACATCAATCACTGATCCGCAGAACTGATGATAAATGTGTGCCGGGAGACCCACCGATCACCAGAACAGGAGTCCGGGGACCCCCACTGGATGAAGAGGCAGTCACATATGCTCACTACTAATCCATTCACGGTCAATGGGATTGAAAGAGATAGATGAGTTCTGTAATCAGCTGTCTCCAGAATGGAGCAATACACAAGTGACCACTGCGCCATTCTAATGTGGGACAACACAAGCTACAGAGCTCCAAGGAGTGAATACAAGTGTTTATTTTGTATTATTTAAAGCCATTGAGTCCAAGCGCTGTACATTCGAGGGGGGTCACATACATAACGTGTCAAACAGAGTACAGTGGCACAAATAAATGATTAACAACTGGTACAGAGGGAGAGAGGACACTCCCAGCAAAGGCTTGCAATCTGCAAGGAAGGAGGAAAGAGACAGAAGGTGAGGGGCAGACATGTTTGTGGGGGATGTAGGGGCAGTGGGGTTATTGCAGGTTACAGGCTCCTGAAAAGAGGGGTTTTCAGATTGCTTTTGAAGCCAGTTAAAGTGGGGGAGAGTCTGATGTGTTGCGGCAGTGAGTTCCAGAGTGTGGAGGAAGCACGAGAGAAGTCTTGGAGACAGTGGTGTGAAGAGCTGATAAGAGGAGAGCAGAGAAGAAGGTCCTGTGAGGAGCGGAGATTGTGTGAGGGGAGGTATCTAGAGATGTATGTAAGGCAGAAGTGTATGTGGGGAGAGGTTATGGAGAGCCTTGTAGGTCATGGTTAGTCATTTGAACTGTATTCACTGGGCAGTGGGTAGCAGAGAGAGGGATTGGCAGATGGGAGAGGCGGAGGAAGAGCGAGGAGATAGGTGAATTAGATGGGCAGCAGAGTTGAGGATAGTTTGAAGAGGAGCAAGAGTGCTAGACAGGAGGCTGCACAGAAGGATGTTGTGGTAGTAAAGGTATCAAAATTAGATATGGATGTTCACCTAGAGACACTTGTGTGCACTCAGAGCAGAAAAAATCTCTTTTTAGTAAAAGTCTTCATTTACCTTCTACTACATATTGAAAGCTAATCATTGTAGTGAGAAAAAAAATCCTTTAATTCAGATTTAAACAATTTTCAACCGCATTTTCTTGCATTGTACTGCTGTAATAATAATAATCTTTATTTATATAGCGCCAACATATTCCGCAGCACTTTACAATTTGGAGGGTGTAGGTACAGACAAAAGAAATACATTGCACAATGAAAAGCTACTTACAGATGAGACACAAGGTGTGAGGGCCCTGCTCGCAAGAGCTTACACTCTATTAGGGTGAACGGGTGAGACGAAGGGTAAGAAGTGCTAGATTTACAATGGTCCAGCCATGTGACATAAATATGGGGTTGTTTTATGTAGAATTCAGTTGGACCTGCCACCCAAACAGTACATCTATATACAGGTAAGTGCCGAAAATGAGATGAGGGCGCTAGGGAGTGTGGGGGGAGTGGGGGAGGATGTTAGCCATTAGGGATTCTGGTAGGCCAGAGTGAGAAGATGTATTCTCAGGGCCCTTTTAAAGCTATGAGAGTTCTGAGTGTGCCTGATCGCCCGCGGTAGCATGTTCCAGAGAACTGGTGCCGCACGTGTGAAGTCTTGGAGACGGACATGGGAGGTTCGGATGATTGAGGAATGTAACCTGATATCATCAGCAGAGCGGAGAGAGCGGGTCGGGTGGTAGACAGAGATGAGGGAGGAGATGTAGGGAGGAGCAGCGTTGTGGAGACCTTTATAAGTGAGAGTGATGAGTTTATGTTGTATCCTGTACTGGATAGGCAACCAGTGCAGTGACTGACACCGGGTAAAGGCATCAGTATAGCGGCTGGAAAGAAAGACAAGCCTGGCTGCTGCATTCTGGACAGATTGGAGAGGGGAGAGTTTGCACAGAGGGAGACCGATAAGCAGGGAGTTACAGTAGTCAAGACGAGAATGAATAAGAGCAACAATGAGAGTTTGAGTTGTTTCCACAGTGTACCGTCATTCAGCAATGATTATGCCACACGGAAACTCTACAGAAGTATATGTATTTTTTCTTATCACCAGTAAGGCCGGTTTCTTGTATGTACTTATTATAGTTCTTTGTGCTTATCACTATATCTTAGCTCCTTAGATTTCTAAGAAAGCTGGTTAGTTTTGCAGCTGCTTATGTATGCGTTTGCTTATCTTGACCATTAGAACAATTTATTGTCTATCATTTTATCTTCCAGGATGGTTAATATTTTTAGTTTCCCCATGAGGGCTGCATGACTTTGTGGGCTGCTCCAGCATGTGGAAGATTAGTAAATGTAATTTTAACAGCTCCAGTGATGGATCTTGGATCTTAATTCTTAATCCTTGATATCTTTCCACGATGTTGGGCCCCCTTTGTGTTCCTTAACTGACTTGATGTATTGGCCGTTGTCCACTGATGCTAATCTCGACAAGTACAATACCTACTCTTAAGTCTACTTTTTCATCCCCTTTAGGTTCCAGCACAAAGAGTTCATTGCCGGAGGGTCATCCTGCGAGATAGATCAATGCGAGCGGGATTTCATTTAATCTCCTTCTCTGTTTTTATGTTTTTTTTGACTGAATGAATATTTCTGGAACCTAATCTTTCGGTCTGTAATAGAGGAAATGAATATTCATATAACTTCTTAAGTACTGTGTGCAGTATATTTGTTATCTAAATCTTCATTTATTGCAGCTTGATGACATTGGAACACCCGCAATCAAAGGCACAATAAAAAATGTCAGGGGTAAGGAACACCAGACGACGAGGATATTAAAGGGGTTGGCCGGGTTCTAGTAAATAGAGCTCAATACGCAGGAGTAGTAAAGATAAGATACTTGTGCGGCCCTGGAGATTTAGCTGAACTTGCACTAAGGAAAATGTGAGGAGTTGCCCATAGCCCACACTGAATACACTTCGTATACCATTGTAAAATGCAGTGTAGGGGTACAGCGGGGCTCAGAAGGGAAGGAGCGCCATTTAGCTTTTGCAGTGCAGAATGGTTTTCAGGCATATAGGGCCACATGTATGAAAACGGTCTAGGACTTAAACTCTCTTTGTGGCCCATAGCAACCAATCCGAGCGCCCCTCTCATTTCATATAGTGCTCTGGACAAATGAGAGGGGCACTTGATTTGTTGCAATGAACAACAAAGTGAGTTTTAGACCTAGACAGTTTTCATACATGTGGCCTATAGAGTTCTTGAGCTTCAGTACAGTGGAAACCCCAAAGAACTGACCCCAATTTGGAATCTACAAATTGCAAGGAATTCATCGAGGGGTGCGGTGAGCATTCTGACCCCTCAAGGGATTTGCAGGAATGAAGGTTTTATCACGGAGATGCCAGCACGCAACACCATGAAAGTACAGCTTTCTAATGGCTATGCTGTGTTTCCCTAGGTTTGCTGTGCCTAGGTTTGCGTGGATATAGGACAAGAATACCGTGTGCCTTTGAGACCTAATTTGGTGCAGAGGATTGGTTCACAATTATAGAGGCTCTAAAGTAAAATAATAAAAGGAACCCCTTGAGAATCGGAAACCCCCCCCTCCCCACCACAATTTTTTAAATCCAAATCCCTCAAGGCATTTGACAAGGGATGTACTAAGCATTTGACCCCACAGGTGTTTTGCAGAAATTAAGCCACTACAATGCCACACATGTAAACTGCTGTTTGGACACACAGGGCTCAGAAGGGATGAAGTAACACTTGGCTTTCGGAGTTTGGATTTTGCCGATTGACACTTTTGTAGAGTCCTTGAGGTACCAGTACAATGGAAACGTCCTGAGACGTGACCCCCTTTTTGGAATCTACAAACTCTTAAGATATTCATTTAAAGGTAGAATGAGTAGTAGAAGGAGGGAGCTGGTAGAGTACCGCTGCCATCTGTCCCCAAGTATCGTGCCCTCTTAAAGGGGTTGTCTCACTACATGGATTGCTGCTTTCTATGTTAAAGATCTTGCAAAAAACATCACTTTGCAATATGTGTCCATTAACAGTGTCCTACTTATTCCTAGATATCCCCTCTCCAGGTCGCTATAGCTCATCACTGCAGGCCAGTAGTAGCCAGTAAATAATTAATTCAAATATGAAACCAAGATAGCTGGACAGAGGTAAGATGAATCGATGTAGTGAGACAACCCCTTTAGGTTTCCAGATCTTCTGGCCTTGATGATCACCAATTGAAAATAAAAGAATGTTTTAATCAAACTCGAACATCTGTGTAGCATGAAAGGGTATGTTCACACGGCATAATTTCGGCGCGCATTTTGCCACGTATTTGCGCTCTAATACAGGCGAGAAGAGCGCCAAAATTACGGTAATCCATAGTTCTCATCGACAACTATGGATTACGCCTCCTCTCCCCGCTCGTACAATACGATTGTATTGTACGCGTGGGGGAGATAAGAGACATGCGAAATCGCCGAGAGTAATGCATATCTATGGGACCGGTGGTCTGCCGACCCCCCGCGCCTTGGGAGTACGCAGTACATCGTGTGAACATACCCTTAGGCTATGTTCACACGGCTTAATTGCGGGACGTAATTACGACGCAGCAATTAACGCCGTGTGGACGGGGGCGGGGCGGTAGCGGGGGATAAGCAGGGGGCCGGCTTCGCCGGCCCATAGACTATCACTGCTAGCGGCGCGTATACGCCGCTAGAAAGTGACATGTGAATTATCTCGGACGGGGAGAGGAGACGTAATCCATAGTTCTTTATGAGAACTGTGAATTACCGTAATGAATGGGCCGTTTTCGGCCCGTAATTGCCGCACTTTGGCGCGTAATTACGGGCCGAAATATGGCCCATTTTATGCCGTGTGAACATGCCTTTAGTGTTATACAATACTACCTGTGCATGGCCGGCTTTTGTGCTCACTGTACGGCTCAACCCCTCTCAGGTATCAAGTGCAAGATGCAATCTGACTTAACAGCCACTATAGTGGTATCTGAAGAAACAGGACGGGTTAGCTGGTTAATATAGAACATCCTTGGGCTATGTTCACACGGCTGATTTTGGGACGGATTTCAGTCCGTACTGCACGCAAATACGGCTGGAATCCGTCCCAGTCATTACGGTAATGCACAGTTCTCATAGATAACTATGGATTCCGTCTCCTCTCCCCGCTTGCCGTATTTCGCGAGCATGCACATTATCCTGGCGGGATACGCGCCGTGGATAATGAAAGCCTATGGGGCCGGCGAGCTGCCGGCCACCCCGCCCCCGTACACACGCTGTAATTGCGGGCGAAATCCATCCCGCAATCACAACGTGAATCCGCCGTGTGAACATAGCCTCACTGCCTTTGTACTGTACTTGACTAATTTTATGTCCTCACTGTTTATTCCCCCACTTTCACCATACGTGTTTGCCCAGTCAGTGTTTTAGGGCTGCCTCCCTGTTTTGGAGGAGGTTTTCTACTCAACAGATGAGTAAGAGGAGTCTAAAAAGAAAAGGTGAGCTATCCGCCCTCTAATCTCTACGCTCTTCTCTCTCACTAGCCATACAGTATAAAAGCCAGGAAACACCTATGCCTTATTATCTCAATAGAAGCGTTCGGACCAGCACCAGCTTAGCTTTGGTTTCTGGTAGTGATTGCTGCTGTTCTTAACTGCACCAGTCAATACAATGTCACTATGCCCTAAGGAAAGTGAACGGATTATACACTTGCTGCACTTGGTTGACTGGCAAATGGCAGCAGTTGCTTATGTGATGGGGCCACAATGGTCTCCTGGGCCATCAGTAGAGATCTACATATAGGAGATGTCAAAAAGGGTTTAAAAATGTATTCAGATCAACAAGCATCATTGTGACAGTTCTCAGTTTACCTACAACTGACTGATATCCTATTACTGATAGTCCCATGTGGAAGAATATTATGTCCTAATGTTAGATGAACATACACAGTTCTCTCAGAAGATCAGATATGCTACTATCTCTAAGGACAAAAACTAGGGAAAAACCAGGATGAATATAGGTGACTAAGACCAAAGAGTTAACAGGGTGTTTCCATCATATACTATGATAGGTGCAGATCCCACCTCTATGACCTGCATCTACCCTCCCAGACTTGTCAGATCATAATGGCGATCTGGTCATACGTGCGCACAACTCTTTATTCTGTTCGATTAAAGTTCCTAATACGGACATCAGTGTTCACCTGTCCTGGGAACTCTCATAGAGGAAAATGGAATGAACACAGTGCTCCCATGTACTGGGAACTCCCATAGAACAGAATGGAGAACACAGCGCTCCCCTGTACTGGGAACTCCCATAGAGAAGAACGGAGAACACAGCGCTCCCCTGTACTGGTAACTCCCATAGAACAGAATGGAGAGAACACAGCGCTCCCCTGTACTGGTAACTCCCATAGAACAGAATGGAGAGAACACAGAGCTCCCCTGTACTGGGAACTCCCATAGAACAGAATGGAGAGAACACAGCGATCCACTGTCCTGGGAACTCCATAGAAGAGAATGGAGAGAACACAGCGCTCCCCTGTACTGGGAACTCCCATAGAACAGATGGAGAGAACACAGCGCTCCCCTGTACTGGAACTCCCATAGAGCAGAATGGAGAGAACACAGCGCTCCCTGTACTGGGCACTCCTCTAGAACAGAATGGAGAGAACACAGCGCTCCCCTGTACTGGGAACTCCCAAAGAACAGAATGGAGAGAACACAGCGCTCCCCTGTACTGGGAACTCCCATAGAACAGAATGGAGAGAACACTGTGCTCCCCTGTACTGGGAACTCCCATAGAACAGAATGGAGAGAACACAGCGCTCCCCTGTACTGGGAACTCCCATAGAAGAGAATGGAGAGAACACAGCTCTCCCCTGTTCTGGGAACTCCCAGAGAGGAGACTGGAAAGAACACAGCACTCCCCTGTACCGGAAACTCCCATAGAACAGAATGGAGAGAACACAGAGCTCCCCTCTACTGGGAACTCTCATAGAACAGAATGGAGAACACAGCGCTCCCCTGTACTGGGAACTCCCATAGACCAGAATGGAGAGAACACAGCGCTCCCCTGTACTGGAAACTCCCATAGAACAGAATGGAGAGAACACAGCGCTCCCCTGTACTGGAAACTCCCATAGAACAGAATGGAGAGAACACAGCGCTCCCCTGTACTGGAAACTCCCATAGAACAGAATGGAGAGAACACAGCACTCCCCTGCAGTCCGCCGGCCCCATTGACATTCATTACTCGCGGCATGTATTCACCACAAGTAATTGACATGTCACTTATCTCCCCGCTTGTACAATACGATCTTATTGTACGAGTGGGGAGAGGAGGTGTAATCCATAGTACTCTATGAGAGCTATAAATTACCGTAATTATGGGGCACCTTTCCCCACGTATTAAAGGGGTTGTCTCACTACAAGGATTGCTGCTTTTTATGTTAATGATCTTGCAAAAACAAGTCACTTTGTAATATGCGTCCATCAACAGTGTCCTACCCATTCCTAGATATCCCCCTTGGATGGGCTGCATCAGCTCCTCAGGTCGCTATAGCTACAGACCTGTTTGGTCTCTCCTGATAGGCTGCCAGTGCTGGTTGCTATAGCTACAGACCTGGTGTTCTCAGCAGCTTGTCACTGTAGGCCAATAGAAGCCAGTAAACATGCCTCTGAATTAAAAAATGAAACTGAGAAAACAGGACTAAGGTAAGATGAATCCATGTAGTGAGACAACCCCTTTAACCCCTTCAGGACCCAGGTTTTTTTTTTGTGACACGTTTGTTTTTCCCTCCTCGCCTTCTGAGAGCCATAACTTTTTTATTTTTCCACCTACATAGACACATTAGGGCTTTTATTTTGCGGACAAGATGTCGTTTCTAATGGTGTTATTCACTATACTATAGAATATACTGGGAAAACCGCAAAAAAATTCCAAGTGGGACAAAATTGTGAAAAAAAAAACGTATTTTCGCCATGTTTCTGGGTGATTTGCTTTTACGGCGTTCAATCTTCGGTAAATATAATGTGTTATCAGTATTCTACAGATTGTTACGCATCCGGCAATACCAAACATGTAGGGCTTCCGTTATGTTTTGGTACCGTAAAAAAATTCCAAACATTTTCTATTTTTGACATTTGCGCCGCGGCGCCAGTTTGTGCGACCAATAACTTTTTTGTACTAACACCTACGGACGTCAGTGAGGGGGCATTTTTTGCGGGCTGAAGTGTACTTTTTATCGCTAGCAGTTTGGAATGCATGTGACTTTTTTGATCATTTTTATTCCATTTTTTGAGTGACGTAAAATGACAAAAAAAGCAATTTCGGCGTTTGGAATTTATTTTCTTCGACGGTGTTCAGTGTAGGATAAATGATGTTATATTTTTATAGATCAGACTTTTTCGGATGCGGCGATACCAAATATGTGTAACTTTTTTATTATTTTAATGATTTTATTTGTAAAATGGGTAAAGGGGGGTGATTTGAACTTTTAATACTTTTTTTTTGTACTTTAAAACTTTATTATTTTTTTTTTTTTACTGTAACATTTAGTCCCCCTATGGTGCTTGACCGCTAGGGGGCGCGATTGTTAATACAACCTAATGCATTGCATAGGCAATGCATTTAGGGTGTACAAAGATGGCGGTTTCCCCACTTCCTGTCTGCGGACGGAAGTGGGGCAAACCGGCCAGGGTAAGTGACGGGAGCCTTCACAAGGCTCCCCACCACCATGCCCGGTCATCGGATCGGCGTTCATTCAGATGCCGCGGCCATCTTTGCCGCGGTGTCTGATGGGTAAAACAGCGCCAGCGGGCGGAGCCACCCGCCGGCGCTGTTACTGCCGGGTGTTAGCTTGCGATTAGCACTAACACTGGCGGCGTGGTGGGGGGGGGCTGGGGGGGTCGCAGCTCGATCCCCCTGCAAAGCCACTTAGCGGCCCTGGGACGTACTCATACGCCCAGGGTCATGAAGGGGTTAAGAGCAGTACGCCGCGAAATACGTGCCGAAATGCGCCCCAAAATAAGCCGTGTGAACAAAGCCTTAGGCTATGTTCACACGGCTTATTTCAGAACGTATTTACGGCGGATTTCCAAATCAGTCGGAAATAAGTGTCATTAAAGTGTGGCATGTATTTCGCGACGACACGTATTTCCCATTAAAAGCAATATTAAATGGCATGTTACTTATTTGTAACTGATTTATGAACGTATTTACTATCGGAAATCTGACCATAAATACGTTCGGAAATAAGCCATGTGAACATGCCCTTAGAGTTCTGACAAAATGCCCCTTTCTGCCGTTCTGCCCAGCTGTGAGGGGGCAGCTGTACTAATTGGTTCATCTTTGATCAGCATCGTATATGTTCCCTTTAATGTGCTAGTGATTAACTGATGGCTGCAACGTACACCTGTGACCATGTGGCCAAGTCTCATGAATAATAGTGCCTGCCAGCAAGAACCGGCAGAGTGATGGCCAAAGATTACATCAAAACCTATTAAATAGATTAAATAAGTAGAACCCGCTATGACCCTCTGTAAAAACACAGCTGGAAGTCGCAAATGGATTAAAGGGTTTGGCCGGTTTCCAAAAAATTCAGCTAAAACATCATAAAATGCAAAGTTAGACAACTTAGTAAATCATCCCGTGTTTTATTTTTTGGGTCGAGCGAAGTAGAGGTGCGCCAGAGGTAAACAATGGAAACCCTTGGCCTGATCCTCCCTGTGAGATCACAGCCCCGAGCGTTCAGGTGACAGAACCCCTACGACCGTCTTCGCTTTCGGGCGCATGCAGCCATTTGGGCAGGTCAGACCATGACGTCGGCGCATACTTTGGACAAGATGAGTTATGGTCACGGGCTCGTGCAGGACACAAGTCTTTGATGTCTGATGGGCGTTGGGGCTCTGGGCTTCCATTATTTACATCTAGCGCATGTCATTTGCGAGAAAACAGAGCAGAACTGAAAGGCAAGATGATTTACTAAGTTGTCTCGCTGCATTTTATGATGTTTTAGCTGAAATTATTGGGAACCGGCCAAGCGCTTTAAGCTCCTAGTTCCTGGAATATCAGTAGTCGAACCGATTTATCTGGAAGGCTACCATTCTATCACATTCAGAAACTGGAACAGGTTCTTGTTGAAAAACAGTCTGAAAGGGAAGAAAATGATCTGATCGCCATTTCCAGCTTTAATTGTCCCTTCAATAACCTTAAAGGGGGGACTGTTTATTCAGTGATTTAACAGTGCACAGATCCTCTGAGAGTTAACCCATTCCAACAAAAATACATTTTGATCCCTGAAAAGCAATAATTCCCGTCGCCATGTGTCTGCTCTGCAACGTTTGGAGATCTGCCAGGTGAGAACCTGACTTGGGAAATACCATGTCGTGCCTGTAAAAGTAACACATCCTGAGTGCTCGGGGCCCGTTAACCCATCGGATGTCAGGAGCAGATAGGTGGATTGCTTAGCACAGTGATCTACTATCTAGGTGTTTCCTCTTTGCTGATCTGTGCTGTGCTGCATTGACATCACACAATACCATAGTGACTTCTCCATCAGTTTTATCACATAGGGAGTGGTTTTCTGGTTAATTTGAAAGACATTCTGTATTGCAGTGGATAAGCTCCAATATCCCGTCATGTACAGCTTTTCCTTACATTGTAACACATAACTTTTTATAATTTGTTTTCTATAATGGTCAATGCCAGAAATAACCTGGAATGACGGGAATCAGGACTAGTAGAGGACACAATGGAAGAAGACGAGATTTTAATCCACCCCAGTGTGATGGGTTTTACAAGAATGTACATTAAGGATGACATGTATGATTTTGGACGCTTAGGCAATGTTCACACGGCTTATTTGGGCGCGGATTGGAGTCGCACTGTGCGCCGTATTTGCGCTGCAATACGGCTCCAATCCGTCCCTGTCATTACGGTAATCCACAGTTCTCATAGAGAACTATGGATTCCGTCTCTCCTCCTCGCTCGGCGAATCCGCCGGGCGGGGAGAAAGTGACATGCACATTATTTACGGCGCGTACGCCGTAGATAATGATAGTATATGGTGCCCCTCCCCCGCTAAGCCCCGATGCCGGCGTAATTGCGGGCGAAATCTGTACACGCCATTACGCCGGCACTAAGCTGTGTTAACGGGGACTTAGAAGCCACTGTTGATGCGCATTATAATAGTGTACAATGCACCTGAATTTATTAACCTGCTCTACTGCGAGGTCATAAATCAGGCGCATTCAAGCGCAAAGACGACAATTCTGACTCAGGTAAACCACTTTTAAAGTTCATAAACCGAATCATAAGGTTGTAATGCGCCCCGCCTCCCAAATGCCCCGATCTCAGGCACATTACAAAGTGCCGCAGGCGCTCTGTAATGCACCATGATAACAGAGTGTGGCCGTTTTATCGCTATTTTACATTATAGCGAATGGGGCTGCGCTAGGTCTCGGGTTGAAAAGAGGCCAGACTTCATACATGTCACCCTAAATGGCTGGACGGAGCATAGCTGTATGAGGTGTAATTGTACTAGAAGCCATTAAAAGCACAGTTCATGCCCAAATAACTATTCAGCTTTATAGAATTAATACAGTGCCCCCCACCCTCCTCTGCCTCATGAAGATAGGCATAAGTTTGTCTCAGAATTGTGATTTACAGTAGATGCTTCCACAGTTACCCCTGTTTAAGATTTATGGTTCATCTCCACCCAAAAAGTGTTTAGTGATGAATAAATTAACCCCTCACTATAAACATCCAGGCAGTCAACATTTAAAGGGGTTGTCTCACTACATTGATTCATCTTACCTCAGTCCTGTTTTCTTGGTTTGAATTCAGGGGCGTGTTTACTGGCTTCCACTAGGCTGCATTAGAAGCCAGGTCTGTAGCTATAGCAACCAGTGCTTGCAGCCTATCATGAGAGAGTAAACAGGTCTGTAGCTATAGCGACCTGAGGAGCTGATGCAGCCCATACAAGAGGGGATATCTGGGAAAAGGTAGGGCACTGGTAATGGACACATATTGCAAAGTGACTTCTTTTTGCAAGATCTTTGATATAAAAAGCAGCAATCCCTGTAATGAGACAACCCCTTGAGCTCTGCAATGATGAGCTCAAATATTCTTGCAGAGTTTGCAGTTGTAAGGAGATCATACAGCTACAGGAGAGGAGAGCCAGCTGTTAGCAAGAGAAGGCAGGGACGGATTATTAACATTCCTAGCTTCCTGATCACTGCATATACAAGCACTCAATAAGAGCTGTGTATAAAGCTCAGCAGGAAGTCTACTGGCTTCCTGCTTCTGTTTCCATTAATCACTGGGGCTGGGTAACTATAGGAACTACTGGGTTTGAACAGATCCTGATCAGTCCTGAAGCCAATGCTAGGGGCTGCATTCCTGCTGTAACTGAGTTTAATAAATCAACCCCAGTTAAAGGGAAAATCAGCCCACACAAAAAATAAATAGAAAGATGAGATCTTATGGTGAGCACAGTATGTAATATAAAAAAAACAAAAACATTTTTTTTTTTTTTTTATAAAACTACCCCTCAAACACACTGACAAACCAAACCACAACTTTTAGCCTCACCCCTAGTGACATTATAACTATATATCAACTATACAGAACAATCCCTAGCGGAGAATTGACACAATTGCAAAACTTATTTGTGTCATTTTTTTGCAACTAAAAATATTTTTTTTAAATGTGAAATAGACTTTTATTTTTTATTATTTCCCTTGATATTATGAAAAGAAATAACCAGTTGAAAAATGACAGAACAATAAAGTCTTATGCATCACAGAAAAAGGAAACGTGGTTAATCATGTATTTTATTTCCTTCCCCTTGTTAGAGACCCTCGAAATCCAAGCAGCACAGATAGATTCTCTTTCTAGAGGGTTGTACTATACAGTTCATCACTTCCCTTAAATGGAATATGTCGCCAATTTTTTTTTTACTTATTAAATCAAGCCTCTGATCCATATTCTTTTCCTCTCAGCCGTTTTTATTTCCTGATCGTAGATTTCTCTATTCGCGTCCGTATATATCGATTGTGGGGAAGTACCTTCTTGCTTGCACTGCTTTAACAGCATAGAGATACTTTACAGCAGCTTCATGCACATAGGATTCTTAAGACAGTTTCTGTCCCATAGACTTGTATAGGAGAGTTTTCACTGTGAAGGGAGGTGGAGAGGGGGAGCTGTGACATCTCCTCTTGTGACTGGTGGATCCTGTATTATCTGAACACAATGGTGTCTCCTTTCAGTGTGACCCTGCTTTTACTGATAATGAGCAGACAACTGAGAATCTCTCTAAACAGAGCAGGAAGTGTCAGACGATTATTAGGCCTAGTGGCCAAAGTGAAAACTACAGGACTTAGGAATTATTAAAAAAATACTGAAAGTGATCTGGAAAATTAAAAAAAAACATAACCAAAAATTCCTAAAAAAAATGTGTTTAACATAAAAATGTGAGTTAAACAATAAGTCATTTTTTGATGCTACATTCCCTTTAATAAAAACTCATGGGTGATCAGTGGGCTGACGAAGTGTGGAATTACAATGGCACCCATACAGATGAACTGGTAACCATTTAATACATGACCACTCTGTCTCCCAGAGTTCGAACCACTTTTATCACCTTTTGTTATTCTTCCCCTCGATGACCACATTCCCTATTACGGCACAGTCACTGGACACAAATAATGTAGCACATATGGCTTTTGCCCACATAGATTTTGTGCCTCGTACTATGATGAATATAAAAGTTTCACTTAGACCATTTGATGCTAAGGCCTCGTTACACGGCTGATTGGGCACGGATTGGCCCGTACTCGCGCCGGATTGCGCTCTACGGCGCCATCGTCCCTGTCATTACGTAATCACTGTCTCATAGAGAACAGTGGAATCCGTCGCTCCTCCCCGCTGGCAAATCCGCCGGGGGGAGAAAGTGACCACATTATTTACTGGGGCGGGAGCGAGCCCCCCCGCCTCGGGCCGCCGTCCCCCTTATTCACGATTGTGACTCAATATGGTCACAAATCGTCATGAATAGCCGTGTGAACACGGCCTAAATATCATATACACTCATATTCATACACTCTCCTACACTCCGGCTCTTAACCACGTTTCAGTCCCTGATGAAGGCCAATTTCGGCCAAAATGTTGGACCATGGAACAATTCTTGCTAGGGTATGTTCACACGGCTTATTTTGATGAGGTTTTGGATTAGGTTTTCGGAGCGTTTTTTCTCACCCAAAACGCCCCCAGTTCATTTCATTGATTTCTATGTAAAACCTCGTTGTAGTTCAAACACAACAAGGTTTTTACGAGCTTCTTTGGAAGCGCTGAAAAAGAAGCGTCATGTCAATTCTTGAAGCGTGTTTTAGGCACGTTTTTCAGCGCCGTTTTTGGCGCGTTTCCGTTTTTTGTCGTGACTATTAATTTTTTATGGGCTAAAACCTTGTCAAAAACCTCATCCAAAACCTCAATCCAAAACCTTGCTGAGAAACACCTCTAAAACATCTTCTGAAGAAGCGCGTTTCAGGCGAGGTTTTGGGAGCGGAAACACTCCAAAAACCTCATTCAAAACCACGTCAAAATAAGCCGTGTGAACATACCCTTATATCTCCTCTGCATTGTATACATTTGAACGGAGAGTTATTCTTGGATATCAGTTTGTGTTAAATAAACCTTTTCTGCGATTACGTAAGGAGTGCCGTGGATTTTTCTATATTCTAAATATCATATTCAGTACAGTATGGAACAGGTATGGGATGATGGAATATAGAGCTGATGGTATAAACACACTACTAATGGTATAAACCATCTGGTGCTAGGAAGCCATTTTGCTATGCTTCATTCACTTATACGGCTCATTTTGCAAAGCATTTCCACCACATAGGCAAGCAGAAAAGAATTGAGCCAATAAGAGATCAGCAGGAACGGGCTCCGCTGTTATGAAATGTGTCCGGGGGAAGTGCAACGGTTAAGAAAAATAAACCAACGAGGAGTCAATGACGCTGTTTCTCAGGTCAAATGTAAAATGTTCTAATAATTAAAAAATGTCAAGCATCTCTCCAGAGCTTATTTGCGGAGTACCAACATTGGCCAAGTTCCCTCGCGCTCTGTTTTCTTGCACTGTTCTAGTGTTTCCTGTGACATGAGGCAAGTGCACAGTATCTCCGTGTGTAGAGGAAAACATGGGAGCGTTGCTTCCAGACAACCTATTGTACGTGATGATTAATCTCTTCCCTCCCCATATCAATTTTCCAGGGAAGGTTTTCTTTGTACCTCCAGTAAAGATGAGGCAGTGCAGCAACAATTGATAAGGTTTGGTCGCCGCATTCTTTTATTTCTGAAATGCCCATAGGGTTGGGATTACTGTACTGATGAAAAGCACATGGATAAACACAAAGAACAGATGTGTTGCAGATTTGGCAAAACCTGAAATATGATTCAGTCAAGAGCACTTTGAGACGTTCTAGGAGACCTGACAGAAGTACCTGTTCTTTTCATTGTGCAGTGTATGATGTTGGGAATAGGGGCCCGGTGTTGAGTCTTGAAATAGCAAAACTAGTAAAAATTTAAAAAAAGATGGTTTCCGAAGCCAAATCATGAATGTGGTTAAAATTAAGAGAATATAATGTAATAAATCATAAATTATGGAAACATTGAACTGATCTGACCATGTTCAAATTTCTCTCCCATGGTGCAAAAAAGGGTTGTACCTATAGGCAAGTGCTTTTCATAGGAATGTAAATTAGGGATTGACTTCTCTGGACTCCTTGCTAGATACTATTACCCTCTTAACCACTTCTTCCTTTGTAGGGCCTGTGTTTTGTGCTGGCAGCCCATCCATTTCAGTGGGCATCAGCTGTGGTCACGGTTAAGAGCAGTTCCTAACTTGAAACGCGTCAGCTTGTGCACTTTTTTTTTAAAATAGATTTTAAAACGATGAAAACAAAATAGCAATGTTATGTTGGAGCTGGATCACGCTTCCCATTTTGGCTTTCTACTGCCTACTACTACAGTCCCACAGACGATCCTTAGAATCCTTTCACCAGAGACGGTCTTATGTTGGGCGAACTGGTTTGAAGTAATATTCTTAATGCTTCACCAGCCGTGAGGAAAAATGACTACTTGAAGACTTGCTCTGGTGAGAACTGAAAATTTTCTGTGAAATGTTTAGATGCATAAGGACTTGTCCCCACGGCACCGGTTATATGTCAGTTTTTCAGACAGTTTACGGTTTCGAAAACCAACTGGCAACACTCTCCCATAGACTTCGATAGAAAATTTGTGCAGCAGTCCCTACTGTGCGGATTTTCCGCCGGACGGTGTTTGACACCGCTGGCGGTCCAAAAAACTTAGAACATGTTCAATCTTCCGCAAGGTTTTCGGGCAGAACATGAACATGTCGGTGCGAAGGGGGACGGCTTGAATCCGCAAACCGCGGACATAAGCCGTCCCACTGCGCGCCAAAAACAGACCAAATACCGGTCGGGATTCCCGTATAAACGCACCCTAAGGATTAAACAGTATGGATAATGCTATTAGTTATGTTAGTCACCTTATCATTCCTACAAATTAAGGAATGAGCCCCAATGAGGACAGGTCTATATACTACATTTCACTTTTATTTTATTACTGTGGTTGCATCGTATCTGATGCAGATTGGGCTGACAGGGAATTCCCTCTCTCTAAGGCTATGTTCATACGGTGTAATTGCGGGGCGTACAGTACACCCCGCAATTACGCCAGGTGTTTGGGAGTTGTGCTGATCAGCCCGCAGCAGCCCGCCGGGCCCATAGACTGTCATTATCTCCCATAGACATGTCACTTACCTCACCAGGCGTACAATACGATCGTATTGTACGCCCGGGGAGAGGAGGTGTAATCCATAGTTCTCTATGAGAACTGTGGATTACTGTAATTTCGTTGCGCAACTTGCTCGTAATAAGAGCGCAAATACGACGCAAATTGCGTGCCGAAATTTTCCCGTGTGCACATACCCTAAGACGACTTACATGCCAGGGTCAAAGGGTAAATTTCCATGATTGGCGCTACACCCAATAATTGACACACATGCCGGGGAATTCCTGCCCTGTCATACAAAGTGTATATGGGCAGGATTAAAGCCCCTCTGTGACCACTGTAAAAAGGTGTCATGGTGGTCACCAAGGGGTCAAAAAAGTCACTGCACCCTTAGGAGACCTTGAAATTGCACCCGATAAGTCATCTATTAGTTTTCTTCATAAAACCTTTATCCTGTAAAACTCCCAAGTACATTGCAGGTCTGAAATACAAGAGCAGGAACCTTTTGGATTTGAGAAGGTGTCAGAGCGGAATGGCTCCCACGTTCTTATTTTTCTCATTAATAACCTAAATCAACCAAGTTACGATGTCAGATTTCCAATAATTTAGCAAGTGAAATGAGGTGCTTGGACTTCTCAGTCATCATTCCTTAAATGCAGAGAATAATTCTTGGCAATTAGAAGCGGTCCGTCACAAGGCGCGTTTGTCATCAGCCTGAAATTAGAATAATGAATTGGCTTTTCCTTTGAAGAAAGAGATATGTAAGAAGAAAAAAAAGACACCGGGCTAGATCCTAGGTGATAATGTTATGGTGACAGGACTTGGACATCAGGATTTATTCCCAGAATGCAGATTAGCTTTCCTGTAAAAAGAAGAAAAATGACTGACTAGTGCCCCCTATATGTGACTGCCCGGTAAGACAATATCCGTCCCATAAAAGTACATTAAAACATGACTAGGGTTGCAAGTCAAAGCTGACACTCATCTGTGGACAACTGTTGTGTGGTTCTTGCCCTTGTTTCCCAATGGTTCATTGCCTGTAAGACTTCATACAGCAGCTGAATTTCCTGAATGTGCATAAGTACTCCCCACAGCTGTGTTAAAGAGGTAATCTCCTCTTTCCTGTTCAGGCGTAGGTAGTTCTGCAGCTTCAGGCTTCCACTTACTGTTCAGACTGTGCGTGGTTCTACAGTTTCAGGTTCTCACTTCCTGTTCTGGCTGTGGGAATTTCTACTGCTTCAGGCTCCTAGTTCCTGTTCAGGCTGTGGGAGGTTCCACAGCTTCAGTCTCCTACTTCCTGTTCAGGCTATGAGTAGTTCTGCAGCTTCAAGCTCCCACTTCCTGTTCAGGCTGTCGGTGGGTCTGCAGCAGTGACTGGCATATTAGCTCTGCTACTTCTAGCTGAGCCTGCTAGAAGGACATTGGTAATGAAAGGGTTTGTCAGTAAGGATATGTTCACAATTACACCGGGAGTTCGCGCCAGCAGCCCGCCGGCCCCATAGACATTCGTTATTCTCGGCGCATATTCGCCGCTAGTAATTTCAAGATATATGTATACCCGCACACATAATATTTTGTATTCCAAAATTACAAAACTTTATTAATTACACACTTGTATATCCATAGAAAATGTTGCAGTTTAAAATGGCGATCAATTCATCTGTGTAAACGTTTTCGGCTTCCATGAGCCTTCATCAGACAGATCGCTTATTTATGTGATTCAAAACATGACCATGGCGTGTACACTTGTCAGTCCTCCATGCAAGACGAGCCGAGATAGGCAATACACTGAGGATTATTACGCCTGGTCATGTTTTGAATCACATAAATAAGCGATCTGTCTGATGAAGGCTCATGGAAGCCGAAAACGTTTACACAGATGAATTGATCGCCATTTTAAACTGCAACATTTTCTATGGATATACAAGTGTGTAATTAATAAAGTTTTGTAATTTTGAAATACAAAATATTATGTGTGCGGGTATACATATATCTTGATCTTATTATAATTATACCAGGCACCAATATACCAATTGTACAAGGTGTGCTCGGCAACACTTTATTGGATTCGCCGCTAGTAATTGACATGTCACTTCTCTCCCCGCTCGGCGTATTGTCCGAGCGGGGAGAGAGGAGGTGTAATCCATAGTTCTCTATGAGAACTGTGGATTACCGCAATGACTGGTACGTATCTCGCCCCGTATTGAGCGCAGTACGCCATGAAATACATCCCAATTTAAGCTGTGTGAACATAGCCTAAGGCTAAAGTTTATCAGTAAGAAACATAAACATGCTAATGTGCAGCTGATAAGACACAGCAGCAAGTGACATTACCGTCCTAGGCAGGGCTCTAAAGTCTTCTAAGGAAGCTTGTGTACACAAGCAGAAGATAAGAACTGCCCTAATTGTAAAAGGAAGCAAAACTAACAATTTATTTGGTTATAGTCTTTACTTACCTTTGCCTACATGTTTAAAGCTAATCAATGTAGTGAGAAGACCACTTTAAAGTTTACAGATGAGAGGCAAGAACCCTGTTATAGCAGTCTATGGAGGCGCCTCTATTTTGGCTAATATCTCCAGTAGAGATGAGCGAGCACTAAAAAGTTCGAGTTCGGGCCAAGCCGAACCCCATTAAAGTCAATGTCAATGGGCTCGGCTTGGGTTCGGAGAAAACGTTAAGTTCATGCCGAACTAACCATTTCGGCTCAACACTAATCTCCGGTCATGCTTTAGTAATCTTTAATGAACCAGTCACTGGCTGACATGGTAAGATGGTGCCAGAGAATTTTTTTGGAATAGAGCTAATGTGCCTACTTTTTCCCCCATGGAGCACTGCCTTTAACTCCATACACCAACTGGATCTCCTTTATTACAAATCAGTCAACACAGATTTCCTCAGGAGGGAATAAACCACTACACTAGCTCCTCAGTGTCTGCCATGAAAGATCCAAGCTCAACCCAGTTCCAGTGGGATCAGTTATGATCCGCTACATACTAAATCCATAACGGTTCCTTTAAAGGGGTTTTGCCAGGACGTGCCTTATCTGCTAAGAAGGAAATGTAAACAAGCCACTCTGAGCTAAGAGAGAGAGGGACACAGCCAGAGCACAGAGCCGTGCTTAAGGGATCATGTGAAATGTTCACTCAAATAATCAAACTACAACGAGTGGATTCTGTATACAAAAGACAACAGCTTTTCTCCACAGCAGCTTGAAAGCTTCTTCATGTTCTCTGTCATCAGATAAAGCAGGGATCTACTCAGATAATCACACTACAACTATTGGATTCTGTATACAAAACACAACATATTTCTACCCGGTGCCTTGAAAGCTTCTTCAGCTCCCTTTCGTCAGATAAGAAGCTCTCTCTGCACAAGCCCGGCCAGCAGCTCTTGTCAAGTCGTATCTAATAGAAGCTTTTAAGTAACTAAGGGCAGGTAAGGCAGCCTGTAGCTCTCTCAGACTGCAATTTTTGTAATCACATATATTTAGAAAAGTGATTAAATACCCATTTTGGAGGATCCCACGTCAATATTACATCATGGCAAAACCTCTTTAAGAATGGAGGCCAGGGCACGAGTGTGAACAGAGTCTCGCATTCCTACAGTCTTGCAGGAAAAGTATGTTTCTTCTACAGAAGAATAAAGTGAGATTTGAAAACTTGCCTACAAGTATATGAAGCCTCAGTACGAGCTGCCTGGGAGGCACCTGTTGAAGAAAAGGAGTTTTCTTCATCATTACGGAGTGTGAGAAAATGCATTTGGTTTCTGATCCATTTTTCTGCAGAATCAGCCCCATAACTCGGAGCCTGTTGGTCAATCTCGGTCCAGTGATATCAAACTACTAAAATTTCTCAGATGTTTTTTATTTGCTCAGCTTAAAGTTGGATTATAACCAATGCTTCGAGGTGAAAGGGCGATGTGTAATATACTGACACATAAAGATCAACACGTGAAATGAAATAATGTAATGTTTTGAATACTTAAGGAGAAAAATCCAGCAATAAAACATTGTAAGTGGATGAAAAACATGAATGCCTATATATTTTAATTTTAAACGTAAGCAGATGTGGAGTTTTAATAGCAACAATCTCCAAACGCCGGAATCCCAGGCAACTATCTGCATTTTGGAGTTGTTTAGTTTTGCATGTTTCTTCTGAACGGCTTCTGAAAAGTGTGCTTTGACCCCTTTCAAATTAGTATTATTCTGTCTGTTTGTGCTTGAATCAAAAATAAATGATGTTTAATCTGTTTTTAATCTGCAGGGAATCCAGGGGCAGTATATCAGGAGGAGGGAGCGGTATGGAGATGTCTACCAGGAACATACACTTTGAATGATGCTCAGGAACAATGGAAAGTTTCCAGTGGTCTCCGCCCAGATCACATATGTTTATCAGGCCAAATGCTCTTAGGCCATGTTCACACGGCTTAAAATTGGACGTAATTTCAGTCTGTAATTACTGCGCCGTAGTGCGCAAAATTATTCTTCTTATTTATTTTTTTTTTAATTTTTTTTTTTTATTTATTTTTTTATATTTTTTTTTTTTTTTTTTTTGTTTTTTTTATGTTTTTTTTTTTTTCTATATTTTCTTTTTTTTTTTTTTCTTTTTTTTTTTTTTTTTTTTTTCTTTTTCTTTTTTTTTTTTTTTCATTTTTATTTTTTTTTTTTTTTATTTTTTTTTTTTTTTTTTTTTTTTTTTTTTTTTTTTTTTTTTTTTTTTTTTTAGTTTTTTTTTTTTTTATTTTTTTTTTTTTTTTTTTTTTTTTTTTTTTTTTTTTTTTTTTTTTTTTTTTTATTTTTTTTTTTTTTTTTTTTTTTTTTTTTTTTTTTTTTTTTTTTTTTTTTTTTTTTTTTTTCTTTTTTTTTTTTTTTTTTTTATTTTTTTTTTTTTTTTATTTTTTTTTTTATTTTATTTTGTTTTTTTTTTTTTTTTTTTTTTTTTTATTTTTTTTGTTTTTTTTGTTTTTTTTTTTTTTTTTTTTTTTTTTTTTTTTTTTTGTTTTTTTTTTTTTTTTTTTTTTTTTTTTTTTTTTTTTTTTTTTTTTTTTTTTTTTTTTTTTTTTTTTTTTTTTTTTTTTTTTTTTTTTTTTTTTTTTTTTTATTTTTTTTTTTTTTTTTTTTTTTTTTTATTTTTATTTTTTTTTTTTTTTCTTTTTTTTTTTTTTTTTTTTTTATTTTTTTTTTTTTTATTTGGTGCTTTTTCTTTTTTTTTTATTTTTTTTTCGGCTGGAATACGTCCCTGTCATTACGGTAATCCCAACAAATTTTTTATTTTTTTTCCTTTCAATAGGAAGAACTATGGATTACGTCTCCTCTCCCTGCTCGGAGAATACGCCGAGGGGGGGAGATAAGTGACAGGCCACTTTCTAGCGGCGAATACCCGCCGCTAGTACTGATTGTCTAGGGGCCGGCGAAGTGCCGGCCCCCCGCTCCCTCCCCCGGCCACACGGCATAATTGCGGGGCGTAATTACGCCCTGCATTTAAGCCGGTTGAATCTAACCTTAAAGTGCAATCGTGTTAACAACTCGCGGTCATGCTTTGTGTAACCATCCATGGATTGGCTGCTGTAAGAGATTGGAAAGTGTGTTGAAGCTCTTTAATGAGAAATAGATTTTGTAAGTTGTGATTAGTGTAACCTACATAGATGCAGACGTGAAACAATGATACAAGAAGTGACTTCAAACTTCAGAATCATCTACACCACAAGCTTTCCCATCAGGTAACTAACTACAGGCAGTCCCCGGGTTATGACCAGGATAGGGACTGTAGGTTTGTTCTTAAAGGGGTTTTGCCAAGAAGCGAGTTCCTTACCTAACGGGCTGATATTCCCCTCTTGAGGCCTGAAAAAGGGGGATTATGTTTACTGTGTTTAAAAAAAACCAAGTTACCTCCGCTGTGATGTCATCGCTTTCCACCTCCCATGCGGGTGCACGTTCCTGATCTCAGTCTCTATAGTTAGTAAACATTGTTTGGCTAATCCAGGGGAGAACTGTATTGTGCACAAGCTATATGTCAGTTTCTATTTCTCCCTATTATTTGCTCAGGAGAGGAGAGAAGGCTCAGCGGGCAGCCTTCTTTCATTCCTTCTTCACTCAAACGTTGCAGTGAGAGAGGGGAGGGGGCTGAGCAGAGAGCTAGGGACGCGTCTGCATGTTTACTCGGATATTACATTACAACCAGTGGATTCTCTCTACAGAAGTTACAAGATCTTTTCTCGCCCCCAGTTCCCTTCCAAGCTTATTCACTGTTCCCTGCCATAGATAAGTGCAAACTAACACAAGCCGCGGCCAGATCAGCTCCTGGTCGTGTCTAATGTTAAACTGACAGGAAACCAAGGGATCTTAGTCAGGCTGTAGATCTCACAGGCTTCACTTTCTTTTGATGACTTATATTTTAGAAAAGTGGATTACGGTAAATACCATTTTGGAGGATCCCTTCTCGTCAACATTTAGGATAATGTGGGCAAAACCCCTTTAAGTTGAATTTGTATGTAAGACGGAACAGGTATATTTATTAAATGTAACTCCAGACAAAAGTTTTTTTTTTTTTTTGGATAAGTGCAGGAAGGGTTTTTACATTTGTTTGCAGTCTGTGCCCCTGCCTAAGAAGATTTCACTCATGTGCTGCTGTGGCTGTTGGGACTTGTCGTTCCACAGCTACTATATGCTGTGGAACATGGAGCTAAAGTGACCAGCATGGCCCCATAAGTCGCTGTTTGTAACTAAGGGGAAGATTGTAAGTGCGAACGGTGATAGGTCGGGACTGCCTGTACCTGACTGGGAGAGAGAAAGGAGAATTGCCAACAAGGAAGAGTTCTGCATAAGCATCAACCATTGGAGATGTTCGAACACAGGGCTCAGTTATTATATACATATACAGTATGTGTGTGTGTATGTGTTTCTATTAAGCCACACTAGTGCAAAATTTAACATGAATGCTAATAAAAGAATAAGCTTATTGCCCATATTTCCCATCATTCATAACCTACACATCCAAACCTATGTAGAAACCCCCTTATTAAATAAATGTACACAAGTTCCACCTCTTTGTCATCCTGTCTGCAAGACAGACCAATAATAGATGACATTGCTGGAGGCATGCCTTAGTCGTAAGGGAGAATTTCAGACGTTCAGGGCCTTATGTATGAAAACTGTCTAGCAGTAAGGGTATGTTCACACGGTGTATAGCGGTGCGTACTGTGCATGCCACTATATGCCTGCTGTTTTAGAAGTATGCAATGGCCAGCGTGTACTTCTAAAGCGCTCCGGCCCCTAATCACCCTCCCTTTCCCTGAAACGTAAGCGCTGGCAAGAAGTGACATGTCACTTCTTTCTCCCGGCTCTCAGAATCGACTATCACTGGAAATACACTACAAATAATCATTAGCACTCAATAACTAATGAATTGTTGTTGCTGGGAGGCAATGAGTGGCTCAGAAAGGGGAATATCTCTCCTTGGGGAGAGCACCTTATCCCCACACATCTATATGGTCCCTCCTCAAGGAGAGAGATTCCCCTTTCTGTCTTTCATCCAGCCAGCAAGCTCTGCTCTGCACTGAGGAGCAAAAACCCCAAAACAGCTGTCTGCAGATGAGTAACACCGGCTTGGTTCACATCCCTTTTTGCTTTCCAAAGACTCGGTAGCAAATTGAGGATTGGTTACATCCAATAGAGGGCGCTTGAGCTTCCAGCTTTTTTCCCTGCGCAGTCTTGAAAGTGGCGTACGTTTAACAGCAGGCGTATTATGGCGTGCACAGGTAGATGCTGCAATACATTGTGTGAATTCACCCTAAATGGGTCAGACTTATCCCTGATCCAAAAGTATTAGTCTAATGATGGCTTTATTACTGGCCAACGTTCTAATAAGTATACATGTATGCTACCGTACAGAAAAAAAAGTTGTGCTAGAGGTGTCAAGCGTGCAAACCTCATGAGAGACCTTAGGTTGGTTGTTACGGGTGTCCCTGCGACCCTCGTGTCGGGTGCAGGCACACCCTCGCACGCCGCATCTCCTACTGCTGCGGCGGTCTTGCCGCGGCCCGATGCTCGGGCAGCGGTACACCCCGGGTGTCACGGGAACACTTACCGTCCACACTCCTGGTCCCGTCCTGGCGCGCGCTCCCTGCTGCCGGCCGGGTGAACGCGCGCCTCTAGTGCGCGCGCGCGGCAACTGCCGGGAAAATTTAAGGGACAGTGCGCGGTGATTGGTTTTTCACCGGGCACGGTCCTATTTTAGCCCTGCTCTCTTCCCCAGACCTTTGTCCGAGAATCGATAGTGCCTTGTGCCTGGAGAGGAAGAGTTCTAAGTGTCTTGTTCCGTTACTGTATGTACCGTACCTCTGCCTTCGTCCCTTGAACACGAACCTTTGCCGCCTGTCTGACCTTTCTGCCTGTCCCGACTACGAGTTGCTTCACGATTTTGTACCAGCAAAAACACCTCGGCTGCCCACCGCAAGCGAGTTCACGTCAGGGGTAGCGACCTGGTAGCAATACGCCGCAGCAAGTCCATCCGCTTTGCAGGCGGGCTCTGGTGAAAACCGACCTACTTAGATTCCGTTCCCCTGCGTGGCTTACATCATGTTTGTGGTGGATCAGTGGATCCATACACTCCGTAACAGTTTCGTTCGGCCATGGATCCCGCCAAGGTGCCTCTTACCGAGCTGGTCTCCGAACCTCACTACCACGTAGGCCTCAGCAATCTAAGAGATCGCGCAGCAAGCGCAACCAGCTGAACAACTGACTACTATGATGCAGCAGCTCCTGGCCACTCAGCAGCAGCATCGGCGGGCCGTGGTCAAGCAGCAGCAGTGTTCCGGGGGACATCCGCTGGCCTAACTCCGCTTGTTATCTGCCGTCGACGTTGAGGGGGCTCTAAGCCTGCAGGGGGTTCATCAATCCAGTGTGCCTCCACGTGGAACTTATGGCTGGTCCAGTATCCCGTCGAAAGTCCAAGGTGGCCTTCATGGTCACAGTCTCTACTATCGGGAAGCCCTGGCCTGGGCGACGCCACTTTGGGACCGAGGCGATCCTATCACAGCGGATCTGGCGCATTCTTGCAGGAGTTCCGCGGAGTCTTCGAGGATCCTGCCCGCGCCTCGTATGCTGAAACCGCTTTATTAAACCTACAGGCAGGGACTTCCTCCGTTGGCGACTACCCGCCATGCAATTTCGGCACCTAAGCTCTGAATTGGCGTGGTATGATGCTGCGTTGTGCGCCACGTTCAAGAAGGGCCTCTCCGGCCAGATCAAGGAATGACCCTCCGCCACCCGGGACTCTCCAACGTCATTAAGTGTGTCATCATCTGGCAAACCGCATAGACATCCGTTTCTCGGAGAGACGGGTGGAAGACTCCGCCAGGAAAGCGAGCCAGCCTCAAACACGTCGGCTTACCCCCGTCTTGCGCCAGTGTTTCAGCGTCTCGCTGCCTCCCTCCTAGCCTAGCCTTGAAGAGGGCCATGCAGTGGACAGTACCGCTGTCTCGCAGAGCTTGGCCCGACGGCGTGTGGAGGAAGTTGAGTCTCTACTGCAGCAGCCCCGAAACTCCTTACGTAGGGGGTTTGCCCACTTCTTCGGCAACGTACGGGAAACGCACGCACCTAGGATTCGGTGGAGAGGGGTCCCTAGGTGTGAGTAATCCCTCTCACGGCTTCATGCTGCCAGCTCTGGTTAGTCCAATTCGAATCTCGTTCGAGTGTAGGCTTCCTGGGATCAGGATGGCTGGGAGCTTTATGGATGCTTCTTTGGTGACCAAGTAATCGTCTTCGGTGGTCCGCCTAGGACCAACCTTGGTCATCTCCTCCGTCCAGTGCAGTGAATATTAAGCGACGCCATCCACTACCGGAACTGAACCAGTGGTCCTACAAATAGGAGCCATGCACAGGGAAAGGATTCACGTTCTTCTCCTCGTGTTACCCCGTTCTTCTCGGTGTTCTACTGGGGCTTCCTTGGCTACAGCGTCACGCCCCTATGCTGGATTGGAGACGGGTGAAGTTTGCGTTGAGGCCGGACTGCATTTCTAGTTGTCTTTCGGCACCCCGCTGGGTGCGCCCCAGTCCTCCAACAGTCCTCTCCCAAGGCCACTAACCTGGTTTACCGCAACATTATCAGGACTTCCAAGATGTTCTTTTACGAGAGGCAAGCTGAGACACTTCCTCCTCATCGCCCATATGATTGCCCCATAGACCTGCTACCCGGGTCCCCAGTCCTCCCGGGGGTAGGGTCTACCCGCTCTCCGTACCCGAAACCTGGGCAATGTCGGCCTATGTAGAAGAAAAATCTACGAAAGGGTATTTAATCCGCAATCTATTCTCGGCGGGTAGCCGGAATTTTTTCTTTGTGGAGAAGAAAGATGGATCCTGAGACCGTGCATTGACTACCTTGGTCTAAATAAGTGATCACCCATCATGAACCGGTACCTCGCGTAATTCAAGGAACTCTTTGACCATCTCGGGTACTGACGTCATCACGCCCGCGCCCCTCTCTTTTAGTCACTACCGGGGCCAAGGTCTTTTCCAATTGGGACTTGCGGGGAGCATATAATCTCATCCCGGATCCGGGAAGGGACGACGAGTTGAAGACGGCCTTCAATACTCGTGATGCGGCAACTTTGAGTCATCTGGTAAAGCACTTCGGGCTTATGCAAACGCTCCAAGGCCGTCTTCCAGGAATTTTGTCAATGACATTTGTCAGAGGACCTTCCTATATGTCTGTGTAGTTGGTCGACTTAAGATGACATCCATGGTATTCTCACCCGATCGGGATCCCACCAGTTACATGTGCGCCAGGTCCTGAGACGCCTGCGCGAGAGAACCAATCTATATGCTAAACTGGAAAGTGCCTATTTCACCAGACAGCCTCCCGTTTCTTGGATACATAATCTCTGATACGGGTCTGCGGATGGACCCACCAAACTCTCTGCGTCCTTACAGTGGACCCGACTGTGGGCCTGCGGGCTATACAACCGAACATAATCCCGCACTTTTCAACAGTTGGTAGCCACCTTTGTGGCCCTTACAAATAAAACATGCCAAACACGAAACTGTGGACTCCGGTCGCCGAAGAAGCCTTTTTCCAAGCTGAAGGCAGCATTCGCCTCCGCACCGGTGTTATCCCGGCCAGATACGAGAAACCCTTCTTTCTGGAAGTGACGCCTCTTCCATTGGAGCTGGAGCACTGCTCACCCCAAAAGGGCCCAGGGCAAGACTCGGACCTGCGGGTTCTTTCCAGGACTTCTCACCTGCAGAGAGACATATACCATCGGGGATCGGGAACTTTTAGCACTTTAAGCTTGCCTAGAAGATGGCGCACCTCTGGAGGGTGACTCCGTTACCCGTGAATATCTTCATGACCCACAAAAACCTCCTTTATCTCAGACAGCCACAAACCGTCTGAATCTCGTCAGCGAGGATGGTCTCTGTTCTTTGCCCGTTTCAACTAATCAATAGAAGCTTCCGACCGGCAGAAAAGACAAAAACCTCAACGGCCGATGCCTCTTTCCGTGCCTCGATGTTAGTGGGGAGGAAGAGCGGTCCCACAACACATTGACCCGGAACGTCTGATGTCTGTGGTTCCCACTAACCTCCAAGGGGTACCCCCAGGGAAGAGTATGTGCGCCCTGCGCTACGGATTGAGGGTCCCTGAAATGGGGTTAACTGTTCCCCGCATTAGCCGGGCACCCTGGGGTTGAGTCTTGTTCGTTGAATTTCCCGGTTCTACTGGTGGCCTGGTCTCGTTAACGATGTAAAGGGAGTTTGTGGGGGCCTGCACCACCTGTGCCCGCATAAGTCACTCGCCAATGACTGCGGACTACTCCAAACCTCTGCGGTGCCTAGCTGTCCTTGGAGCCATATTGCCATGGACTTCATAACTGACTTACCGCCCTTGAAGGTAATACGGTCATTTGGAGTAGTCGCTGACCGTTTTTCAAGATGGCATAATTTTGTTCCTTTGCCGGGCCTTCCTTCTGCGCCTCGGCTCGCCCAATATTTTTTTTGAACACATTTTCCGTCTGCGATGGGCTCCCCTTACACATAGTCTCGGACCGGGGAGGTTCCAGTTCGTTCTCGGATATTTTGGCGACGGCCTTGCTCGCTTACTACAAGTGGAACTGGTACTTCTCCTCTGCGTACCACCACAATAATGGGCAAGTGGAGAGGGTGAATAGGTCCTAGGTATTACTCCGGCACACTTCATTCTGCCAAAACGCAAGATGACTGGTCCAGTTACTACCTTGGGCGAATTTTCGTATAATTCCTGGACCTCTGATTCCGCTGGGGCATCCCCTTCTCCATTGTCTTTGGTCGGCATCCCCGCCCACCCCTTCACTGCCCTCTGCTCCTCCGATGGCCTGCTGTGGACTGCTCTTCTGTCGCCGTGACCTATCCACTGTATGTGAAGGGAGACGCGCCAGTCCCTGTTCAGGCCTAGGCCCGGTTTATGAAGACCAGCGGACAAAAAAAGAAGACCCCCTCCGTCCTTTGTCCCGGTGGATGAGGTGTGCCTGTCTGACACGCCGAAATATAACCGTTTTAAGTAATCCCAGCTACAAGCTGGGTCCCGTTTTTTAGGTCCCTTTGAAGTCATGAGGCGCATGTTAATCTGTGGCCTCACAAGCTCCGGCTCCCGGCCGACCATGCGCATCCCAAACTCCTTCCCAAGTTCTCCCTACTGAAGCCGGTCACCCATAACCGCTTCTCTCGGTCCGTGGTTCCCCGTCTCCCGTAGTGATTCACCAATATTTTTGCCGTCAAAGAAGATTTTGGCCACTCTAGAAACGGTTCGGGAAGACGATTTTTTTTGGTGGACTGGAAAGGGGTTTGGCCAGAGGAATGGTCGTGGGAGCCGGAGGAAAACATCCTGGATTGGGGGTCTCTTGCTCTAAAGTTATGCGGGCCAGAAAGAGGGGGAGGACTAAGGGGTACTGTTAAGGGTGTCCCTGCGACCATCGTGTTATGGTCGCAGGCACACCCGGCTAACGCCGGCAGCACCTCCCACCACCGTCACGCTCCTGGTCCCGTGCTTGGCGCGCGCTCCTGCTGCCGGCGGTGCACCGGCGCCCTTAGTGGCGCGCGCCGGCACTGCCGGGAAATTTTAAAGGGGACTGTGCGCCGGTTGATTGGTTTTCATATTATTAGCCTGCCTCTTCCCCGCACTTGCCGAATCGATAGTGCCTTGTGCCTGGAGAGGAAGCGGTTCCTAAGTGTCTTGTTCGTGTTTACTGTTGTACCGTACTTCTGCCTCCGTCCCTTGACCAGAACCTTTGCCGCCTGTCCTGACCTTCTGCCTGTCCCCGACTCGACCCTGCTTCACGATTTTGTACCCACGCAACACCTCGGCTGCCACCGCAAGCAAGTCAGTCAGGGGTAGCGACCTGGTAGCAATCCGCCGCAGCAAGTCCATCCCGTTTTGCGGCGGGCTCTGGTGAAAAAAACCCGGACCTACTTAGACTCCGTTCCCTGGCGTGGCTTACATCATCGCTTGTGGTGGTCCAGTGGATCCACTACCACATCCGTAACATTGGTCCAGTTGAAATCCAGTAATTGAACCCCATACCACCAAACGCAATGAACCAAGCCTGTTCATATGTTGGCTTAAAGGGGTTTTGCCAGGACGTGAGTTACTTACCTCCTTATCAGCACAAAGTAGAATATAAACAAATCATGCTGAGTCATAAAGGCTGCATGGGAGAGAGGGATGGGGTGAGCAGAGAGTGAGGAATAAGGGAGCGTCTCAAAACGTAACTCAAATAATAACATTACAATAGTGGATTCTCTATACAGCAAGACACAGACTCATACACTGCACTTTCTCCACAGCCCCTTGAAGCTCATTCATTTTCCCTGTCATCAGATAAGAAGTGTTTCACGCAAGTGCGGCCTGTCAGCTCCTCTGGTAGTGTCTAATGCAAGCTTTCAGGTAAACTAAGGGGGATTGAGAAATGCTGTAGCTCTCAGAGTCTTCACTTTTTGTAATCACATATATTTAGAAAAGTGATTAAATACCCATTTTGGAGGATCCCACGTCAACATTACATCGTGGCAAAACCCCTTTAATTTATATATTGTTGTAATGATGTGTAGTATGTTCTGAGCGCTGGAGGAATACAATGCAAGTCTCCCCACTATTATATCTATTATATAGGGCACTGCTAAAATATTCTCTTATAGCTGAGCAACATTTGTCAAGCAGACCTAACTATAAAGAAAAGCTGCTGAGTGACTGGAGCTGTGAACTGTATGGTAGGAAAATATGCTTGTGATTCTGGCTATTCCTATCAACAAAATAGCAATTGGATAATATAATGTCTCACGGCTCAAGGTTTGATTCACAGCACAAAAATGTATTAACTTTTCGTTTTCTAAGACGACCTCTTGCCGCTCTTAGGCACTTGGCTTAGTAAAAGCTCCGGCTTGCACCCAGTTAATTGTGTGTCCTCAGAGCATGAACACTAGGTAATGGATTGTCAAGAGTCCTGTTCTCACTCTAAAGACACCACAACGCACACACGTTAAGCAGTGACCCTGGCTTTATTCTGTGACTCACCCTTAATCATTATGAAAAAGAGGCTTAATCGCTTTATAAATCCATGGTATAAGCTATTTCCAACTTTCTCGCCATTTGGATTTCATTCATGCACTTACTAAAAAATGGTTTGGATTTAGTTCTTAGATAAGAGCAGAGGAAGAGGAAAACTTCCTCAAGAATTAAGGTAGATAAATTAAAAAAAAATCTGGTACTGCTTTAACTCCATGACGTGAAGTATTCCAGCCACTGACATCTGCCGGATAGGCTGTAAACCACTGGCTAGCTGTTGGCTGACCTCCTCACACACAGGTTCGGCCAAGGTTTCATGCGTTCTCTATGCTGAGGAGGAATAAGCTGCAGCCATACACCTCAGGTAGCAACTTCTGTACAATGAGAACAAAGGATTGAGCTTGTTTAAATCCAGCATCCTGATCCTCCTCCCCTTCTCCCTGTACATTTGTTGTTGGGGGAATATACAATACATGGTCAGCCACTCGAGCTAAAATCAGTGGATTTGGCCAACGTTCATTTGATTAGTACGGGCACTTTAAAGGGAATGTATAAGCAATTTTTTTACTAATTAAAAGGAGACACTGATCCACATTCTTTTTTTCTGAGCAGTTTTTATTTTCTTACAGTAGATTTCTGTTGTCTGTATATGATTATGGGGGCGGCCATCTTGCCTGAGCTGCTTACAGCAGTTGCATGGACATAGGAGCCTGTGGACAGGAGCAGACCCATTGACTTCTAGAGGAGAGTGTTGTGGGCATAGGAGCCTTGGACCGGAGCAGACCCATTGACTTCTATAGGAGAGTGTTGTGGGCATAGGAGCCTGTGAACAGGAACAGACCCATTGACTTCTATAGGAGAGTGTTGTAGGCATAGCAGCCTGTTAACAGGAGCAGACCCATTGACTTCTAGAGGAGAGTGTTGTGGGCATAGCAGCCTGTGAACCTGAGCAGACACATTGTCTTCTATAGGAGAGTGTTGTGGCCCTCGCTGCCTGTGAACAGGAGCAGACCCATTGACTTCTATAGGAGAGTGTTGTGGGCATAGCAGCCTGTGAACAGGAGCAGACCCATTGACTTCTATAGGAGAGTGTCGTGGGCATAGGAGCCTGTGAACAGGAGCAGACCCATTGACTTCTATAGGAGAGTGTCGTGGGCAGGCTCTGTGTCCTGGAAAGAAGACAGTGTGCAGGGAGGCGATGAGAGGAAGCTGTGACTAATGTAAATGGTGGATCCTGTGTTTTCTATACACATTGGGTGTCCCCTCTCAGTGTAATCCTGTCTGTGCTAATAATGAGGAGACTGAAGAAAAGTTCTCTCTACAGAAAAGGACGTGTCAAACTATAATTAGGCCTAGTGGACAAAGTGAGAACTGCAGCATTTTAGGGTTTTTAATAAACATTGATAATGATACTATAAAAAAAACACAACCAAATATTCTTATAAAGTGTGTTTAACATAAAAACATGAGTTAAACAATAGGTCATTTTCTGATAACACATTCCCTTTAAGATCATTGTGTCTGACTACTACACTACTCATTGATTGCTACAGCAGGTGACTCAAACCTATCTCAGGAACAGGCCCCTAAATATTATGGCTCAGAATTTAGAGCTAGTCATGCTTGCGCACAGCTCTCCATTCTGTTATATGGAAGTTCTGAGTCCAGCCAAACACAGTGCTCCCCTGTACTGGGAATTCCCATAGAACAGAATGGAGAACACATCGCTCCCCTGTACTGAGAATTCCCATAGAACAGAATGGAGAGAACACAGCGCTCCCCTGTACTGGGAATTCCCATAGAACAGAATGGAGAACACATCGCTCCCCTGTACTGAGAATTCCCATAGAACAGAATGGAGAGAACACAGCGCTCCCCTGTACTGAGAATTCCCATAGATCAGAATGGAGAGAACACAGCGCTCCCCTGTACCGGGAACTCCCATAGAACAGAATGGAGAGAACACAGCGCTCCCCTGTACTGGGAACTCCTATAGAACAGAATGGAGAGAACACAGCGCTCCCCTGTACTGGGAACTCCAATAGAACAGAAGGGAGAAAACACAGCGCTCCCCTGTACTGGGAACTCCCATAGAGCAGAATGGAGAGAACACAGTGCTCCCCTGTACTGGGAACTCCATTAGAGCAGAATGGAGAGAACACAGTGCTCCCCTTTACTGGGAATTCCTATGGAACAGAATGGAGAGAGCACAGCGCTCCCCTATACTGGGAACTCCCATAGAACAGAATGGAGAGAACACAACGCTCCCCTGTACTGGGGAACTCCCATAGAACAGAATGGAGAGAAACACAGCGCTCCCCTGTACTTGGAACTCCCATAGAACAGAATGGAGAGAACACAGAGCTCCCCTGTACTGGGAAATCCCATAGACCAGAATGGAGAGAACACAGCGCTCCCCTGTACTGGGAACTCCCATAGAACAGAATGGAGAGAACACAGCGCTCCCCTGTATTGGGAACTCCCATAGAACAGACTTGAGAGAACGCAGTGCTACCCTATACTGGGAACTCCCATAGAACAGACAGTCATGCGCAAGTGTGACTATCTCTCCATTCTGAGCCGACAATTTCGGGGGGTCCATTCCTAAGATACTGTACTATCAGACTTTGCTGGCATATCCTAGCGATATGCCAAAGTGCAGGGTGGGAACAGCCCTCCCGACATATATGCTAAACCGATACTATGCAGTAGCATCCATTACAAAAGAATATGCCGTGCAGTATATGCCGTGCAGTATATGGTTCTTTATTTTATTACATACTGCTGTATAGAATAGCCCAGTCGAACAAGCTAAGCCATCGTTTGTTTGTTTTTTGCAGTATAGTGATGTATAGAGGTCCTGGGATGCCAGAGATATTTATTTGGCTTCCATTGCACTAATATAGTAATTACCATGTTGCTCTGGAGCTGTGTCTGGTGTATACGCTAAGCAGCGACCAGGAACATGATTTAGGTACATAATACACATTCAACTTGGCCTTTAAAACATTTCACAAAAACCCCTGCGCTAATTGCTCCAGACATGTCAGTGGCAATTTCCTTATCAGCGACTGAAGCCATTCCCATAAAGTTACAGGGCTAATTAGCTGGGAAGGCAGAGCTGCAGGGATATATTTTTATAGTGTTTACATTGGATATCTGTGTATATATTCGGCTGGGCTTGTTTATGCCGTTTGTATTATACACTCAAGATAAATGAGCTTGAGATGTTTTTTGGAGAAAACAAAATTGAAATAAGTGCTGCCTCTATGTGGGACACACAGCTCCAGGAAAAGGATGTGAAGGCAAATGACAGCCTGTCCTCCAAATACGGCACAGGCTGGAGTAAAAATAATGACACACAATAAGCATATCCATTTGTCAGGTGGGAGGAGAGTAATTACAAGGTAGGATACTGATGATATATGAGGTCATCGGAGCCCAGTATCGCTGCCAGCTGTGTTACAGAATGCAGGATCCTGCCTGCGACATTCACGTGGCACGGCCAGAACGTCCTGCCACAAGCAGAGTAAAGGAGTCTGTGCCTACCGTGTTTCCCCGAAAGTAAGACAGCGTCTTACATTCTTTTTACCCCCAAAAGTCCCACTATGTCTTACTTTCGGGGTATGTCTTATATTGGCAGGTATATGGCCCCATACGCAGGTATAGGGCAGGCTGTAGGCAGGTTGCATAGTTGGAAAACTTTTGAAAAAAAAAAAGCGGGGAAAATTTTTAGTGGGCGGGCGTAAGGGGCCCCGCGGCAAAAAATTTGAAATGGACACCCCCATTTTTTGGGTTTATGCCCGCCCCTTCAAAAAACCCAAAACCCCACCACCTAACTGCATAAGGCTTTGGAAAAAAACCCAGGTAGATCCCCTTTTATAGCCAGGTAGTAGCCCCCCTAACCAGGGTGCCCTTAAGGCCGGTAGATGCCCCTTGTCCCAATAGATGCCCCCCTGTAGCCAGGTAGAGCCAAATTTGTAGCCGGGTAGTGCCCCCCTTTGTTACCCAGGTGGGTCCCCCCCATTGTTGCAGGTAGGTGCCCCCCATTGTTAGCCAGGTAGTGCCCCAAAGTTGCCAGGTAGGTCCCCCCAATTGTCACCCAGGTGGGGTCCCCCCACGTTTCCCAGGTAGTGCCCCATTTTTCCCGGTAGGCCCCCTTGTTTGCGGGTTTGATGTCCCCTCTGTTGCCAGGTAGATGTCCCTCTGTTGCCAGGTAGTGCCCCATTGTTACCCAGGTGTCCCCCCTCTGTTTCCCATTTTTGTGCCCCCATCTGTTTGCCGGTAGTGCCCCCATCTTTTTCCCAGGTAGTGCCCCCACTGTTTGCCGGGTATCCCCCCCATTTTTTGCGGTAGATGTCCCCTCTTTTGCCAGGTAGATGTCCCCTTGTTGCCAGGTAGATGCCCCATCTGTTAAACCCAGGTAGGCCCCCTCTGTTAGCCGGGTAGTGCCCCACTGTTAGCCAGGTAGTGCCCCCATCTGTTCCCAGGTAGTCCCCCCATTGTTTCCCAGGTGTGCCCCATCTTTTGCCGGTGTGCCCCCTCTGTTGCCAGGAGTGCCCCCATCTGTTACCCAGGTAGTGCCCCATTGTTCCCGGTTGTGCCCCTTTGTTGCCGGGTAGTCCCCCCTCTGTTCCCCAGGTAGTGTCCCTTGTTCCCAGGTTGAGCCCTTTGTTGCCAGGTAGTCCCCCCCTCTGTTCCCAGGTGAGTCCCCTCTGTTGCCGGGTAGTGCCCCCTCGTTGCCGGTAGTGCCCCTTTGTTCCAGGAGTGCCCTTGTTCCCAGGTAGTGCCCCCCTGTTGCCGGTAGTGCCCCCTCTGTTACCCAGGTAGTCCCCCCCTCTTTTCCCGGGTAGATGTCCCCTTGTTGCCAGGTAGTGCCCCTCTGTTGCAGGTAGTGCCCCTCTGGCCAGGTAGTTCCCCTTTGTTACCCGGGTGAGCCCCCTAAAGCTATAAAAAATAAAATAATAAAATCCACTTACCTTACCAGGCTCTGCAGGGGGCCCAGCCCCTCCCCGTTTCCTTCCAGCGGCAGGGACACGCCCATCTTGTTGGTATGCACGCCCCTTAAAAAAAAAACCACACCCACTCCACCTAACTGCATAACGGTTGGAAGAAAGGGGGCGGGTAGTTGCCCTTTAGCCGGGTTTTGTAGCCCCCCAAAACCAGTAGTCCCCCTTACAGGCCTTTAGATCCCCTTGTACCCAAAAGTAGTGCCCCCTCTGTAGCCAGGTAGACCCAAATTTGTACCCAGGTGACCCCCCCTTGTTAGCCGGGTAGGTGCCCCCATTGTTACCCAGGTAGGTGCCCCCTTTGTTGCCGGTGGTCCCCCCCATTGTTAGCCAGGGTAGGTGCCCCCATTGTCAGCCAGGTAGGTGCCCCCTTGTTTGCCAGGGGGGGTGGCCCCATCTGTTTTGCCAGGTAGTGCCCCCATTGTTTGCCAGGTAGATGTCCCCTCGTTGCCAGGTTAGTGTCCCCCGTGCCAGGAGATGTCCCCTTGTTGCCAGGTAGTGCCCCCATCTTTTTTGCCGGTAGTCCCCCCATTTTTTGCCGGTAGTCCCCCCCATCTGTTTGCCAGGTAGTCCCCCCATCTGTTAGCCAGGTGGGCCCCCCATCTTTTACCCAGGTGTCCCCCCTTTGTTTGCCAGGGTGCCCTCTGTTGCCGGTTGGGGTCCCCTGTTCCAGGTAGAGCCCCCTTTTTTGCCGGGTAGTGCCCCCCCTTTTGCCGGTGGCCCCTTGTTCCCGGTGTGCCCCTCTGTTGCCAGGTAGGCCCCCCTTTTTACCAGGTGTGCCCCCTCTGTTGCCAGGTAGTGCCCCTTGTTGCCAGGTGGGCCCCCCATCTTTTTAGCCGGGTAGTGCCCCCCTCTGTTCCCCAGGTAGATGTCCCCTCTGTTGAGGTGTCCCCCCTCTGTTGCCAGGTGGGCCCCCCCTCTGTTGCCAGGTAGTTGCCCTCTCTTTTGAAAGGTAGACCCCCCCTTAAAGCTAAAAAAAAATCAAATAATAAAATCCACTTACCTTCCAGGCCCCGCAGCGCGGCCAGCTCCTGCCCGATCTTTCAGCGGCAGGGGGAAGTGAGAGCAGCCCCGGCATTCCCCGCAGCGGGTCACTTCCCCCGCGCCGTTCCCTGTAGTACGGCGCACACCCGGCGCCCTAAATACAGGGGGGGAGGGAGGGGGGCGATCCCCCCTGCCTCCCCCCCGCACAGTGAGACCGCGGGCGGGTGAGCGGCCGCTGCGGCCGCTTCACCGCCTGTAGGGGGTCCCCCGGGGCAAGTGTGCGCACCAGCGCTTCTTGCGCCGCGGTAATTTAAAGGAACCCCCCCGCCCGCAAAACGGCGGGAGGAATGCCAACTCCCCAGGAGGGGGGGAGGGGGGCCCCCAAAAAGCGGGACCCCCCCGCCACAAACGGGGAGTTGGCATGTATGAGGTATAGGCAGCTGTAGGCAGGTTTTTGGGCCGGCTGAGGCGGTAAGGCGCTGTAGGAGGTATAGGGCGGGTGTGGCGGGATGGGGGCTTAGGAGGTTTTAGGCAAACTGTAGGGAGGTTTAGGCGCTGTAGGCAGGTATGGCAGCTGTAGGAGTATGGGCCGGCTGTAGGAGGGGATAGGCCGCTGTAGGAGGTATAGGCAGTGTAGGCGGTATAGGCGCTGTAGGCGGTATAAAGGGGGCGTAGGCAGGTATAGGGCTGGTGTAGGAGCTGTAGGCAGGTTGCACTGTAGGCGGTATAGGGGACTGTAGGCAGCTGTAGGCAGGTATAGGTGGGTCGGTTTGGGGGATAGGGGAGCTGTAGGAGGTATAGGCAGCTGTAGGAGGTATAGGGCTGTAGGGGGGTTGGGCCCGGCTTAGGGAGGTATAGGGGCCCGGTTTAGGCAGGGATAGGGGGCTGTAGGCAGGTATGGGCCGGCCCTTAGGAGGTATGGGGGCCTGTAGGCAGGGTTTGGCAGCTGTAGGCAGGTGTAGGGCCGCTGTAGGAGGTATAGGGCCCGGGTGTAGGGCAGGGGATGGGCCATGTAGGAGGTATAGGGCCACTGTAGGCAGGTATTTGGGGCCGGGTGGTCAGGTTGGGCCGGCTGTAGGGGGAGGTATAGGGCCGGCTGTGGCAGGTTTAGGCAGTGTAGGCAGGTATAGGGCCGGCTGTGGCAGGTATAGGCAGCTTTAGTGGAAAAAGGGCCCGGGTGTGTCAGGTATAGGGCCCTGTAGTGGTAAAGGGCGGCTGTAGTAGGTAAAGGGGCCCGGCGTAGGGTTTAGGGCGGCTGTAGGCAGGGTTTTTAGCAGTTAGGCAGGTTAGGGCCGGCTGTAGTAGGTATAGGGCCCGGGTGTGTTGGTATGGGCCGGCCTGTAGCAGGTATAGGGGGGCCTGTAGGCAGGTTTTGCGCTGTGGCAGGTATAGGCAGTGTAGGCAGGTATAGGGCGGCTGTTGGGAGGTATAGGGCCAGGTAGGCAGGTATAGGGACGTAGGGGTTAGGGCCCGCTTAGGCGGTTAGGCCGTGTGGAGGATATGGAGGGTAGGAGGATAGGGCAGTGGGGGAAGGTTTAAAAAAAAGGAGCTGTAGGAGGTTTTTGGGAGGTGTAGGCAGGGATAGGGCCCGCTGGAGGAGGTAAAAGGCAGCGTGGCAGGTTTTGGGGAGGTGTAGGCAGGTTTAGGGCAGGGGTAGGCAGGTTTTTAGAGCAGTGGAGGCGGTAAAAAAAGGCGCTGTAGGCGGTATGGGCAGCTGTAGGGAGGTTTTTAGGGGAGGTGTAGGCAGGTTTAGGGCAGGGTAGGCGGTATTTGGGAGGTGTAGGCAGGTTAGGGCCGCTGGAGGAGGATTTTGGGCGTGTAGGCAAAATACAAAATAAAAAAAAAACAGACAATCATTCCCTGGTCCCCGTGCCCCTTTCCCCCCCGGTCTCCGCTTGCTCTTCTTTTCTCGGCACAGGCGGGTGACATCATCAGGCCGCGAAAGCAGGTGATGAACACGCGCCGTGGGGAGCTCCGGACAGCCGCCAGTCTGCGGTCCCCCGGAGGCCACTGGGGAAAGCACGGAGCGCTCGCTCTGTGCTCCGCAGTGGTACCCCTTTTCACTTATATGCGTCCGGAGGAGTCGCATATAGGTGAAGGAATCGCCGACAGTGCCGGGCCAGCGCAGCCCCCGGACACTGTGCGCTGTACTCGGCATTCAGCTATATGCGCTCCCTGAGGAGCCGCCTATAGCTGAAGTGTCCCTGCCGGCACTCGGGCCATCGCTGCGCCCGAGCGCATACAACGTACAGTTTACTACGTCTTACTTTCGGGGTACGTCTTACATTAGTCGCGTCCCTAAACTCCCCGCTAAGTCTTACTATCGGGGAAACACGGTACTTACTACTCACTCAATGGTTATCTCCAGTGTCCCCCTGAGCTATGGCTCTCCAGCTCTTGCAAAACTACAACTACCAGCATGCTTTGGTATCTGCAGGGGGTGCAGACATGCTGGGAGTTGTGATTTGCAATAGCCAAAGGGTGACAGAACACTGGATCAAACATTAGATGCCCAACTTGGTCCATTTCAGCTTCATGCCTCCTGCTGAAGTGACCATGTGGGTAAAATAATAATACGCGGATTTTGATTAAATGCTAGTTTCCTCAAGAAAAGCTAACGGAC
Source organism: Phyllomedusa bahiana (assembly GCA_025379985.1). Taxonomy (NCBI): domain Eukaryota; kingdom Metazoa; phylum Chordata; class Amphibia; order Anura; family Hylidae; genus Phyllomedusa; species Phyllomedusa bahiana. The sequence continues at coordinate 254,142 of JAODAL010000285.1, read as the reverse complement.
TACATTGTGCCCTGCGTACTGCTCACCGTACATGCTGGATATCACTATTGTAAGCTTTAGTTCACTTCTATCTACCAGTTGTGATCATTTTTTTTTTTAGGCTTAAAGCATTTGGGCCATCCAATACATAGACATTCTTTGTTCTGTCCTCATACTTTAAAAAATAAAATTTTCTTTGTCAGCTGCATTCAACTGATGGCACAAATATGGCGGGCACTTTATGGCTGACACTATATGGCTGGCACTGTTGTGGTGGGGGCTGTATGGCTGGCACTATTATGGTGGGCACTGTTATGGTTGGTGCTGTTATGGTGGGGGTTGCATGGATGGCACTGTTATGGGGGCACTATGTGGATGGCACTGTTATGGGGGCACTATGTGGATGGCACTGTTATGGTTGTTGGCTATATTGCTGGCACTGTTATGGCGGAGGTTTTATGGCTGACACTATTATGCTGGCACAGTTATGGTGGGGGTTTTATGGATGGCACTGCATGGATGGCACTATTATGGGGGTACTATGTGAATGGCACTGTTATGGTGGGGGCTGTATGGCTGGCACTGTTATGGTGGGGGCTATATGGCTGGCACTGTTATGGTGGGGGCTGTATGGCTGGCACTGTTATGGTGGACACTTATCGTTGGCACTGTTATGGTGGAGGCTGCATGGATGACACTATTATGGGGAACACCATATGGATGGCACTATAGAGCTCTTTGGTGGGCACTGTATGGCTGTTGCTGCATTGCTGGTACTGTTATGTTGGGGCCTGTATATGGATAGCACTGTTAGGGTAGGAGACTGTATGGCTGGCACTGTTATGGTGGGAACTGTATGGCTGGCACTATAGAGCTGCAGGGTGGGCACGGTTATTGGGCACTGTATGGCTGGCACCATAGGACTGTATACTGTATGCTATTCGAAGCAGCCTAATTGAGCAATTCAGTAAAAACTGTTTTTGTATTATTTCTGGATTTCTTCCTCGAAGGAATATTCATTTCTGCCACAATTATAGCAGATCCAGAAGACATACCATCAAAACGTCAGATAGGCTCAGGACACCAGAGCGCAGGAGATGAGTTGGGAAGGAGTGTGTTATTTTCTTAGGTTATAGTTGTGAAACAGCCGCTTCTGTAACCCCCAAAAACTACAAGGAACATTGGCGCCTCATCTCTTATGGAGCACCAAACAATTCTGATCTCTGGCAGTCCCTAAAGTAGAACCAAGACCTTTTAGGCATTTTGGCTAAAGCTCCATAAAGGTCTAAGAAGGGGAATACGTACCCCTCTAAGATTTACTGCACCCCCTATGAGAGATACAATATGACACTGTGGCCCCCTGACAATTTTGTGCACCTCTGTATTAGAGGAATGTAGACTAAGCTGGTGAGGGGACAGGGTGTGTATTTAATATTTGTGCACCTTCCCCAACACCTTCTGGATCCAATATCTGATTCTTCGGTCCCTAGGTCTACCAAAATCATCTGGCAGCAGAATTTTCCATCTTCCTATTGAAATGACATGCATGCTCGGGCCAACAGCAAATTGTATGTGTGCGGCAGCTTTAGTGCTCACGCTTGTAGGAGACAATAGATTATAATTTACTCAGCTATGTTCCCAACAAATAGAAAGTTTGATTTCCGTAATCTATATACATCCTGTAAATCTACGAGGCTGTTTCTAGTTTAGGGCTATCTGAGGAGAGGGCTAAGAAACGAGGCAAATATTGTCCCTTCTAAAATTGTGGGCTACATGCGCATACTCCAGGCACTTTCTTGGAAAGGAGAGTATGGGCTGCGCTTGTGAAATCAAATATAAATTGTATATTCCTTTGTAACCTAGAAGGAGCAGAACACCCACCTGCGTCGCCCACACAAGTCACTCACAGACTGTTTTGTCTGAGACATAATCTTTTCTGCGAGACAGGAGATTTGAAAATTGATATAAAGAACATTCCCCCCCAGCTGAACACTTTGGAAGCGATGTCAGTGCATTTTTGAACATTGTTCTGGTGTATATAGCAGGGGCTGCGAGAGAAGAGTATGAATCAACATAGGAGCAGTGTGTATAACTGACACTTATTTTACAGGCACTAAGGGAGCAGAGAGTACAATCTGCTGTAATATTTAAACTCAGCATGCCATTTTCCTATAATATATGAGAGTACAGAGGAATATTTTATAGTCTACCATGTGGAACAGACACAAAAAAAAGAAAAAAAATCTTCTCTGTAAATAAAGGGAGGCTACATTTGGACATGTCCTGCAATTAGCTCCTTCATGTCCGTTGTCTAGTTTTCTTATAAATGAGCACTGCTGTCCACACAAGCCCTGTGGCATCGTCAGGGGACAAGTAAGGCACTCTGCAACTGACTATATGGGTATGTTCACACGGCTTATTTTTGGGCGCATTTTGCTGCGTACTGCGCTAAATACGCAGTGAAATGCGCCCCATAATTACGGTAATCCATACCCCAAAATAAGACCTAGTGTATTTTTTTATACAATTCAGAGTCTGGCTGCTTATGCTGATGTTTGTGATAAAATCACTATAGTATATTAATACCCTGTTTCCCCGAAAATAAGACCTAGTGCATTTTTTTTTATACAATTCAGAGTTTGGCTGCTTATGCTGATGTTTGTGATGAAATCACTACAATATATTAATAAAGGTTGATCACAGGCGTAACTATAGCCATAGCAGGCATAGCAACTGCTATGGGGCCCAGGGGTTGAGGGGGCCCCAATTGGATATAAGAACTTTGTTCTTTTTTGTAGGAAAGAAGTAGTTCTTAGCTTTCTGCTCTCCAGCTCTACTCTGTGGCTTCCCTGATATATGGCAGGATTATTTATACCCTTAATTATTGCTACTTATGCTGCTGTTTTAGTTTATTGTCGATTGTGGTGGGGCCCCAACTCATTTTTCTATGGGGCCCGATGGGTTCTAGTTACGCCCCTGAGGGTGATGTTTTGTTCAACAATAAATGTGAATTCTTGCTCATAGAAAAAAAAACATCCCCTAAAAATAAGTCTTAGCTCGTCTGTAGGAGCAAAAAATAATATAAGACACTGTGTTATTTTCGGGGAAACAGGGTAGTTCTCATAGAGAACTATGGATTACGCCTCCTCTGCCCGAGCATACAATACGATCGTATTGTACACCTGGGGAGATCAGTGTCATGTCTATGGGGCCGGCGATCAGCGTGACTCCCAACACCCGGCGTAATTGCGGGGCGTACTCTACGTGCCACAATTATGCCGTGTGAACATAGCCTTCCAAATACACATTAGAAGAAAGTCAGCTATAACAGTCTAATAATTTCTATCTACTAAGGCTAAGTCCCCGCCGCACACATTTTCAGTGTTTTTTTTTTTTTGTTTTAAAGTTTTCCTTTTTTTTGCTGCTGAAAAAAAACTACTGAAAACAGGTCCCATAGACTTTAATAGTAAAAACGCTCTTTAGTCGCCACTGAACATTTTTTGCTGTTTTTGCAGCTGGTTGTTTTTTGTAACATGTTGTAAAAAACGACAGTGCAGGTCAGAAAATTTACTGTTGAAGTCCATGTAAACCGCTGGTCATTTTTGGCGCAGTTTTTGAACGGTTCTATTGAACAATTGCCGAGGTGTTTCAACAGGGTATATGACTTTTGCATACGTTAAAAACTTCCCAAAAATAGTCCAAAAAACACATTAAAAAAAACCCAAAAAATTGAAAACCACCCAAAAAACTCGTCGGAAACACAGCTGCTTTGGTCAAAAAACCTGACATTCAGAGCAGTGTTTAGGCTTTAGTTTTTCGACCAGTTTTTTGTCCATTGCTGTGTGGGACTTAGCCTTACAGGGATAACTGTACTAGATTTCTTAGAGTCTATGAAAAACGGGGACAATTAGAGGGGCAGGGGTAGCGTTTGGGAAGTGTTGGTCCCGCTCCTTCAACTAATATCAGACATTTCTAGCCGTGTGATACGTCGCATGGTCTTGATTCCATTCACCTTAGGGAAGACAATCACCATGTATGGGTGTATGTGATCTGCAGGGATGGATTCATACCAAATCGGGGGAGAGCGTCTTCCACATGGATGAGTGACTCAGAGGATGTCACAACAACCTTCCCCATACCATAATGCTGCCACCATCAGCTTGTGTTCTCACCTAATACGCCAATGTCCATCAATTTGATGAAACTAAAAACTTAATTTATTAGATGAAGACGTTTTATAATCGCATTTTATTTTGGGCGTTGCCAGACAGCAAAGGAGCAGAGGAAGTACGAGATGTGAAGACATGACAAAGCAACACTGCAGAGATGGGAGCACATTTCTTGTTATTGTTATGTTATTTGTCCTATAGTTAATATGTGAGGAGAAGGGAAAAATGATAATGCATATTTCTAAAATACATACCCATGTTCTTCTTTCTTGAACTCTTGTAAGACTTTTGTTCTTCTGATTGTGTTATTGAGTGTTTTTAAAAATTACGCAGAAGCGAAAGGAGGAAGGAGAACAAAAGATACGCTGAAGGATTAATAGATGAATTTCCTTGTTGAGAAGTTTTCTCTCACATTAGTGTTAATTGATTTTTTAAAATAGTGAAAAGGATGTTTCCAAATGTATTGTGTAATTTCATTGTCTGTATCCGTGAATAATTGTTGATAAATTTTTGTAGATTTACTGTGGGATGCCCAAAAAAAACACTTTTTAAAAGTGAGACAACCCTTTCCCAAAATCGCAGAGATCTAATTATGATATGCTGTGAAAGTAGAGCCTTTTCTGTAAATTTTCAGCTTGGTGAAGAGGTGCAGTGGACATCTGTTTCTGCTCCGGGGCCCCATAACAGTAGGGTTAGCAGGGTGCAGTGAATCCTTGCCCCGGGCCCCTAACAGTAGGGTTAGCAGAGGTGCGTGAATTTTGCTCGGGCCCCATACACAGTAGGGTTGCGAGGTGCAGTGAATCTGTCTGCCCCGGGGGGGGTGCAATACACGTGGGTTAGCAGGGGTTTTGCAGTGCATCCGTCTGTCTGGGCCCCTCACAGTAGGGTTGCGAGGGCAGTAAATCGTTTTTCGGGGCCCCCATACAACAGTGGGTTGCAGAGGTGCGTACACCCGTCCTCCGGGGCCCCATAACAGTAGGGTTAGCAGGGTGCAGTGAATCGTCTGCTGGGGGCCCCCAAAAACTTTTTGGGTTAGCAGAGGGCAGTGCTCCTTGCTCTGGGCCCCATAAAGTAGGGTTAGCGAGGTGCAGTGACACCCTTTGCTCCGGGGCCCATACACAGTGGTTAGCAGAGGGCAGTGACCCCGTCTGCCCCGGGGCCCCATAAACATAGGGTTAGCAGAGGTGCAGGGAATTTGTCTGCTGGGGCCATAAAAATAGGGTTGCAGGGTGAAATGACATCTGTCTGCTTGGGGTTCATACACAAAAAAGGGGTTGAGAGGTGCAATGAAATATTTGTCTGTCTGGGGTCTCATACAAAATAGGTTAGCAGAGGTGCAGTGATTCCTTGTCGGGCCCCATACACAGGGGGGTTTTGCGAGGTTTGCGTGCCTCCATTGTCTGGGGCCCCTACCAGTGGGTTGCAGGGTACGGTGAACCCATTTTGGCTTAAATAAAATGTGTAATCAAAATAAATTGTAGCATGTATGACTCTAAATGAAACATTTTGGATAGAGTTTGATTGTAAGCCTTTGGGGGGACAGAGATGTTTGGTATGGAAAAAAATTTTTTTTTGAAAGCACTGCAGAATAGTCTTGTATTTAATTTAAAGGGTTTAGATTCCTGTAGGGCCGCCTTGTCAGGGCGGGTACCCCTTTTTGTAGGATTTAGTTTGTGATAATATTGATAGGGACTGGATAGCTCCTGTTTTTCCCCGTTTTCCTGTGTGTTGGAACTTCCCCCCTCAAGCAAGGGGTAAAAATGTTTTGTTATTTATTTTTGATCTTGGTGGAATTGTATATATCAGTGTATGGACTTTTTGGTATTGATTGTTCATATACTGTATGGATTCTATTGAAGGTTTTTGAAACATTTAAATAAATGTATTAAAAGTTAATTTTTAAGTTTCTTCTCCATTTGGAATTGCTATAAAAGTAACCAAAAAATATAAAAATCCAAACAAAAGAGTCACCTGAAATTATCAATATTTCTTTAAAAAAAAATCCCACCAGACAGTTGCGATAGCGAGGTCAGGGGTGGGTCATACAGAAAAGGGATGGAAAAAAGGTTATTGGATACCTGAGTGGGTGTATGGACTAATCTTTACTCAGATTTCTGACTAACCCTGACAAGCTCCATTCCTCAAGCTGATTTAGTTACCCTCCGGTTGGCCCGCTATATCACCCTCTTTCAGAAGTATGCAATTGTCATCCTACAAATTACTGCAGAGATGCAAAGAAGCTTCCCCCCCCTTTCCCTTTTCAAGCTATTTGTCATGGGCCTTTTGAAGAAAAACATGTATTTTGCGCGTGTGGATGGTTTTAGCAGACAGATCCAGCTGCTTACTACTTTTCCCCAAGGGGTTGGGCACTATGGTGTTTTTTGTGGTTTTAAGATGGAAGTCATTAGTGAAGATCTTGCAATTTTGTTTTAAGTTTTTCCTGCCAGCCCATTCTTGGCTGCGATTTGGTTCACATTTTAATTAGAATGTTCTGTATCTGCTCGGTTGGTAGTACCTTGTCAAGATTTGTCAGCATGGCGGGAAGAAATTTTCCCCACATAGAAGTTTAGTAAATTTTTTATCTGGTTTTGAACAGATTTGCATGAACGTTATTGTGCTATATAAGAGCGAAGATTGTTAAACAACCCCTGTTGTGTTCCCCGAAATGAAAAAAGGGGGAATAGAAAATTGTTATTTTAACTTTTACTTCTGCTTTTTAAAACCCCTCAAGAGAGCCCCAGCTTTTGTGTTCAAATCTGTTTCTGTAAAAATTAGAATTCAGGCTTCCAAAGTAAGAAAAGTCTTTTAAAGGGCCCAAAGGTATTTCAGTAGTCTAGTTAAAAAAAAAAAAAGTACCCTTTTTCCGAAAAGTGAACCCCTTCTTCCCCAACCACCCGGAGCTAGCACCCAATTTTCTAAAGAAAACCCTTAAGGGGTTGTCTCAAAAAATGTTTTTTTATTTTAAAGACCCTGCAAAAAAAAGTCACTTTAAATATATGCCCATTAACAGTGTTCCCTATTCCCAGATTCCCCTTTGTATGAGCTGCATCGGTCCTAGGTCGCTTAGTACAGCCCCCTGTTTGTCTACCCGTTGGCTGCCGCAGGGTTGCTATAGCTAAACCGGTTCTACTGCGTTTGGGGAAGCAGAAAACCCCCCCTAATTCAAAGTGAACCAAAAACGGAGAAGTAAGATGAATAAGTGTGAGAAAACCCCCTTTAAACGTTCTGCTATATTTTTTTTTGCTTTTGTAATACGTAAATTTTCTGCGTTGTTCTCTCATGGGCCCTATCTGTCAATTTTTTAATGTTTTAAAGCTAAAAAGTTTAATAGAGAGGGGATTTTGGTTTTTGCATCCCTTTTTAGGGGATTCTATTGGGGTTATTATCACCCGGATGGGTTTGTTTCCCTACACTGTAGTGGGGGTATGTGCCCCAAATTTTCTTCTAACCATTTTTTGTTAGCTCTCAACGTCCCCTGATGAAACCTCTTTGAAGGGAAAAGCTCGGGGCTCTTTTTTCTTTTTGCATGTGTTTTGGGCCTTTACTAAAAGATTGAAGGTTATTTAATATTGTAACCTCTATAGTGAAGCCCTCCTTATGGGGATTTCCCCGCTTTTAGGGAAAGGGGAAAATAAGGGGGAGTGTAGGCTTCATTGGCTACAACATTGTCCTTTTGATGGTATATTGTAATTTTTGGACCCCTGGTCCCCGTTATTCATCTAGGATGATATTTATTTTGTGAGTAGGGGTTTTATTCCCTCTTCGGTCCTTTTTAATTTCCATACATTTGAATTTAGTGTATGAAAACATTGAAGTTATCTGTTTTCTTTGGGACTATTTTTTAAATTTTGTTATTAAAAATTTGTTTTATAGGGCATGTCTTTCCCTTTTCAGTGATTTCTTATAAGCCTGACAAAAAGGTATACATTTTGAGGCGGTTTCCACAAATAAGCAAAGTTATTAGGTCCCAAAAAAGGTATTTCGTCATCTAAGTTATATAAAATAATATATAAAATAAAAAAGTGATCCCTTTTTCAGAAAAGTGAAACCCCTTCTTCCCCCAACCACCCCGAGTAGAATCCAGTTTTTTTAAAAAAAATCATAAGTCTCAGCCTTTTCATTCTTTTCCCCCTTGTATAGCTTTAAGTACAAATAAATTTTCTGCCGTCTGTTCACCCCCTGGGCACCCATTGCCCGTAACATTTGTTAATCGTTATTAGTTTTTTAGAAAAATCATTCAAAAATGCCAACCAATTTGGCCCCCTTCTGCAAAATTGCTGCTGAAAAAAACCCTAAAAATGAAAAATGCTGTTTTAAAAACATGCAAAAGCTTTGTGATAAATGTCGTCCTGCCCTTTACCTTGATGTCTCTGACTCCCACTGTTATAAACCCCCCGGTAATAAAGAGAGCCCATTTTTTTTTGTTTTTCTGTAATTTTTAGTGGTAAAGGCAGAAAACGGAAGCCCAATGGATTTTTTTTTTGATTTTATTTTAGAAATTTTAATCGCAATCTGTACTACCACAATGTTCTAGTAAAAAATCAGGTATTAATTGCCCTTTTTCAAGTATCTGGTTTTGGGTTTTTTGTCTAAAAGGGATGGGCTATTTTATATATGTATTTTTTAAAAGGGGGGGGGTATGCCTCTCAGTTTTCTATTTCATTGTATTTTGTTTTCAGCTCCTCAAATCCCGGGGCGTTTTTTTTCCCCCCCACGGGGTGTTAACTGAAGGGGTCTTAAATGAAGGGGGTGACATACCCCTCCCCATTTACTGTTCTGTTTCCCCCGTCAGTGTGTTTGTTTGAGATCAGTTTGGGGGGGGTGCACATCCCCGCCCCCCCCCTCCTCGTTGAGTCCAATGTCCTGTGTCTTCCTATGCGTTTATTTGTCTAGACGTCTTCTATGAACTCAGAGCACTGATCTTTCTCCTCTCCAGTGGAGGTTTGTTACAGTTGAATCCGTCTTTATGAACTCATCCCGGCAGCACGATCTGTCTCCCCCCTATGTTTACACGCAGCAGCTTAGATAGCCATTTCTGCTGTTTTTGTTGTAGAAAACAGCTGCAGTGTTGGCATGACCCCATGGCAGAGGACAAAAATCAGTATTTTTCCCCGTTTTTGGCCGCCCCAGGGCCCCTGGGGGGGGGGGGGGTTTCTCCCTGTGGTCGAAAAAAAAGCCCTCCCCCCCACATTTCATGGATTTCCGTCCAAAAACCGGACTAAGGTTGGATGTTCAATGTTTTTTTAGGCGGAAAAACCCGCCGGGTTTTCCATGAAGCCTTGTGCTGTTTGCGGCGGTTTTTCAGCGGGCTGCAAACCGCAAACGGGCTGAAAAACCGGCCCAAAAAGGGGTTTCGTGGGGACATGGGCCTTATGTGCAGTGCTGGTGTGCAGAGTGAAATGTGGGCCCTTTTTCTGAGTGGAGGGAGGAATGCAACCCGTGAAAACGGGGGCCGGGGGCCGACAGAATATAAAAATTATAAAAACCGTCAGCCAAATGAAATGCAAGGGGTGGAAACCCACCGGCGCTGGGGACTGTGTTTACAAAAACGAAGATTTGGGGGCAGTGAAAACAAGCAGCTTTGCTAATGATTCCCAAATTTCAAAATTTTTGTTTTTCATGTCCCCCTTTTTTGAAGGGGCCCTTTAATGTAATGATAAAACTCCTTTGAGGGTAAGTTCCTCCGTTAAACTTTTTCAATCAATAAAATCCAACGTGTTTTCTTCAGCAAAGATCTGAGATGGCACCTTGGCTATAGGAGGATGTGGGCATAGCATCACAAGAGCCTCAACAGGGAAGGAGGAAGTACCCTTTTTTCCAGAAAATAAGACCCCCGAAAATAAGAAAATGCATTTTTAGTATGAAATTGAGGTTTTGGGTGCTTTGTGATGTTTTTGATTAAATCCTACAGTATTTAAAACATGTGGGTGTTTTGTTCAACAATTTAAAAATGAATTTTTGTTCATTGAAAAAAAAAAAATCCCTAAAAACAAAATCTTAGTCTTTTAGGAGCAAAAAATTTATAAGAAGTCTTATTATGGGGGAAAAAGGGTATGTTGTCTGCAGAGATTATTCTTAGAAAGTGCCTCTTAAAAAAAAAAAAAAAAATGTTTTTTAAAACCCGTTTAAAACAAAATTAAAGAGTTTACAATCCATGTTTTGGTAAAGCCTGTAGAAAAAAAGGGGCCCCCAAATTTACTCTCCAGATGCAAAAAAAATGATCCACTCTCTCCCTTCATTTATTGGGGGAAATTTGAGAACAGCCGGGGTATCAGAAAATACGTATTGGGGTGGGGAACATATTTTTTTTACTTTTAATTTACATCTAGTCTTTAGCATCTTACGAAGAATTTTTCTCAAGAAAAAAAAAGATACTTGTCGTGATCAAAAAAAAAAGCTCAAGGGTCTAAAACCCCCCCCAAAACAATGAATAAAACTAAAAAATTGTATTAATATACATTGAAAAACTCCCTAAAACTAATTGTATTAGAGTTTATAATGTATATTAATACAAATTTTTGTAGTTGTTTATTTAATTTTTTTCTGGGGGGGTTCTAGCTTCCTTCTAGTGAGCAGAGTCTTAAAGAAGAGCAGAAGACCATCTACGTACAATGCGACCCAAGATAACCGAGGCTCTGCACAATCCGAGTATGGTTATTGCAATTCTTTGTCTATCATCCTCCACTGGAGGACAAGATAAAAAGCAAGACAAACATCATACGAGAAAAGAAAAAATCCAATTAAAATTGACATCATTTACAAGCGCTGCCTCATAAAATTCCACAGATTTGAAGACACTTGTCTGTATTAAAGTTATCACTGAGGTTTTACCAGTTCCAAATACTTATTTTATGAGTTCATCGTGCCCTCGACTTTACTTTATAAAGGGGGCGCGGGGGACGTTAAAAAAAAATTTCCCAAGACTATTCCATTATCTGATGGCAGCCCTCATTTCTCCAGTCTCACGGGGACGGGACTATATTGGTTCTCTTCTGTCTGTCACAGCTTGGATATTTTTTTATCATCTGAATAGACCGGCAGAATCTAATGCACTAAAGCTGTACTTTAAAATTTCCTCTTCTGCGTATATAGATTGGACTTTTTCTAACTTATAGAGGCGTCCCCATATTAAACTTTGATGACTTATTCTTGGGTAAGGCCATCAAAGTCTGAGAGGTGCGAGTCCCGCCTCTGGGCCCTGATTATTCGAAAACGAGCCCTGAAAGCTACATCTCTGAATGGAAGCCGTCATGCTTGCACAAACCCTTTTTGTTATTTTTATGGGATTTCCCTACAGGGGGCATGTTTAGTGTAAAAGAACACACACCACACAAAAATAAAATTTAAAATTAATATATAAAATATAAAAAAAATAATTTTTTATGATTATTATTTATGCAAATTTCATTTAGACACGCATTTCCCCCTTGAGACAAATTTTTTAATATCAATTTTAAAAAAACAAAAAACCCTTTCCCTACAAAATAATATTTTTTTTATTTTTTGTTTTATTTTCTGTACTTTTTGTCCTGAAAAAACCCAAAACATAATATTTATAGAAAAATAAGAAAAATAACACAATAACTATTTTGGTAGTCCAATACTAATAAAAATGTTTAAAAAGTAATCATCAGTAAAAATAAGCATCTAGAGGGAAAGGTGTTGAAACTGTCTAGGTCTAAAACTTTCTTTGTTGCCCATAGCAGCCAGTCAGTGCTCATAGCAACCTAACAGAGCCCAAAGCAACCAATCAGAACTCGTAGCGACCAATCAAAGCACATGGCAACCACTCAGTGTTCATAGCAACCAATCAGAGCCCAAAGCAACCAATCAGAGCTCATAGCAACCAGTCAGAGCTTATAGCGACCAATCAATGCTCATAGCAACCAGTAAGAGACCAAGCAACCAATCAGAGCTCATAGCAACCAATCAGAGCTTATAGCGACCAATCAATGCTCATAGCAACCAATAAGAGCTCATAGCAACCAATCAGAGCACATGGCAACCAATCAATGCTCATAGTAACCAATCAGAGCTCATAGCAACCAATCAGAGCACATGGCAACCAATCAATGCTCATAGCAACCAATAAGAGCTCATAGCAACCAATCAGAGCCCATAGCAACCAATCAGAGCTCATAGCAACCAATCAGAGATCCTTTTTCATGTAATTTAGTGCTCTGAAAAAAAGGGAACCTCTGATTGGTTGCTATGGGCAACAAATGAAGTCTTAGACCTAGACAGTTTTTATACATGTACCCCCTAGTTTATTTCTTGGAACAAAAACACCCTGTTCGTTAAGGTGGGTTAAGACAAACCCCTCCTCTGGGAATGGAGCTTTGCAACAAATGTATTACTCGTTTTTGCGGTGTGTGTGTACGATGCAGTTCTAGGACCTGCTGACCCGTATACTCCAGCGAGTCACTATATCCTGTCCTCCATTCTACCGGTTATGTCCTCTTGGAAACAATGTTGCTGTTCGTATGACAAAGGAAACGGAGTATCAAGGGGTTAAATACTTGGAGCACCTTGCTTGTGAGCTCAGAGCACACACAAATATTCCAGGGATGTGGAATCTGGCCGTTCACACGCTCTAATCTTCTCAATGATTTATGGTCATTTTGAGGTTATAATTCTCTGTCTATCACGAGTTTCCCCTCTATAGCTGGATGACAGTTTCAATGATGTTTAGACATTCCATTCATAATGTCTACTTTTGTGTGTTCCCCGTCCTGCGCTGGAATTCCTTCCATTGTGTCTGAGCTCACTCATGGCAATAACTGAATGCTTTTCATCCTACGTTCCTAATTACACTAGAAAAGAATGAGACTTGTCGTGTTTGTAAAAGAGATGTTTTAATTAGCTCTGGGCAGCAACGAGACGAGCTTGTCTGAGATGATTAACATACTAGGGCAGGAAGTGACATACACAATGTGCCCGCCATGCGGGGTAATGGCAGTCAGAGCCGGTCATGTATGGGGACAGATTATTTTTTTCAGCTATGTACTGTACAGCTTTCCATTACGGAACGTTTGTTCTTTGAAACATACAAGTAATGAGGATTTGCTGGGATAAAATAATTTTCCATTGTACATCATTCCCCAAAATTGGTTCTTAGCCAATTGCTGGTATAGGAAACAATGGTAGCAAAATTGGCAAAAAACAGAGCATCAAAGATAGGAAGTAACTTTTATTCTGTATATCACTTAACCTCTATACGCACTATTTAAAAACCTGATTTCTAACCTCTCAATTTATCCCTTTCTAATTGTGAAGGAATAACTCCTTTTCTATTATCAAGTCTGGTGGAGCACCACCTATTAACAGGAGAACCTTATATATACAGTGATTTACTAACTCCAATAATGGATCCCAAACATCCCACTTGGGCAGTCATCCCTAATCCGATGGACATAAAACATATAAGGTTATATGTATTATATATGTTATATATGTTATATAACCTTATATGTTTTATGTCCATCGGATTAGGGATGACTGCCCAAGTGGGATGTTTGGGATCCATTATTGGAGTTAGTAAATCACTGTATATATAAGGTGCTCCTGTTTATAGGTGGTGTTCCACCAGACTTGATAATAGAAAAGGAGTTATACATAATAAAAGTTACGTTTTAGTGTTTTATAGATTGAGAACTGATAGAGTTTAAGTTTGCCTATGGCAAAATAGTAAATATAGTGATCAAAAGTCACTCTCTGTTCTCTTGTGAGATTCCCATTTTTTTAATATTTGTCAAAGATAGGAAGGACCTACTGAGCGGGAAGGTGGTGTTAGAGGACCATGTACTTGTAGCCATAGCGGCTGCAATGAGGCCCATTCAGGTACAATAATTTTGTTCTTTTTTTTGTAAGGAACAAGAAGTTGGTAGGTTTCTGCTCTTCAGCGCTACTATATAGGTTCTCTGATATATGGCTGTATTATTTGTACTAATATTATTGCCACTTATGCTGCTGTTTTAGTTTATAGTTATTAGGTGGAGGGGCCCCATCTAATATTGCTATGGGGCCCCTTAAATTTAGTTACCCCGCTGCTCGTTGCATTCATTTGGGGTATGCAAAATGAGGATTAGGAATAGAGATTAAAAGGGTAAGTGCGCTAAAATGGTGACGTGTTCATGGGAGTTCTTGTGGCATGAAAATAGCAGGCCTGTATTGGTGGAGAGTTAAAGGCTGGGGAAAGTAGTTTAGAGGGGCCTCAGTTTTATACTATGAGTAAGGGGAGCATTCTTTCCCTGAAACGCATCAGCTAATCGTGTTTTTCATCTCTGCCACATACTTAAAACTTTTAATGGATCTAACATAAATTGGACGTTTTAACCTTATTCTGGAACTGCTTGATCAATTTTTCTACATTGTGGACTCTTTCACCTTAACCCGGTGGATCCGTGCATTTTGTTCCGCATGGAGTGGTGAGCTGGCTATTGCTTTCATATGTATGGGCCTCAGTTTTATGTCAAGACTCTTACCACAAGCTTTGATCAGCCTCCCTTACATAAAAGCAAGTATTTTAGTTGGCAAAAGTAAAATAGCCAAAAGCTTAGCGACTCGGTTCTCTTACTAGAATGGGACATAGGCAGTATCACGAGCTCCCTAACAGGCTGAGGCCTTGGCAGCCATGGAGGCAACTCTTAAAGGGGTTTTGCCACAATGTAATGTTGACGTGGGATCCACCAAAATGGGTTTTTAATCACTTTTCTAAATATATGTCATTACAAAAAGTGAAGCCTCTGAGAGCTACAGGCTGCCTTACCTGCCCTTAGTTACTTCAAAGTTTGTATTAGATACGACCTGACAAGAGCTGCTGGCCGGGCTTGTGCAGAGAAAGCTTCTTATCTGATGAAAGGGAGCTGAAGAAGCTTTCAAGGCACCGGGTAGAAATATGTTGTGTTTTGTATACAGAATCCACTAGTTGTAGTGTGATTATCTGAGTAGATCCCTGCTTTATCTGATGACAGGGAACATGAAGGAGCTTTCTAGAGGCTGAAGGAGCTTTCAAGCTGCTGTGGAGAAATTGTCTTTTGTATACATAATCCACTAGTTGTAGTGTGATTAATTCAGTGAACATTTCACACAATCCCTTATGAATTGCTCTGTGCTCTGACCTTCTCTATCTCAGCTCAGCCGTGGCTTGTTTACTTTTGCTAGTTAGCAGATAAGGCACGTCCTGGCAAAACCCCTTTAAGTCACAGGAAGCTTAGCCAGCAGAAAATGGTGTCATTGTGGTTAATAAACCTGGTCACTGGTTTTGGTAAGGGAGCCAGGGGCAATTGAGTGAGGGGGTTGCAAAGGGTCATAAGCCTCTTGGGTATTTACTCTATCTTGTTTAAAAAAGTGGCATTATACCTAAATCTGTGTTATTTACCATTGTCAGGGATTAGGGGTGCAGGGGTTCTCCTTACCCATCACCATAGGATAGTAAGATGTACAGCACCGTTTGACTAGTTTCTTAGGGCATGTTCACACGGCGTAATTGTGGGAAGCATGTCGCCGTGTATTTGCACTTCAATACACCCGAAATGCGCCCCGCAATTACGGTAATTCATAGCTCTCATAAAGCGCTATGAATTACGTCCGTCTCCCCCGGGGTCCAATGCCCGTGTATTGTATGCCGGGAGAGAGAAGTGACAGGTCACTTCTGCGCGGCGCTTACACACCACAGATAATGGATGCTTATGGGGCTGGCTGGGGGCCGCACCCCTCCCAACTCCCCCACACATTAGAAGTGCGCTGGACAGCGCGTACTTCTAAAACACCCATCGTATTGTGGCGTGCACATTGTGTGAAGATACCTTTAGTGTTTCTAAGACAAGTACCCCCAAAGGCTTTTATCATACACTGTAAGCTCTTATGGGCAGGATCTTCTTTCCTTCTGTATCAGTGTGTTATTTAGGCAATGTCTCCACAGCAAAGTTAAAATACACTTGGAAATTTGCTGATATATCAACTTTACTGCACCATCGGCTTTCCGGCCACCCAGTACATGGGCCGCATGGGTGTCCAACGATAATCCAGCGGAAGATAGAACATGTATAACATCCGCCAGTCGGTGGCTGCAGAAGAACACCTGTGCTGTGTAGACTACAACACAGATTTTCTATTGAGGTCTACACAGCGCTGGTACAGCCGGATTTTCGGTGGATTCAAAATATTGAATCCACTGAAAATCTGACAAGAATCCAGTGCTGTGTAGACATAGCCTTTGTGTTATTGTACTTGTCTTATATTATGTACCTGAATCTCTTGGCTTGTACAGCGCCCTGGAATTAATGGTGCTCTCAAATAAGTAATAATATACTGTTATGCATATAAAAAGCTCCTCTTAGAACAGTCTTGTGTTACCTAGATTGAGGTCCCTGCTCTAGATGTAGATTTTTGTTTTAAATCTGGGAGATCTGAAGCCCTCTGCTGCAGGGATCACCATGGTTGATGAAATCCATAGTAGAAAGGAAGCGTTAATATTAATGCTAATAAACATCACATAACAATGAAAAATGTACAAATACAATAATATTTGATTAATAATACAAGAATGATGTCTGTGGTTATAAACCTAAGTGCAAAATATGTAATACGAAAAAAAGGCATCATGAAACCACCGATGCCGGCTTCATTTGCCCTAATATCTGTAAAGGGGCCATCTGTATCACAAGCAGCAGAGTTATGGTGGTTTGACCTTGCCAATGGGAACATGTTACTGTGATTTAATTAGTGTCACATAAAAAAGTCTTAGAATTCAATGGATCCTCAGAGGATCATAAACTTTTTCCTACTAACACAACGTGAAGTCAGACTAATTGGACTCCATCAGCATCCTACGTAAGAGCATCTTACGGAACCAGTGTCCTCTTTTGGACGGACTCTCCAACACCATTTAGGAAATAATTTCCTTAATAGTCAGTAATCTAAAATATATTAAAGTGTTCATTAGAAGCTTAGATTAGAGAAAAACCTGCTCCACCATTAAATTTTGTACCGATTCCTTGGGGGGTGTTATTGTGTTTTACAAGCATTTCTTAGCATTTACAATTTGGAAAAAAAAACAAGGTTCACATTGAGTTCACGCTAATTAAATACACTTCAAATAGGTAGAGCCCATTAACACTTTCTGCGACATACTTAGAGGCAAATGTATTCACGTTTTCGGATCTTGACAAACCCATGTATATTAAAATGGATTTCCATATCTGAGAACAGTGACTGGTTCAAGCACTCGGGTTGATTAAAGGGGTTTTGGGATGAAGCAAAAACCCCTTCTGAGGCTGGCTCTTAGCTCACTATGAGCTGGACATAGTGACTGGGGAGATGGCCGTGCTTGTGCAGCTCTTCTCCATTCATGTCTATGAAAGTTCCAAATATAGCTGAGTACACTAGCAAGCTACAAGCCAGCCAAAGTGACTGGGGAGATGGCCGTGCTTGTGCCGCTCTTCTCCATTCATATCTATGGAAGTTCCGAATATGTCAAGCACACTAGCAAGCTACAAGCTGGCCTAAGTGAATGGGAACTTGGCTGAGCTTGTGCAGCTGTTCTCCATTCATGTCTATGAAAGTTCCAAATATAGCTGAGCACACTAGTGAGCTACAAGCCAGCCAAAGTGAATGGGAAGTTGGCCGTGCTTGTGCCGCTCTTCTCCATTCAGGTGCATGAAAGTTCCAAATATAGCTGAGCACACTAGCGAGCTACAAGCCAGCCTAAGAGAACAGGAACTTGGCTGAGCTTGTGCACCTCTTCTCCATTCAGATCTATGGAAGTTCTGAATATAGTCAAGTACACTAGTGAGCTACAAGCCGGCCTTAGTGAATGGGGAGATGGCCATGCTTGTGTAGCTCTTCTCTATTTATGTCTATGGAAGTTTCGAATGTAGCCGAGCACACTAGGAAGCTATGAGACGGCCTCAGAAGGGGATTTTGCTTCATGGCAAAGGTCATTATAATCCTAACCTTACCGTAGCTCCAGCTATGATACATTTATCTTGCTATATGTACATTCTACCCTTGTTCTCCTTTTTCATACTATATCTACACAGGATTTAATACTGATGACAACAACCGCACTGGGTTGGCTCCAGCAAGTTTAATGTCTCTGGAGCAGGTGATTGAGGACATCTGACATCGCTCATAGACCTCAAGTTTGTAAGCCTTCCCCATGATGAAACCAGGATATGTTCAATGTACAGGGTCGAAGGCAAATCTGTGCGGGTTCCGCCGGAAAATACAACATGTTGCATATTCCATCGAATTTTAAACTAGATGGTAAAAAATCCGTGTGTATAGAGTACAGCACGGATTTTTCATTGTTGTCTATGCAGCACAGTATAATGTTGGATTCAGTATTTTGAATCCGCCGAAAATCTGATGGTACAGCTATGATGGGAGACATAAGCTAATGGGTTTGTTTTTCACCACAATGATTCGCTTTTAATATTGCAGGGAAAAATAAATGAAGACTATTACTAAATACTGATTTTATTTTGTTCAGGAAATAAAGAAGATTTTATCTACTGCTGGTGTACACAAGTTTCTCTTGGATACCGGACACCTCTCCCTTCTCTTTCTTATCTCTCACTGCTCCAAGCTGCCGTCCAACCATGATTAATCTGGATTGTGTCACACTAGGACACAAGAACGATTGCTCAGAACTCGTGACTGTGTATGTGGCTTTTTATTACCTTTATTGTCAGCAGCATACCCCGTTTTAACGGGAAGATCTACTATCGGCTATAATTGACTATAGCTGTATAGAAGATGTGATCAGCTACTCATGTAAAGGTCTCTTTACATAGAGTAAGGGTATGTTCACATGACGTTTTGGATCTGCTTTTAGATGCGTGTTTGGATCCGTGTTTTAGACCCTAAACGGACCCAAACACGCAGCTAACAACGTGCAGTGTGATTTACATTGCTTTCAATGTAAAACATGCATCGGCGTTCAG
This sequence comes from Phyllomedusa bahiana, assembly GCA_025379985.1. Taxonomy (NCBI): domain Eukaryota; kingdom Metazoa; phylum Chordata; class Amphibia; order Anura; family Hylidae; genus Phyllomedusa; species Phyllomedusa bahiana. Next base: position 235,046 of record JAODAL010000285.1, on the reverse strand, counting down.
ACCAGTGATCGCCGATGTTTGTTTACTTGCATCTTTCTGATCCATTCAAAGAACTGAGAAGTGAATACTTGATTTGAAAGACGCAGTAGACGCCCTATTTAAAACTATAGGGTGCGTGTCTGCTGCAGCCAAAACGCATCCAAACTGTAACCTGCATTTTGTATCCGATTGACCCTACGCTTTTGGATGCGATTTTCGGATCCAAAAAGGATCCGAAATCAGATCCAAAACGGCGTGTGAACATACCCTCATGTCCCCATGGCACGGGTTTTCGGCCGGTTTTTCAGGCGGTTTGCGGTTTTGCAGACCGTCTGAAGAACCGGCTGAAAATGAGCACAATGGTGCTCTATGGAAAACCCGTGCCGCAGTCCTCGCTGCACGGGTTTTCCATCCGCCGATTTTGCCGCCCGCGGTCTGGCCGCAAAACATTCAACAAGCACAATCTTCCGTCTGGTTTTCAGACGGAGTATGTGCATCTCAATGTAAAGGGGGAGAAAAGCCCCCTCCCCCACCCCCCGCGGCCGTGGGGATGGCCGCAAAACAGTGCAAACACCGGTCGCATAACCGACCGGTATTTGTCACTTGCCGTGTAAACGGCCCCTTATGCATACGTCTTTTGTTTGGGAAAGGTGCCTTACAGTATGACTGACTAAGTAGTGAGAAATTCAGTACGTGATCAGCAGTCAGTCGTCAGCAGAACATCTACGTAATATTACGTCACTGCGGGGATCTTTCCTGTGTTTAATGCTGTACGTTTGTCAAGACGATTATGACAGAACAAAAAGATTGTTCGAATGTTTGAACGATCAGAACAAATCAGATTAACAACTGCTTGATCCTGGATTATCCACAGGCAGAGGCAAAAGTACAGTAAAGTAATCAGGAAATGTTGTCGCGCCAGGCAGACTGTGTGATCTTGACAATTATCACACTTCAGACAAATATCCAGAGCTGTCAGGTGTTTGGTTGGAACAACAGTGACAATTATACATGTAGATGCACCCACGACCGGTCAGATCACATTTTAAGGGGACTGTCCACTTTGGTAATAACTACTATCTTGCAGCATGGGTGTGATGGACTGAATTTCTGGTTATCTCCGTACTGGACGACTGCTGGTCAACCCTTTTATGCCACATTCCTAAAAACACTTGATAGGTTAACTTACCTTTTATGTCATCGACACATCTGCGAGTAGGTTACCAGGTACAAGGGAAAGGAGGAGGTTGAAAAATGCCTCTGAAAATATTGGACCATCATGCTTTTCAGCTGACAATAACTTCCTAGCTCCGAGCATGGACAAGTTTTAGAGAGCTTGCAAAATTTCCAAATAATTTTATGAGAATAAAAAAAAAATAAGGAAGCAGGGGCGTAACTAGAGAAACCAGGGCCCCCAAGCAAACTTTTGGATGGGGGCCCCTACCCACCCCCCCCCTCGCCCACCTCCCTGACCATGAACATTTACCAGAACATGCAGTTAGATAATGTAAATAATACAAGGGGCAAATACCTCCCCATCATACTGCTACCAAACAAATCCACTATACCAAAACCAACATTACCAATTACACTACTACACATGGACCTGATTATACCTCCAGAAAGTGACTGAATAACACCCCTACACTATTCCTGATCAGTACACAAAGACCAATAGTACCGCCATATAGTGACCATATAGTGGTATATACTAGTGTACACTGGCTCTGCAGACTGTATATTACCACCATCCTGTCACCATTTCGGGGTAGATACCAGTTTAACCCGGCTCTGCAGACTGTATATAACCACCATACAGTGACCCTTTAGTGGTAGACACCAGTGTACACAGGATCTTCAGACTGTATATAACCACCATACAGTGACCATATAGTGGTAGACACCAGTGTACACAGGCTCTGCAGACTGTATATAACCACCATACAGTGACCATATAGTGGTAGACACCAGTGTACACAGCCTGTGCAGACATATAAGTGATTACAATGCAGTTACATCTTGTGCCTCACAGGTGTCGTTTCTCTGGCGAGTCGTTGAGTTCCCCTTTTGTTCTGCATCCGCTCCAGCTGCCATCATGACATTTCCTGACCACTTGTCCCTGGAGATTTAGACACAAATATCTTAGAATCCGGACTTTTTCAGCACCTGTCCCCCTGGCTATATGGGGTCCATTTAGGCAGGCAGGGTTTAGATAGGCTATATGGGGCCCCAAATAGGCAAGGTTTAGGTAGGCAATGGAGTCCCCATATAGGCAGGCAGGGTTTAGGTAGCTATAGGGAGCTATACAGGTAGACAGGGGTTAGGTGGGCTATAGGTGCCATATAGGTAGGTAGGCAGGGTTTAGGTAGCTAAAGGGGCCCCATATAAGTAGACAGGCAGGCAAGCTTTAGGGGCTACATAGGCAGACAAGCTTCACGGGGGCTATAGGGCTATTCAGGAAGGCAGACTTAGAGAGCTATATAGGCAGGCTTTAGGGGGACTATGTAGGCAGGCTTGGGGGGGACTATGTAGGCAGGCTGGGGGCTATGTAGGCAGGCTGGGGGCTATGTAGGCAGGCTGGGGGTATATAGACAGACAGGGGAGCTATTTAGGCAGGCTGGGGCATATAGACAGGCAGGGGGCTATATAGGCAGGCTGGGGGTATATAGACAGGCAGGGAGGCTATTTAGGCAGGCTAGGGGAATATAGGCAGTCCGGGGGGCTATTTAGGCGGGCTGGGGGGGCTATGCAGGCAGGCTGGGGGTATATAGACAGGCAGGGGGCTATTTAGGCAGGCTGGGGGGCTATGCAGGCAGGCTGGGGGTATATTGACAGGCAGGGTGGCTATTTAGGCAGACGGGGGGTATATAGACCGGCGGGGGGGGCTATTTAGGCAGGCTGGGGGGCTATGCAGGCAGGCTGGGGGTATATTGACAGGCAGGGTGGCTATTTAGGCAGACTGGGGGTATATAGACCGGCCGGGGGGGCTATTTAGGCAGGCTGGGGGGCTATGCAGCAGGCTAGGTATATAGACAGGCATGGGGGCTACGCAGGCAGGCTGGGGGTCTATGCAGGCAGGCTGGCGGTATATAGACAGGCAGCTGGGCCACTTAGGCAGGCTGGGGGGCTATGCAGGCAGGCTGGGGGTATATTGACAGGCAGGGTGGCTATTTAGGCAGACTGGGGGTATATAGACCGGCGGGGGGGGGGGGGCTATTTAGGCAGGCTGGGGGGCTACGCAGGCAGGCTGGGGGTATATAGACAGGCATGGGGGCTATGCAGGCACGCTGGGGGTCTATGCAGGCAGGCTGGCGGGATATAGACAGGCAGCTGGGCCACTTAGGCAGGCTATAGGGCTATGCAGGCAGGCTGGGGGTATATAGACAGGCAGGGTGGCTATTTAGGCAGGCTGGGGGGCTATGCAGGCAGGCTGGGGGTATATAGACAGGCAGGGTGGCTATTTAGGCCGGCTGGGGGTATATAGACCGGCGGGGGGGCTATTTAGGCAGGCTGGGGGGCTATGCAGGCAGGCTGGGGTATAATTGACAGGCAGGGTGGCTATTTAGGCAGATGGGGGGTATATTAGACCGGCCGGGGGGCTATTTAGGCAGGCTGGGGGCTATGCAGGCAGGCTGGGGTATATAGACAGGCAGTGGGGTCTATGCAGGCAGGCTGGGGGTCTATGCAGGCAGGCTGGCGGTATATAGACAGGCAGCTGGGCCACTTAGGCAGGCTATAGGGCTATGCAGGCAGGCTGGGGGTATATAGACAGGCAGTGTGGGCTAGTTAGGCAGGCTATAAATAACTCACCTCACTCCACACTCCCCCGATGCGCTGTGCTCCAGCTTCTGTGCTCAGCGCAGGCAGCGTGGTGATGTGACATCACCGCGCCGCCCACGTGATCACAGGGAGCTGGCAGGGTAAGTAGCAGAGCGGAGCGAGCGGAGCTCCATTCTGCTACCTCCGGAGGCAGCGTTCAGAGGCAATATGCACCAGACCCCGCAGCTCCTCGTCCGCCGGCAGTGAACTAGTATGTTCGTTGCCGGCGGGCACAGGAGCGGCATTACCGGGGTAGCGGACGCGGTAGCAGCTGCGCCGGGCCCTCTAAGAGCATGGGCCCAGAGGCAGCTACTACCTCTGCTACCCCGGTAGTTGCGCCCCTGTCAGGAAGTTTAATAAAGAATGTGTAAAAAACGTAAAGTTTCCTGGAGAAATGGTAATGGCTACAAACATAATAGACACAGTCCTTTTGTTGTGCACAAAAGTAATGTTTATCATTGACTGACTGGGCAAAAAATTATACGGTCAGGAAACGTTTCACCAAACAGTCACTGGACTGAAAGATATGACTTCACATTTAGGGTTTACATAGCCAGTTCTATATAGTGACCAAGGTCATAAAGGCCAAAGAACGAATCCTCTAAAGGGTTTTAATCCAAAATAATAATTTTAAGGTTAGAAAAGATGCAAATTTTGGGATAATTGAAAATTTGTGATTTTTCATTGTTTTCCTTTCCTACTCAACAAGAAAAAATGGCAATTGGGCTGAGAGATTTACTTTAATGTAGACTAAAACTGGTGTTAGGAAAAGATGAACAGAAGAGAAGAAGACAATAAGAAGAGAAGATGAAGCCAGTTGACAGCCTAAAATTACATTTTTTGGTTGTATTTCAGCCACACATGCAACTAACTTACCTCCGGTGCCCTCATAACTGAGACTTGTACCTGAAATGCCATTCGAAGTAAATGTAACCCTGCTTTTTACAGGTTGATCCACAATCCGATAAAACTGGATGTGGACATGTTCTGTAAAAATGGAGCGTTCAACGCGAATGCTGCACAAATACATAAAGCTCCAAGATGTGATTGGAAAGCACTTTATTACAAGCATGTACCTGTGCGTTTTATTATACACCGGCTGTTTGAAAGTACACACTGTGCAGGCTATGGCTGGTTCTACTGCTTCAGGCTCACATTTCCTGTCCAGGCTATGGCTGGTTTTACTGCCTCAGGCTCACACTTCCTGTTCAGGCTGTGACTGGTTCTACAGCTTCAGGCTCCCACTTCCTGTTCAGACTTTAAGTGGTTCTACAGCTTAAGGCTTCTACTTCCTGGTCAGGCTGTGGGCGGTTCTACAGCTTCAGGCTTCCACTTCCTGTTCAGGCTGTGGACGGTTATACAGCTTCAGGCTCCCACTTCCTGTTCAGGCTGTGGACGGTTATACAGCTTAAGGCTCCAACTACCTGTACAGGCTGTGGGCAGTTATACAGCTTCAGGCTCCCACTTCCTGTTCAGGCTGTGCGCACGTAGCACATAACACTTACTAACCACAGAACCTAAGTTGGAGTCCCGTAGTCAGACAGCCACGTGCGGCCGAAACATTCATTAAAGGCGTTGTCTCACTACATTGATTCATCTCACCTTAGTCCTGTTTACTTGGTTTCACTTTGAATTCAGGGGGTGATTACTGGCTTCTACTAAGCTGCAGTAGAAGCCAGGTTTGTAGCTATAGCAACTAGTGCTGGCAGCCTAGCAGCAGAAAGCAGCAATCCCTGTAGTGAGACAACCCCTTTAGGCCCCGTTCACACAACGAATTTGGCCGCAGTCATGGCCGCGGATTCCGACGCGGTTTCCACGGCCAATCCGCGTCTAGTTTATTAACATGGTTTCCTATGGGGCCGCGGCCAAACCCGCGCGTGTGAAGAACTCTCCTGTCAATTCCTGACAGCGAGTTCTCTGCGCGGCGGCTGTCGCGGGCATCGCCGCGGGTGGTGCGCGGCTGGGACGCGGCTTGCCCCCTGCTATTAATGTGCATGGGGACAAACCCTCGGCGCAAGCCGCGCCCCAAACCACGCCCCTCCCGTGCAGAGACCACCGCCCGCGCCGCAAACCCACGTCGGGAGACGCGAGTTTGCGGCGCGGTCCGACGAGGTTTTGGCCGCGGCCAAAACCATTGTGTGAACCAGGCCTTAAATGTATGCGGCAATTAGTACTGAGGTTCAGTCTGCAGGAGCCTGCTGGACTGTGGGGGCCTCGGCCTTACTGCACTGGGTAATTACCATCTAGTGTTAGCCATTTTAACTTTTTTGTGGTTTTACCTAGGGCATTGAGATACTGAACTCTTCTGCTCCTGTTATAATACTACGTAAGGGATCTTAGAAGCAAATCTGTTCATGTTCTTTACTTTAAATAAATCCCCCTGAAAGCAGTTATTGGTGGTGATGTATGAATGTTTTCTGTACACACATGCTTGACGATCCGACCATAGCGCTACACGTCGGAGCCGTATCACAGTGAGCTTGGTGATTACCATGTGACCTATTATACGTTAGACAATTTATACTCAATTATGATACAGTTATTTGTATCGCTAATTACGACCTCTTTAATTACACCTTCATACAATGACGGGTCACTTTTGCTAGTACGTGACTTAGGCAGAGCCAAGGGGTCTGAGTGATAGCTGGCTGTTATTCTAAGAACGGCACATAGCAGTATAAGCTTTAAAACAGTATAGACAATTCAGTGCCTTTCCTGTAGGCCGTGTTATTTTCAGCTGGAAATGAGATCTGCGCCATTTGTGTCTGTGCGACCCCGTTCTCCTGTGCTGTGCGTGCTGCTGTTTGTTTTATCTCCTATTTATATAAAGGACGGTCATGACGTAATCCACAATTTGGTTTGAACGCTGTGTTGGATGCATTAATAATGTTTATCTTCAGCTCCTTTGATGCCATTATGAAGTACACACACACCGTACACGGGAGGGCATTCTGCACAAATCAGTAAAGGACATTTAAAGTGGATTTATTTTTTGTACATGTGCTGTAGTAAAAGGTGGAACACAAGGTAATATTTTACTTTACGAGAAAGACTAAGGGGTACAACCTGGACCTACCACCAGGGCTGGGACAAGGTATTCTGGTGCCCTAGGCAAATAAGGCATGTAGCACCCCAACTCCTCCCAGTGTAAAATTAAGCTCAATTAATACCTACCTTCGCCTACCCATCGTCCCAGCCCTGCCTACCACCTCCTCACCAGGGTTGTCACTCTGTTTAGGATCTGTATACACTATACTGTAGTGAAGAGTTATTCCATCACTGTGCAACTACCGTGTTTCCCAGAAAATAAGACATAGCAGAGATTTTGTTGAATTCCCTAATATAAGGCACCCCCCGATAATAAGACATAGCGGAAATCATTGCTGCAGCTCCCCATACACAGGGCTGTCCCTAAGGGTGGGCAGAGAGAAAGGTTCCGAAACCCTGCCCACCCCAAGAAACAGCCCTGGGACATATTGTTGAAGGACCTGTGTAGGAAGGTCATGTGACTGTGATGTCACCACAGGTCCTGAACATCCCAGGACAGGAGACAGAAATTGTACAAGTACACTATGAGCTATGAATTACCGTAATAGCGGCAGGCATTTCGCCGCGTACAAAGCGCAATAAATGGCAAAATGCGACTAAATAAGCCATGTGAACATACCCTAAATGTTGCAGTCTAATCTAAGCTATAGGGCCCCAGATGTCCCATAATAGATATAAGGAGACCCATACTATCAACGACCCAAAATAGCTTGGTTTGAACCTCCAGATCCTACAATGGAGCCCAGGAGTTTGATTTGCCCCCTGTTCTTCCAGGCGGCCTATAATGCTTTTTGTAGCAATCTGTGACAACCCTACTGCTAAACTACTGGAATGTTAATTTATTCACAAAACATTTGCTTGTTGTATGTAGCCACAAAATTCCTCCCCACATTAGGCAATTCATTTGGCATATGTAGAGAAAGCAGCTATTTGTGTTACTCTACATTTATGGCACACAGCCATATTGTTAGGTCAATTCCCCTTATTCTGGGAAGTCAAAAACACCGGGGTGGTTGGATTATTCTATAACCTCATAATCCTAACATTCTAACTTTAGTTTATTTTACCCTAAAAACTTTGAATTCCATCAACAAAATAGCACTGAAAAAAATGGGATAAAATGAAGACTCCTCTGAGCCTTGGGCTGAGCTGCTTCTGGAGCTCTGCTCATCACATTCGCTCTCCTTGTATTCTCTCCAAGCTGTCTAAGAAGTAACATTAGTATAGAAGCCCCTCTCACAGAACTCACTTGTCAATGTCATATCTGTACACGCGAAGTCTCCAATACCAGCGGGTGCCTATAGGAGATATACTGATGTCAGGTGCAGTGTACTACACCTTAATAAACCTGCAGTGAGCCTGGCAGTGAGGGGGAGGATGCACGCTGCAGTTGCCTTGCGGTTTGTATTCGCAGCACGTCAGGTTTCTATATTTGTTAATGGCAGAACCACAATGTAATGTCACTGCCTTCTGGGTCTTTTTTTTTTTGTCCATGTTCCGGGATTGGCCGTGTTTTTTAACTGGTTCATCTGAAGGCAGATCTTGAGCACACTGGGGGACGTTCACATGATATTATGTTCAGCGCCAGAGCCGTCTTAACAGCATTATGGGCCCCACGGGCATAACACTGCAGTGGGCCATGCCCAAATACATGACATCACACTAGGCAATGCCTCTAGCCACCCCCAAGCACACTAATATCATCACGCCACTTATGTCTGGGAACCACCAGCCTGCAGCCTACAAGACTATTTGGCAGGACAGGGAGCCTTTTGCTCCCTTCTCCACCATGGTTTTTAACGGTTTGCACACAAAATCACACAAACAGTTAAATAAGTCAAGTCAACCAGGGGATCCAGGGTATGTTTCTTGTATTTCTGGTACATAAAAAGACCACCTGGGGCCTCCATACTTGTGGGGGCAATTGCCTAGTGTGCCCAATGGAAAAGATGGCCCTGTTCAGCGCGGAGAATGCTTTGCTTCCTCCTGCAAAATTCAGCGCTTGCAAATGTGGAATTTTAACAAGGAAACGACGTGGATTGTCCGAGGCCGATTTCTGACTCAAAGTGTTGAAATGTCAATTCTTTGTAGGTGCGGACAGCAGAAAAATACTCGATTAAAATAGCGTTGTCTAAATGCCAACGCTGATTTTACACAGCAGGCTTTTGGAAGTGTTCTACAGGCGTATTGGATGATAATTTATGTGCATATTGGACACACCATACACCCCAAAATAAGCATCCAAAAAGGTTGCCTGAACATACCCTAAATAGGTTGGGTGAACCACGTGCGGCTGAGACAGCAGTAAGTAGCTCTGTTTTGTAGATCCCTGTTATTGTGGAAGTAGTAAACTGTATTTAACTAATCAAAAAACAGAGATACATCAAATGACAATATTTGCAAATTACAGCAAAAAGGTATGTTCAGACAGCGTATAGCAGCATGTACCTGTGCGTTTTATTATACACCGGCTGTTTGAAAGTACACACTGTGCAGGCTATGGCTGGTTCTACTGCTTCAGGCTCACATTTCCTGTTCAGGCTATGGCTGGTTCTACTGCTTCAGGCTCACATTTCCTGTTCAGGCTATGGCTGGTTTACTGCCTCAGGCTCACATTTCCTGTTCAGGCTATGGCTGGTTCTACTGCTTCAGGCTCACATTTCCTGTTCAGGCTATGGCTGGTTCTACTGCTTCAGGCTCACATTTCCTGTTCAGGCTGTGACTGGTTCTACAGCTTCAGGCTCCCACTTCCTGTTCAGGCTATGGCTGGTTCTACTGCCTCAGGCTTCCACTTCCTGTTCAGGCTGTGACTGGTTCTACAGCTTCAGGCTCCCACTTCCTGTTCAGACTTTAAGTGGTTCTACAGCTTAAGGCTTCTACTTCCTGGTCAGGCTGTGGGCGGTTCTACAGCTTCAGACTCCCACTTCCTGCTCAGGCTGTGGGTGGGTCTACAGCTTCAGGCTCCCACTTCCTGTTCAGGCTGTGGACGGTTATACAGCTTCAGGCTCCCACTTCCTGTTCAGGCTGTGGGCGGTTATACAGCTTCAGGCTCCCACTTCCTGTTCAGGCTGTGGGCGGTTATACAGCTTCAGGCTCCCACTTCCTGTTCAGGCTGTGAGCGGTTTTACAGATTTAGGCTTCCACTTCCTTTTCCAACACAGTTATACAACAGTGACATTTTAACTCTGTTGTTTCTAGCTGAGCCTGTTAGAGGAACATTAGTGATACAGGGGTCTAAACAGCAGGACAGAGCTCTAGAGGCTTTAAGTTTGTCATTAAGAAGCATAAACAAGCTACAGTGCTGCTGACGAGACACAGCAGAGAGCGACATCACCTTCCCCGCCACTTCTAGAGCAGAGAAAGTTGATTGTAAACTAGAGAACCTTATGTACACAAGCTGGAGTGCGAACTGCTCTAGCTCTCAAGAGAAGCAAAATCCGATCAGCAATATATTTGATAATAATCTTCATTGAACTTTGCTTACATGTTTAAAGTTAATCAATCAAATGGGAATAACCCTTTAAGTAGAAGAACAAAACCAGAAATTGTTTTGTTTCAAACCAAATGTAAAACTGAAAAGCTATGATATATGTGCCCCAGTATGGTCTAAGGAATGATACAATTTGCCCTGCAAAAAATAAGACATCATCTACACATTGCTGTGAGAATAATGTGAAGCTACTCAGAGATTTGGTATATCCAGAGGATGGGAATCATGGATTAGCATCTACAATATTGTTTGGCAACCAAAGTGCCGGCCCTGCAGAATAGGACAAAATTTAGGTACCAGATAAGGGGAGCCACATAGAATGATCGTACTACCAAAGCAGGGGTTGGGGGGTGGGCCCGGAGAATGGAGCACTTGTTGGTATGTGTTTTTGTTTTGTCTGAGCCTAATGTTGTACACAGCCTTCTTGTTCTCGTGACTTGTGTTTTTTTTTTTTCTGTCATTCAGAGAGCCTAGCGCGATAGCTGAGGCTATAGACCTTTAAGTCCAATGCACCTGAATGTCACCTATAACTAGATAGTTACTGTGGTGATATTAGCCCGATAGATTATGATCATTTATCCTCTGAGAAAGGATATGAGACCGCGATATGGAGGCTCGGACAAGTTTTAATGTGTTTAGGTTTTTTTTTAAATTTTGCATATAATGAAAATTGGTAATGCGGAGTATGCAGGTTGTACTATATCCAAATGTGGAAATTATTGATGACAATTTGCAAAATGTACCTCATAACTTGTAACTTTAATGTACTTTGTACTACCTAATAAAGACATTTTGAAGAATAATGTGAAGCTAACGATTTAGAACAGTACAGGCCGTCCCCGGGTTACGAACAGGATAGGGACTGTAGGTTTGCTCTTAAGTTGAATTTGTATGCAAGTCGGAAAGGGTAGATTTATTAAATGTAACTCCAGCACAAAATTTTTTTTTTAGTTTCGGATAGTGCAGGGAAGGGTTTTTACATTTGTTTTGCTGTCTCAGTCCCTGCTAAGAAGATTTCACCTCATCTGCTGCTGTGGCATGCTGGCACTTTTCGTTCCACAGTTACTATCTGCTGTGGAACATGGAACTACAAGAGCCAGCATGCACCATAAGTCTGTGTTTGTAACTAGGGATAACATGTAAGTCAGAACGGGGTAGGTCAGGGACTGCCTGTATTACAATGCAGCCCTCAAACCAAAAAAGACTGTGCAACCCTACACTAGACCAACTCCAAACATGCATCCAAATTCTCAAACTCATGACCTTAGATTTTTTTTTTTTTCCAATAGTTAATGGCGGTCTGGCTCCAAAATGCACAGTCCACTGCTGGGTGTTTACTTAATGGTTATTTCAATGAAATGTCTATGCAATGCTTGTATTACACATACAAATAACTAACCACATAATCTCTACAGGAACAGAAGTCTTCCTAAGTTGTGTGTAACCGTGAATACATTAAGAGACCACAAGCGTTTTCTGGAAATTCTCAGACACTCTACAATATACTCAACTTTATTAAATTATTTTTTGTGCCCCCCCCTCCAAGAATTCTGGGAATTGTGTTACTGTCACAATGGATATTTTAAATTGAAAGAATGCATTTTGTTTAAATAAAGAGTCTGCATGAAGCGATGATGCTCCGAACCAGGTTTCATTTAGTTTAATAGCTTTCCACAGTACAGAACTTGACAGTTGTTAGTACTCGTCGCAATTAAAGTATTTTGTAGTGTTTCCTGGGTAACCAACCACATGGCCAATAAATCAGTAGTTAAGCACAATCTTCAGGGCTTTGATGATTACATAAGGCATATTTTAATGTCAGCTGAGGGCCACCCACAGCAGTGTTTTGGTAGTACGTTGCCTAATAGGATCTAGAATGAAGCTACTTGCCAAGGGAGGACCAGTTCAGCATTAAAGAGGATGTGTTCCTGAACATATATGTTTGTACAGTCGTAATTTCAAGGGAGTTGCTCTACATGATGAAGATAGATCTGTTCCAAGGACACCATCATGTAGCTTTCTCTATAGGGAATGCACATTTAATAGTATTGTATGGGTAGATCAATTCAATCTAATAATAGCTTGTTCATTGCCAAATTAAATTACAAAATATATTTTTTTTGCAATTCAGGTTTGGGCAGCAGTAACGGAGATGAGAAGATGCCACGGTGCTATCTGCATGGGCTGCGATGTGACTATACTTTATATAGATGCTGTGAACTGGTTTGTAGCATCTACTTGTTACCTCATGATATTACTTTAGCATTATATTATTATTTATCATGGGTATTGTTCCTCATTAGGGAGAGGCACCATGTAGGTGTGCGGAGATCTATACTCCGTTAATTGTGCCACTAAAATTTACATATATTTAAAGGGCTCATGCAAAATGAGCTAAGACTTGCTAGATCCAATAGGTGGTGCAGAGTCCGAGATAATTTACCATGAACCCTTTAGAATCTATTTACATCGCAATGGAGCAACTAATGGTGTATAAGTCTCTACACACCTACATGGTGTCTCTTTCTAATAAGGAATATCATACATTTCCAGCAAACTCTGGAGCCTGTTACCTCTTCAACTGGTACTCTACTCTGCACTGATGAGGGGCAACCACCCCAAAACAGCTGTCTGCAGAAGAATATCTAGTTGACTCTAATCCCATTTACATTGCATGGCTCAGTGAGATGGATGTAATTTGAGGAACATATCCAGTAGGAGAGTCCTAACTCATTTCCCATGAGCCCTGTAGAGTATATTATTATTTACATGATGATTACGAAGGCTGAGTTCAGAGAGCATCAATTTCCACGTGTGTTCCAATGTATAGTCCATATGCGACTATGTATGAAAACCGCATATATCGTGTGTCCCAGTGTTCTCATCATTTAATATGGCGCTTGCTTTTTGGACACATTTCCAGGTCAGTAGTCAGAATGCAGAGTAGCCTCATTCAAAGAGGTTAATCCATGTCACAAAATGAGGCAAAATATGTTGCAGAAATTGGAGTAAATTTAGGATTTCTAATGCAGACCTCATGGTTTATCTTTGCATCAGAAAAATGTACAGTTTAAATTTCTACTTATCCCCGTCGTTATAGATATTACCATAAATAATGATGTAGAGGAAAATAATCGTATTTACTACATATTATATTTTCATATTTTATCATACTTTTTGTTGTTTTTAATAGGTGCCACCTGGTGAGATGTTCTTTGCAATGTGACAGCCACGCTTTATACGCTCCAAAACGCGCGCTGCAATTACGGTAATTCATAGCTCTCATCGAGAGTTGTGGATTACGGGTTGTCTCCGCGTGCGTACAATATGATCGTATTGTACGTGCGGGGGAAAAGTTGACATGTTGTTCTCGCCGTGCATTTCAATGGGGCCGGTCAGCTGCCGCCCTCCCATCCCCCGTGCTTTGAAATGACACACTTATCAGCGCGTGGTTCCAATACACACGGCGTATTGCGGTACGTACTATACGCACCGCAATAAGCCGTGTGAACATACCCTGAGGCTACGTTCACATTGCATGTTGAGTCCATGTTTGCATACGCTTTTAGATACGTGTTTGGATCCGTCTGTCAGACCCTAAACGGATCCAAACACCTATCTAAGAATGTGCAGTGTGATTTACATCGCTTTTACTTTGACAGACGCATCGGCCTTCACACAAGTGATCACTGATGTGCGTCTCACTCCGTCTTTCGGATCCGCTCCAAGAATTGTCTTGTCAATTCTTGATCCGAAAAGGGCAGCAGGAGCCCTTTTTAACACTATAGGGCGTGATCCTGCTGCATCCAGCACGCAGCTCTGTGTTGGATACGTGTTGGATCCGTTTAGGATCCGATCGCCGCTGCGTTTTTGGATGCGATTTTCAGATCTAAAGTCGCCGTGTGAACTTCCCCTTATACTGAAATATTGTTCCCTTTGGAAAGAATTTCGAACTGAGCTATTAGAAGAATCGTTCACTAACGAATCTATGTTGCTGTTTTTGTTTATTTCTCCCCACTTTGTTCCGGCCATTTTGCCTTTTATGGCCTTTGCGTGTTGACTCACCTTCAATCCAGTGCACATCCATGACTCATTTGGTGTTCCCCTGAACTGCACGCCGCGTCAAGTGATTCAGACAATAAAATAAGAAAAACAGCTGGGTGTGGTGACATCAGTGGACTTTGAGGCAGTGTGAATTTACAGTGTGATTTGTACATGCCTGTTCACATTACTTGAGAGCGGGCATAAACTGCACATTTTCCATAAGGAGTTTGGAACTTGGTTGACTTAAAGCCAGGTCTGACACACATACACACACCAAAAAGGCAGGAGGCTAGACATGACACTCATGAGGGACATTTTTTCTGATGTCCCTCAGGAAGGAAGACTCAGTTTTATTTCTGATCCACCCATACGAAACCACACCGACCACAGCTGCAGTTATAAAAAAAAAAATAAGTCTATTGGCAATCCTATGACATTCTTTATAAAGCTTCTTTGCTGCGTTTAAAATAACAAATGATTTAAATAAGAAGCACAAAGAGACTTCTCTGTTAGCTTAACTTTCAGCGATTGTCAGGGCTACTGATATTAATGCACTGACAGGAGACCTCCTCAGTAATATTGTCCTATAGCATCCACTGCACCAGACCAATTACAGCAATCGAAGGAACAAGTGCTCCACTGACATTAGTAAATACATGTTTATAACCACTGACGAGGTCATGTGACCAATCAATCTATAGAGAGAACTGATCATTTAGGAAGTATAGAAAGGTCCACAGCTCCCACTTCTCCAATTCTTGGATTCTTCAGCAATGTCTCTACTTGTTGGCTCATTTGTTCTATATCTAAAGCTGGAACTTGGGCACAATCGGCACCTTATGAAGTTTAACCAAAATTCTCCATTTTTATAAGTTAGCTATAGACAAGAGCAATAGAATACATAAAGGAGAGAGAGACCCATAGCAGAGATCTAACTGTTGAAATGTACCGCCCCCCAATTTTGGTGCCACCCTATATTCATTGAACTCCTTGGCCAGTTTTTTATGTCCTTCTTTGCTGAAAACGCAGTCCCTCTATAACACGTGTAAAACTCAAATGCGGCAACAAGAGCTTAGACACAGTAGAGATAGACAAGGTCCGGAAGCAGAAGGAGCACAGGGAGTTGGCAAAATCTTGGATTCGGAGCTCTGGCACGTCCGTCCACACTCGCAGATGGTGGCACAGCTCTGTCAGCTCTACCCAGGCACCCAAGTCACTACTCAAGTAAGGAAGCTCAATGCTAAAAATATGGAAAGGTCTGGTTGTTATACAGCCTTAAAAGGACATCTTTGTTTTTTTACTGATCAGGTGGTGCACCTCAGCAACCATAATGCGGATGTGTCCCTCGGTGAAAAGAAGTTTGACACCCCTGTGTAAGAGTGGAGCACTCCGGTCCTCCTGTTGAGCAACAAAGAGATGGACCATCCAGGACTGAGCCCCCTCTCGCTAAAGGTTCCCTAGCAGTAACATGGTCTGTCTATAGTATGTGCACCATTGGTCAAGAGAATGTACTAGTGACTGTACTTCCCAATTGGCCTGGAAAAAAACAGAAGAACTTACAGATGCCATATAGGATGAGCTGTAAACAGTGTTGCTTTGCCAGTGGGGAGATTATACAGGCTCAGGTTTAGGTCTTGTGCAGGACTAGGCATAACACATAATAGAAGAAAGGCCCCGGTTGCTATGATCTCTAAAGCATCAGGTGCCAGCCCCGCCGGGGACCATGTGCTTTCATCCAATGGACTGAGCAAAGACAAAAATCCATTGATCTAAATTATGTGTTATAGATGGTGGAGGCAAAGCTAAAAGCAAAATGATATCAGAGCCCTCACAGTAGTGTTTCATTTTTGATCTGATATGTAAATCTTTGTGGTAGACACGCCCACAGCCTGACCAGGAAGTGGATGCCTGAAGCTGTAGAACCGCCCACAGCCTGACCAGGAAGTGGAAGCCTGAAGCTGTAGAACCGCCCACAGCCTGACCAGGAAGTAGAAGCCTTAAGCTGTAGAACCACCCATAGTCTGAACAGGGAGTGAAAGCCTGAAGCTGTAGAACCATCCACAGCCTGAACAGGAAGTTGGAGCCTGAAGCTGTAGAACCATCCACAGCCTGAACAGGAAGTTGGAGCCTGAAGCTGTAGAACCGTCCACAGCCTGACCAAGAAGTGGGAGCCTGAAGCTGTAGAACCGCCTACAGCCTGAACAGGAAGTGGGAGCCTGAAGCTGTAGAACCGCCCACAGCCTGAACAGGAAGTGGGAGCCTCAAGCTGTATAACCGCCCACAGCCTGAACAGGAAGTTGGAGCCTGAAGCTGTAGAACTGTCCACAGCCTGAACAGGAAGTGGGAGCCTGAAGCTGTTAAACCACCCATATCCTGAACAGGGAGTGAGAGCCTGAAGCTGTATAACCATCCATAACCTGAACAGGGAGGTGGAACCTGAAGCTGTAGAACCGTCCACAGCCTGAACAGGAAGTTGGAGCCTGAAGCTGTAGAACCACCCACAGCCTGAACAGGAAGTGGGAGCCTGAAGCTGTAGAACCACCCACAGCCTGAACAGGAAGTGGGAGCCTGAAGCTGTAGAACCACCCACAGCCTGTAAATTAAGTTAGAGCCTGAAATTGGCTGTGAAGAGGAGGCTCTGTGAAACAGAGAACACTCCTTTAAGCATGAACCTGATGGGTCCTCTAGCACAAAGGACAGAAGTGTAAGGACTACAGTTGTAGGGCTGCGACCATGACCCGGCCCAGAGTGGGATGCAGGTCCCAAAGACAGTTGGACTTTTATCTTTTAACAGCATAATATGACATGGTGATAGCTCCTGCCAGGTCCCATTAAAATTATAAATTGAGCACTAAATTAAGTGCAAACTGTTTTAAGTAAAAATCCTCTATGTATGCATTGCAATGGCCTCGATTTCTCTCTATCAAGAATGGAATAATGTGTAAGCAATGACCAGGCTAAAAAAATGTATTTTTTTTTATTTATTTTTTTTTCTCCCCCAGAAAAAGCAGTGATGGAAATAAAAATACAGCCTGTCCTAAAAACTGATTATCTTTGGCTGCAAATGAAGAGAGGAAGATTCTGACATGATATCTGAGTAAAACATATTTCCATTTTTTTTCATTCTGCTTCAGCATTTTTCTTGGTTGTTTGCACTCTGTGGAATGTGCGCCGGGACATGGATTGTTTTGTCAGATTAACATTGATGAGTGGTGCTAATAACGGTATTTGTTTTATAATCTAACTCAGATCCTCTTCCAAGTAATTTAATTCTGAGGCTCGTCAGAGGGAAAGGCTTTGAAATATGTGCAATTATTACACTTCTGCAAGATAATCAGGTCTTTATGTGCTTGATTAATACGATGGTGGCTTAAAGCTACTGAGTTCACACACAACGGATTTTAAACTTTGCAGGTTAACCCGCAAAATTATCTATGTACGTCAGCAGTGAAGCAGTCACCGCATTGCCATGTATATGTACGTCAGCAGTGAGGCAGCCCTGATTACATTATATGTACGTCAGCAGTGAGGCAGACCCAGCATTACCATGTATATGTACATCAGCAGTGAGGCAGTCACCGCATTACCATGTATATGTACGTCAGCAGTGAAGCAGTCACCGCATTACCATGTATATGTACGTCAGCAGTGAAGCAGTCACCGCATTACCATGTATATGTACGTCAGCAGTGAGGCAGCCCCTGCATTACCATGTATATGTACATCAGCAGTGAGGCAGTCACCGCATTACCATGTATATGTACGTCAGCAGTGAAGCAGTCACCGCATTGCCATGTATATGTACGTCAGCAGTGAGGCAGTCCCAGCATTACCATGTATATGTACGTCAGCAGTGAGGGAGTCCCCGCATTACCATGTATATGTACATCAGCAGTGAGGGAGTCCCCGCATTACCATGTATATGTACGTCAGCAGTGAAGCAGTCACCGCATTACCATGTATATGTACGTCAGCAGTGAAGCAGTCACAGCATTGCCATGTATATGTACGTCAGCAGTGAGGCAGCCCCTGCATTACCATATATATGTATGCCAGCAGTGAGGCAGTCCCCGCATTACCATGTATATGTACATCAGCAGTGAGGCAGTCCCCGCATTACCATGTATATGTACATCAGCAGTGAGGCAGCCCCCGCATTACCATGTATATGTACGTTAGCAGTGAGGCATTCCCAGCATTACCATGTATATGTACGTCAGCAGTGAGGGAGTCCCCGCATTACCATGTATATGTACGTCAGCAGTGAGGCAGTCCCCACATTACCATGTATATGTACATCAGCAGTGAGGCAGCTCCCGCATTACCATGTATATGTACGTCAGCAGTGAGGCAGTCCCAGCATTACCATGTATATGTACATCAGCAGTGAGGCAGCCCCTGCATTACCATGTATATGTACGTCAGCAGTGAGGCAGTCCCAGCATTACCATGTATATGTACATCAGCAGTGAGGCAGCCCCTGCATTACCATGTATATGTACGTCAGCAGTGAGGCAGTCCCAGCATTACCATATATATGTACGTCAGCAGTGAAGCAGTCACCGCATTGCCATGTTTATGTACGTCAGCACTCAGCAGTGAGGCAGTCCCAGCATTACCATGTATATGTACATCAGCAGTGAGGCAGTCCCAGCATTACCATGTATATGTACGTCAGCAGTGAGGCAGCCCCCGCATTACCATGTATATGTACGTTAGCAGTGAGGCATTCCCAGCATTACCATGTATATGTACGTCAGCAGTGAGGCAGCCCCCGCATTACCATGTATATGTACGTTAGCAGTGAGGCAGTCCCCACATTACCATATATATGTATGTCAGCATTGAGGCAGTCCCCGCATTACCATGTATATGTACATCAGCAGTGAGGCAGCTCCTGCATTACCATGTATATGTACGTCAGCAGTGAGGCAGTCCCAGCATTATACGTAATATTTGGATGCTGACCACAGGATAATTAATAAAGATATATACTTTTTATCTTCTTATTTATTAGTACATATAAATATATACATACAGGTGCAGACCTTGTGCCTAGTCTTCAAAACCGTACCATGTATACAAAAAATGATAAGAGCACAGAACACTTAGCTGATTTCAGCGAGTCCTTTCAAGGTAAGTGTGCGGGTGAGCACGCCAACAAGCCATACGAGGAACGGAGCAGAACCCAAGTCGTCCCTACATCAGTAGCTGCATGTAGCCCGATCACGCGACGTTTCGGGGGACACGCCCCCTTTCTCTCGCTTGTTGACTGTTGACTGTTGCAATGTCATTATTTTAGTTACTTTTTGAGACCCTCCCTTATTCCTCACTCCTTGCTCACCCCCTCCCTCTCAGCCCTGCAGCTTTCATGACTCAGCATGATTTGTTGACATTCTCCCTGTGCTGATAAGGAGGTAAGTAACTTGCGTCCTGGCAAATCCCCTTTAAGAGCTCAATATACTAAACTAACAGGTGGGCACAAAATCTATGGCTAAGGATACATGTAAACAAGTGGTGGACAGATCTAGTTATACACAAAACCAAGATTACAAATGGCAGAACGAACGATGCTATATAAATAAATAGCTCTAATAGAATGTAAATGGTCCATTGAAAAAAAACAGACAATAAAACAGTATAAGAAAAAGTATCTACCACCCTAAAGCCATGGGCTAAAGCATCCCCAGAATTACATAGTTACATAGTCTGTAAGGTTGAAAAAAGACAGATGTCCATCCAGTACAGCCTATTGTGCTATAATGTTGATGCAGAGGAAGGCAATTGTCCTCATTTGAGGGAAAAATTCCTTCCCGACTCCAATCTGGCAATCAGAATAAATCCCCAGATCAGCAACACTTCTCCAGAATCCCGGTCACTATAACTTGTTATATTATTACATCTAGAAATGTCTCCAGACCCTTCTCCAGAATCCTGGTCACTATAACTTGTTCTATTATTACCTCTAGAAATGTATCCAGACCCTTCTCCAGAATCCCGGTCACTATAACTTGTTCTATTATTACATCTAGAAATGTCTCCAGACCCTTTTCCAGAATCCCGGTCACTATAACTTGTTCTATTATCACATCTAGAAATGTATCCAGACCCTTCTCCAGAATCCCGGTCACTATAACTTGTTCTATTATTACATCTAGAAATGTATCCAGACCCTTCCCCAGAATCCCGGTCACTATAACTTGTTCTATTATTACATCTAGAAATGTATCCGGACCCTTCTCCAGAATCCCGGTCACTATAACTTGTTCTATTATTACATCTAGAAATGTTTCCAGATCCCTCTCCAGACTCCTGATCATTATAACTTGTTCTATTATTATATCTAGAAATGTCTCCAGACCCTTCTCCAGAATCCTGGAGAGATACCTATATTGACCCCTTGATATGTCCATGCTATGCTGCATGTCCCCAGCATGTCCATTCAACTAATTTGAAAAGTCTCATTTTGTAGTGACTCCACAATGAGGTTTCACTTCAACATACAAACATCCGTTTAGTGGGTATAACTCCCCCCAAAAAAACTATGTTCCTAGCACAAATGTTTTTATTTCCCTCACAGTCATAAAAGCGAAGACAAGGAGGTCGACATGAAGATCTATATATTTATTATGCCTCATTAATGGATTTTGGATGCAAGCGATCTTTCAACAGAAGCAAATATGGCCAAAATTGGAGGCCAGGAAAAACATGTGCAGGATATCTATACATTTATTGGCAAGTTTCAGTAAACAGGGATTATTTTCAAAGAGTCATTAACAACCACCAGCTAAATGCAATATTTAATACAAGTCCTACACCTGACAAGAAAACCTGGGTGGTCGCCTGAGCAGGCAGCCTTTGGAACATCAAGGCGTGTTATGTTGATACATATTTTATGGTGCTTCGTTCCATTCGTAATCTGATGCATAAATTTAGCACTTAACGCACCTGCAATTTAGGGCAGGACATTTCTTTCTTGGGCCAAGTGATTGCAGCACTCTTGTAGGCTCACCCTTCAAAGCATTGCTAACGTTTTATTATCAGCCTGTAGTGGTTTGCATGCAAGTGGGTGGCAGGGAGCCAGCTCAATAAGCTGTAACTGAATGCCGATAAGAAGTAGTGGTCTCGTGGTTGTTCTGTGTATCCTGAAAGAGGCTGATTGCTTTGACAAATGACAAACTACAGCGAGGATGAGTTTCATATAGGTTTACTTGAGTTTCATGTCCTTTTAAGAGTAACTCCACTTAAAACAATATTCTCTAATTAAAATCATCGTGCTCTTACTGCAGTACAGCTCTAAATGGGGCTCTTGTCTAAAATTGCGGGGAGAAATCTCAGATGCCTGCAGTCTATTACATGTTGTAGACTGAATGGTGCAGCCACACAATGGGTGTTTTTATGTTTTCTAAATGACAAAGAAATAAAGTAGCAAATTCTTCTTAAAGTGGGTTACCAGATTTATGTATACTTTGGGTTTTAATTCCTTACTTTGTTCAAGCTTTCTTCTTGCTGTCACTTAATAGAAACAGTCTTGATCCCAAAGCCAATAGATGAAGCCGTGGGCAGATGCCCTGACCCACTGGGCTTAGGAGATTTATGGCAAGAGTAAACTAGGGCCCAATAAGGTTTTTTTTTGTGCCCAAAGGTCCCTCCTACACTTATACAAGATATAAAAAGGAAGTATAAAGAGGAGTACTGTTGTCAGAGTTGGACATTTCTGGGGCTCCACCACTGGAGTTGATTCTTGGGGCCCACCAGTGGAGTTGATTCTTGGGTGCTCCACCAGTAGAGTTGATTCTTGGGGGCTCCACCAGTGGAGTTGATTCTTGGGGCTCCACCAGTGGAGTTGATTCTTGGGGCTCCACCAGTGGAGATGATTCTTGGGAGCGCCACCAGTGGAGATGATTATTGGGACCCACCAGTGGAGTTGATTCTTGGGGCTCCACCAGTGGAGTTGATTCTTGGGAGCTCCACCAGTGGAGTTGATTCTTGGGACCCACCAGTGGAGTTGATTCTTGGGGCTCCACCAGTGGAGTTGATTCTTAGGCCCACCAGTGGAGTTGATTCTTGGGGCTCCACCAGTGGAGTTGATTCTTGGGCCCCACCAGTGATGTTGTTTCTTGGGCCTCCACCAGTGGAGCTGTTTCTTGGGGCTCCACCAGTTGAGTTGATTCTTGGGCCTCCACCAGTGGAGTTGATTCTTGGGGCCACCAGTGGAGATGATTCTTGGTTCCCACCAGTGAAGTTGATTCTTGGGCCTCCACCAGTGGAGCTGATTCTTGGGGCTCCACCAGTAGAGTTGATTCTTGGTCCTCCACCAGTGGAGTTGGTTCTTGGGGCTCCACCAGTAGAATTGATTCTTGGGGGCTCCACCAGTGGAGTTGATTCTTGGAGCCCATCCTACAACTACTGTACATGACTGCACACGCTGCTTAGAACTCTCTGTCTCTTCCTTTCTCCCTGAAATCAGCTGTAGTCCAGCCATGCCCAGAGGCCCATCAGGAGTTTCCTCTGCTCCCCTAGTAATGATTGTCGTGCTGGAGCAGGAGTAACAAATTTACTTTCACTGAGGGCCACATCAAAACCATAGTTGCCCTAAGAGGGCCTTGGAGGGTGGCTGGGGTGCCTGAGTATGGCTTTCAGAACTGTGCCAAGGTCTATACATTTCTGAACAGAACAGTATGGAGGTGCAAGATGGAGCTCTGAATCCAAGATGGCGGCTGTTCTTGATGCTTGCACTGCTGCTGCTACCAAGTACTGGCTGCATCCTCCTTAGGGGAGAGTCCAGACTTTGCCCATCCCAGTTTTCTTTGCTGCAGCTCTTGTGGCCAAATAAATTGACATGGCTGAATTCAGCCTGTGGGCCTTGACTTTGACATCTGCTAAAGGGGAACTTCTCCTCAACTTAATGAGGCTAACTGTTACTATAACATTTATGATGTGTTCCTATCTCCTCATGTCCTGGTCTTTGGCTGGCTCATAGTGAGCAAAAAGCCGATGCTTGGGCAGCTCTCTCATTCAAGTCTGTGGGAGTTTTGAATACGGCCGTAGGTCCCATACATAGAGCTGGAAGGGAATTTGAAATCTGTCCTCAATGGGTGAAATTGGCAAAGATGCAAAGATGTCAAAACTAAGCTGCAAAACGCCACCATAAACAGTGCTACATTATTAATTGAGAAGGAGGCTGCTTCAGCCATAACTATTGTAGCAAAGCTTCTTAGCAGGTTGTGGTTTGTTGTTTTTTACTTAGATTTTAAAGTTTTCAAAAGTGATTGCACTAGAGGCGCCTCATGCTTCTTCTTCTCTTCTGTTCCGTTCAGGACTGATATCTTAAATGCAGCCAAGCACACTCACTTTTCAGAATTCCCATAGAACTGAAGGAAGTGAGCTAAATTTGAACCATCCCTCCATTCTTGGTGGCCAGCAACTAACCAGCCTCAGTCCAGGACATAAAGAGATGGGAACACTCCTTTAACGTGTTCTGTAGTAATGCAAGTTGGAATTGCAGGAAATGCAACCTATGCTTACCAGATCTTCTCAAACTTCTCCTAAGTATAAGATGCAAACACTTTAAGAGTATGTTCACACGGCGTAATTGCGGTGCGCATTTTGCCACTTATTTGTGCTTTATATGCGGCGAGATGCGCGCCGCAATTACGGTAATCCATAGATTTTATAGAGAACTATGGATTACGCCTCCTCTCCCCACTTGTACAATGCGATCGTATGGCATGCATGGGGAGATAAGTGACATGTCATTTATTTGCTGTGATTACGTGCCGCTAGTAATGCATGTCTATAGAACCGGGGGGCGGCAGGCTGCTGCCCTCCCTTCCCCCCGCGCCTTGGTAGTACACACTGATCAGCGCGAGCTCCCGAAACACACGGTGTATTGTGGCGCAAACTGTACACGCCGCAATGCACCGTGTGAACATAGCCTAAAGATTCAGCACAAGCCAAATAATAGCAAGAGCTGATAGACTGGGTTGTCACCAGGTCTGAGCCACACATATCCTTGCCAGCACCCTAATAAACTCTACAAATCTATAGGCAGATGGAGTGTGTGTTGGTCGTGCTTCCAAGAGACAAACTAAAAATGACTTTAAGGGGTTGTCTCACTACATCGATTCATCTTACTTCAGTCCTGTTTTGTTGGTTTCATTTTTGAATTCAGGGGCAGTTTACTGGCTGCTACTGGCTTGCAGTGACAAGCTACTGAGGACACCTGGTTTGTAGCTATAGCAACCAGTGCTGGCACCCTACAGGAGAGCTCAGACAGGTCTGTAGCTATAGCAACCTCAGGAACTGATGCAGCCCATACAAGAGGGGATATCTAGGAATAGGTAGGACACTGCTAATGGACACATTGCAAAGTGACTTGTTTTTGCAAGATCTTTAACATAAAAAGCAGCAAACCCTGTAGTGAGACAACCCCTTTAAGGAAATGACCTCCTTTAAGCCAGATGATGGTAACTATTCTTCAAAACCAGGGATAGTGACCTACTGTGGGCAAACCTTACGACTGGTTCAGGACACAAGGGTAGAAACAGTAAACCTGATTAGGACAGGTTCCTTGTAGTACCTTCATGGGATGATATGGCTAGATTTACATACCAACTGGTTAACCAATGCCATTGTGCCAATGAAAGGGTCACTTGCATATGTACTTTTTATAAAGTTGATGATTAAAAAATGCATCTTCGTGTATAATTCAATAAAACATCTTACAAATTCTTTTGTGATGATTGTGGTTTGTTCTGAATGGCCCGTCGGTAGTTAGATCAAATGCACAGAACAGATTAGACAGTAATACGTTCCACAGTCCTCTGCTATGTACTGTGTGTTAGGAAACACCATTTACTTGTCAGAGAAATCTTCCAAATCATCTGAAAATGATTACTGTGCAATGGGAAGTATTCAGAACATTTTACAAATAGATCCCCACAAATCCCACGCAGTTTATCTTATGATGGACTTAAGGAGCATTATGGGAAATTACACTACCTTGATTTAACCTAATGTTAAGAAAGCAATATTTATCGTAATATATGGACATAGAAAATAAATCATTGCATTTATAGCATATTTTATGTGTTCACCAATATCCGAGTTACATTTCTAGAAGAGTGCGGCCTGTTTTCCGGTAGCAGAAGGTATTCTAATACTTCTACAGTCTGGTCACATTATTCTGAGCAGCAGCTGATATCTAGAGTAACTAAAGATTCAGCACAAGCCAAATAATAGCAAGCGCTGATAGACTGGGTTTTCACTAGGTCTGAGTGCAGCGCGGACAGCGGGGAAATGGACGTGGAGTGACCCAATAAAGGTCCTGGCAGGTTATCCACGGTATCTGGATCTGACTGCATCCCACAACTGCTCGAGGGGCTATAGAACCAACACTACAATGCTCAATTGGGTTCAAGTCTGGGGATTTAGGGGCCAGGGTATTACTTGGAAATCTTGGCTCTGCTCTTCCTACCAATGTTGGACATTTCTAATCAAGTCACAGGTCATGGAAGCTTCCCTCCGCCATAGGGAAGACAACCAACATGTATGGGTGTAAGTGATCTGCAAGGATTGGTTCATACCCAAATCGGCTAAGAGCGCCTTCCACATAGATGAGTGGCCCAGAGTACGGCACAAAAACATTCCCCGGCCCAAAATGCTGCCACCACCAGACAGTGTTCTTTCAGCAATGGTTGCAAGGGGTTTCTTCTCTGATGTTTCTCACCAGACACGCCAAAGGCCATCTATTTGATGAAGCGGAAAATCAGAGAAGGCAACCGTTTGCCATTCAGTGCAGGTCCAATTCTGATACTGCTGTGAAAATTAAAGCCTTTACTGGCCATGTAGCTTGGTTAGCAAAGGTACAGTGACATCCACCTGCTCCGGGGCCCCATACACAGTAGGGTTAGCAGGGGCGCAGTGACACCCGTCTGCTCCGGGGCTCCATACATCGCAGGGTTAGCAGAGGTGCAGTGACATCCACCTGCTCCGGAGCCCCATACACAGTAGGGTTAGCAGAGGTGCAGTGACGTCCGTCTTCTACGGGGCCCCATACACAGTAGGGTTAGCAGAGGTGCAGTGACATCCGTCTGCTCCAAGACCCCATACACAGTAGGGTTAGCAGAGGTGCGGTGACATCCGTCTGCTCCCGGGCCCCATACACAGTAGGGTTAGCAGAGGTGCAGTGACATCCCTCTGCTCGGGGGCCCCATACACAGTAGGGTTAGCAGAGGTGCAGTGACATCCGTCTGCTCTGGGTCACCATACACAGTAGGGTTAGCTGAGGTGCAGTGACATCTCTCTGCTCCTGGGTCCCATACACAGTAGGGTTCGCAGAGGTGCAGTGACATCCGTCTGCTCTGGGGCCCCATACACAGTAGGGTTAGCAGAGGTGCAGTGACATCCGCCTGCTCCTGGGTCCCATACACAGTAGGGTTCGCAGAGGTGCAGTGACATCCGTCTGCTCTGGGGCCCCATACACAGTAGGGTTAGCAGAGGTGCAGTGACATCCGCGTGCTCTGGGGCTCCATACACAGTAGGGTTAGCAGAGGTGTAGTGACATCCGTCTGCTCCGGGGCTCTATACACAGTAGGGTTAGCAGTAGTGCGGTGACATCAGTCTGCTCTGGGCTCTATATACTTAACAGTTGTGTTAGACACACATCTGGTTGCCTCCTGGGTCCTTTTGGCAGTGAGCTGCTCCCCTATAATGTGTCCTCCGCCCTCGTGTCTTCATAGCCGAAGGTCCCCTCTCACATCAGTGGCACGTGGGGCTCTGCAGTTTCCACATCTCTTATTCACAATGCCGCCATTTGCTCACTCACAATACACTTTCACCACAGCAGCCGCCAACAGTTCAGAAACTGCACAGTTTCAGAAATAGCACCACCTTTAGCCCAAAAGCCAATGATGATGAATTTTTTTTCAACTGCAATAAATTGCCCCTTTTACTCGAGGCAGCAATGAGGGATATGTGTGCAGAGAGCTTGAGCTGTAGTCTACACAGCTCGGATTTTCTGCGGTCGGATTTCAAATTCGAAAACCGTGTCAAAAATATTAGAACGTGTACTTTCTTCCACCAGAATTTCAATGGAAAACGTATTGTTCAATGTCAATGGGCCTACCGAATCCGAAAACTGATCGCAATACAAAGGATCGTAAAATACCATTGGATTCTCTTATAAAAATCCAACCAGTTTTTAACAATTGCCGTGTGGACACAGCATTAAGCTATGTTCACACGGCTTATTTTGGGACGCATTTCGCCACGTATTGTGAGCTTACTGCGCTCTAATACGAGCGAAATGCGCCCCAATCATTACAGTAATCCACAGTTCTCATAGAGAACTATGGATTACGCCTCCTCTCCCCGCGTATACAATACGATCGAATTGTGGGCGCGGGGAGATAATTGACATATCATTTATTCACGGCGCTTACGCACCGCGAGTAATGACAGTCTATGGGGCCGGTGGGCTGCCAGCCTCCCCACATCGCGAGCTGCCAAACACCCGGCGTAATTGCGGGGCATACTGTATGCCCAGCAATTAGCCGTGTGAACATAGCCTTAGGCAAAACAAACAGTGGTACAGAACAGAAAAGAAAAGATGGATACACTAAAGTTTTAAATGAAATAATGAAACAATGAGGGATCACTATGCAGTCGACCTTCCTTAGTTGCTCATGTGATATCTCTATATGCGGGTTACTTTTAGGGACTTAATACACTGAAATGTTAAAATACTTGAGCAGATCGGCTGGAATTATGGGAGAAAGTTGTCAGATGTAATTATTTGAAATAACGTGGTTCAGAACATTTTCTGTAAGCCCTTCTTAGACTAATTCTAGATGTGCGTAACTGTGGAAGTCCTAATTCCTTAGTTCACTTGCGGTAACTGCTCACAAAATTCCAGTCCCCTTACAGCATGAGAAAACTTCCTGTTTAGTCGTGATTTTTTTAGTACAACAGCTCTCGTCATACATCACAATCTACTTTGGTTTATGGCTTGTTTCCTTGTGTAGTGAAAAATACTTTCAACAACCTATCCACAAGTTCCCTATTCATTGTTTTCCAAGTTTTTGGTCCTGAATGTGAAGAACTGTGGGTCGGTGCAAATAATCCTTTGAAATGCTAGATCATGTACTGAAGGAACAGATTTACTGATTACATTTAAACATATGCAAGATTAGCTAGGCTATACAGAATGCATTCGCTGGCCAGGCAATAACTTCTAATTGTGAAAAGCGTTCACATGAAGTGCTGGCAACACACAAGTCCTCCAAGGCCTGGAAGAGCACCGCTTAATCTCAACACATGCAGTGCAGCTCTGCACCTTCAGGTGATTTCAGCTTAATGACTAGTAAATAACTAAATGTTCACATTGCTATTTTTCCCCCTTTTTCATTGATGTCCACTTCCTCCATTGCATCTGTGCCTTAAAGGGGTTGTATGGAATCAGAAGACAGGCCTATTTTTCTTCCAAAATGAACACCTTTGCAAAAACATGGCTGCTTTCACTCATGTCTAAGGGCTGTGAATACATTACGCAGGCGTGAACAGTTTATTATCACGCAATCCCTGTATAGATGGTATAGATGATGGCAAAATAGAGCCTCAGACAAACGATCTTCAGTGTCAATGATAGTCTCTTAAAGAATACGTAAAATGGCTGTACTGATTTTATAAATTGATATATTCTGACTGAAAACAATGAACAATACCAACCTAGAGGACACAATCTGAATACCTCAATGGTGCTTCTTTCTGAATTCATAAGGATAAGTTCACACAATGGATTTTATTGAGGAATTCAATGTGTTGGTTAAAATCCTTGTGTATTCTGACAGCCATTCACTTGAGCAACCAGTCCGTGTATGGATTTTCCACACCTCGGATTTCAAATCCATGGTGCAAAACTATGTTCATTCTGTTGAGCGGATCCTCATTAGATCCCGCTCCGGGAGGTGTGACGCAAATCAGAGGTGAATACCGCAATACCGCCGATCAAGAAAAGATGAAGAGGTTTAAAATCATGAAGCCTTCTTGTCATAGGTAGTTAAGTGTTTGGTGGTATCAATCAAAGCCAAAAGCCTTTGCCCTTGCTGTTGGACTCCTTTTCTCTAAGCAAACCTCAGGTATGGACCCATAGCAGGTTATTCACATTGTATTAAGCATCCAGGAAAGATCCAGAATACAGCCATTTACATGGATCCTTACCAGAAGAGGAGAAAATGTGAAAAAAGACAATGGGACATATTTAGAGTATGTTTCAGGACTTGAGGACACAGGATACTCAAAATGAAGCTGCCCTTACACTGCAGAAAGCATTTGATCGACAAAAACTCTTCCCAAGTCCCCCATAAACAAGCATGCTCATCTCAGACTCCTGTAGCAGAGTCTAATCTCAGATGATAAAGTATCAGACACGCTGAAATTCTTCTTTCCCCCAACATCTGCCTTAGGACATGTCCCCACGGCACGGGTTTTCGGCCGGTTTTTCAGCCGGTTTGCGGTTTTTCAGACCGCCTGTAAAACTGTCCGAAAACGAGCACAATTGTGCTCTATGGAAAACCTGTACAGCAGTCCCCACTGCACGGACTTTCCGTCGGGCGGTTTTTCCGCCCGCAAAACATTGAACATGCACATTCTTCCGTCCGGTTTTCAGACGGAATATGTGCATGTCAATGTGGAGGGGGAGGGCTCATCGCGGAGAAAAGCTGTCCCCTCCCCAGCCGTGGGGACGGCCGCAAAACAGGACAAACACCGTCCGGCAAACCGGCCGGTACTTGTCCTGTGCAGTGGGGACGCGCCCCTTAGTGTATGTTCACGCGGCGTGTTGGGTCCGTGTGAACATACGTTTTTAGATGCGTGTTTGGATTTGTCTTTTGGACCCTAAATGGACCCAAACAAGCATCTAATAATGTGCAGTGTGACTTTACATTGCTTTATTTTGAAACCACATAGCGTTCGGGACGGTGATCACCAATGGTTTCCCATGCTCTTTCGGATCCTTCCAAAGAACTGAAAAGTCAATTCTTGGCCCAAAAAAGACGCAGCAGGAGCCTAAAAAAAAAAAAAAATAAACCCATAGGGGGGGATCCTGCTGCAGCCAACCCCCTTTTTAAAAAACCCAGAAAAAAATTTGCATTTTGGATACTCTTGAATCCGTTTTTGGGATCCAAATCGATCCAAAAACCCCATGTGCACGGTCTTTGGGGTGAAAAACATGAACTGGGAGCTGGGGGTTTCCGCTCCATTAAAAAAATCAGCTTCCGGACTTTTTGGGCCCCGAGGACTACACTTTGGGTTTTTTTGGGATAAAGTTCTGAGTAAACCCTCTCAAGAAAGAAACCCTTGGTAGCCTTTGGATAAAAGGGATATTGAGGTACAGGATTGGTAATATGGCCATGTGCAAAAGAGGTTGCTCATTTAGATCCAAAGGGAAGGTCCACAAAAAAAAGGGGGGAAAAATGGGCACTACAGTATTCTCAAAGCTTGTTCAAAAGTTAAAAGGGGTTTAAAGGGCTTTGACATCAGGGAGCACATAGTGGTTAATGAGGTTTTTACAAAAAGAAGATTTTAAAGCTGTGCACTTTAAATTTGATACACTATTAAATATAACAGATTTTTGTAAATTCTTGAAATCTTTGAAAAAAGAAAAGAAAGTGTGGGTTACTATGATCAGAAAACTCAGTCCCAATTTTGGTTACTTTAAAGTTTTTACGCTTTTTCATATTAATACAATGTAATAAACACTGTACTTTTTTTTTATTATTTCCCATCTCAAAAAAAAAAGAATATCTTAAAAACTAAAGGTTCCCAGGATTTTTTTTTATAGGGTCCCAAATGTATTATTTTAAAACCTTGTAGTTCATACTGCAATGAGCCCTATACAATATATGGGTTTTCACTATTTGCTTAATTTTATTGATATAAAATTATCTTTCAGTGATTTTCTCATTTTTGAGAGTACAGCGTGTCTCTCTTATAAAATCAAGGCGGGGCTTGTATCCCCACTCCCTTCTGAACGCATAAAGAGTTGTCTCACCTACTTTTTCAAAACCAAAGCAGACTTCCTTTCATGCTTTTCTCTTCCTGTTAGACGGGGTGGTTCTTAGCAGGGGGTGACCATATCAGCTGCTTATTCACAGTCTTCTGAATGACGACATAAAGAGGAGATCTCACTTGACTCTGAAGCTCATTTTGGGTAAAGCAGGGGTTCCCCAAAACCCCAGCCCCTCATGCCCCCCAAACGGGTCATTTTTTTCTGGCTTTCCTTGCGTGCAAAAGTGATTTAATTATGGTAGTACATTCGGGGGGATACCCCTGAAAACTGCCCTGTTGGGGGGACCTGAGGACGGGGAGTAGGGAACCCCTGTTTAAAGTAAACAAAAAAATTTACTCTCCTTTTTTTGTTAAGATAAAACATTCTGTTCTAAAGCTGCCGACAATCTGACAAAATCGCGTCATTTTCCCTGCCCAGATCCAACCTTGTGCCTCAGAGCAGATAAAATCTCTCTTATGTCAACAAAGCAATATATTTGGGAAAAAGTCTTAATTTACCACCCCACATTTTAAACAATTTTTGTAGTGAGAAAACCCTTTTAATACAATAGTTTTATTATTTGCATGATTTTGCTCATGTTAACACTACAAATTATTAGAGATCCAAATTTATGGTAGCGCTAAAATTAATTTACAGCAAAGATACAAAAAAAATATTAAATATTCTTCCTCTATTACACCGTTCCTACTGGGAAACACTGTACTTTCAGGGAAATCCTGCTACAGAGTGGAGCGCTGTTCTGTAAGATGAGAGGCATGGACAAAAATAGAGTAATCTTTCATCAGAAGCGGCTGGGATTCGCTATTTCCAGGCACGAAGTACAGAAACATCTATATCTTAATGTAGCTTCCAGCCTAACTCACTTGTCAATGAATCTATCATAACAGACCTATTAATATGTAGGTACCTGATGACAGCCAGGAAGCCATCTGCAGAACAACTTCTGCTAATTGCCTTGGAAGCCGGCGCAACAGTAAAGAACTCACATTAATGACCTTTTCCTCGGTGGCAGAATCCGAGTTCCAGAGTAGACGAGAGTGGCCGCAATCCAAATACTAATGGTTAGTGTTGGCATCGAGAAACTAGCACCGAGTATTCTTCCTTTGGTGGAAAAAATATTTTAAGAATTTGAAGTATAAATCTTTCTAAACACCTGCATCCAAAGACTTTCCAAGATATTTAAGCTAGGAATTCTCAGTCTTGGTTATCTATTTCAGTTCTCTCCTGTTTTTTTTTTGTTTCTAATCTAAACTGTAGCTTCTATTGAAGAACTGGATTTGCACTCACGGTAAAACAATTTATAATGTATTTAAGCTGAAACACACACAGGTCTGTAGTAACAACATATGGAGGGTTTGATTGAAATCCAACTGACTACCTAAGCGTTTCCAAAGCTGGGGGTTGTGGCTTTGCTCTTGCTCTTTGCTCGCCAATCTCTTAACTGGACTAGCAAAATGTATTTTATATAATTGGTAAATCAGTACTAGAGTACAACTAGAAGTGGCTATAAGACGACTGTCAGACAGAAGAGTCGTGGTTCTTCATCTAAGCTTCCATGCAGACAGCAGTTCACATCTTTCCTGCTGCAGATTTTACAACAGATCTCAAACCCCCCCATTTCGGTTTTCATCCCCGATTTTACTTTTATTTTCCACAAATTTGGGGCTTTTTGCAAGATAAAATCCTTGGACAAAAACGCTTTCAAAAATACAAATTTTTGGGTATATTCACATAAAACCCGAATTGCCAATAAATTTTTCACAGGATCCAAGGCTGAAGCTCAGATTTCTGTCACAAATTTGTCATTGGATCGGACGATTAGCCCCATGATAGTCTGGACTGCAGAATAGGTCATCTTGAGCAGATTTTTTTTTTTCCTCAGAGATCGAATGGGTATAAAAAATTTAAACAAAAATGTTAAGTTCAGGCGCAGAATTGCCCTAATTTCCCGTTGAAACCTGACTTATTAAAAAGAAATATATGCAGATCAGCATGCTTTTTAAAGATTGTTACATAGAAGAATGGGGGGTTTTGCAAAAATTCATTTGCATATTTTGCTGCAAATACATAGTTACATAGCTGAAAAAGACACACACCTCTGTCCCAAACCCATAATCCACAGTGTTAAACTAAGGGGGCAAGAAAACCCCCATTAGGCAGATGTCAACCCCCAGCTAGAGGAAAAATCAAAATCATCAAGTCCGATCCCATACTCTAGTAGAACCAAACCCCCGGGTGTCAAACGGCGGGCCCCCCACTTTGGGAAAATACAATCCCACATGCCCCCTATTATAGATTATACAAAAGATGATGGGAGTTGTAGTTTCCCAACAGCTGAAGGGCCGCCAGTTTGACACCTGTGACCTAACCTGTAATGTTATTTTTTTCAGAAAAAGCATCTAGAACCTTCCTGAACTTGTCGAATGAATCCACTACACAATCTGTATTGGACGATGGGAAACTCTTTCCTCCTACGAGAGGATGCCTTTAGTTATGGTTGCAGGCCTAATGAAAAGATCACAGTGTTCACAGCTCTCTGTATGTCCCTTCCTATTTGTACTTGGTAATTAAAATTAACCCCAAGCTGTCTTTTTTTTAAGCTGAAAAACCCCCAAATTTGAAAACTGGTTTGCAATTCACCCATTTCCCCAACCCAAATTTTGGTCACCTTACCTTCACCGCAGCAGCAAGTTTTTCCAGTCATAAATACCGACCCCCAAAAATGTACACAAATAAGCATTATTTGTGTAAGGGCATTCCCCACGGCACGGGTTTTCGGACGGTTTTTTTAGCCGTTTTCGGTTTTCGACGCCTGAAAAACCGGGCCGAAAATGCACAATGGTGCCCATTGGAAAACCCCATGCAGCAGTCCCCACTGCACGGGTTTTCTGTCGGGCTGTTTTTCCGCCCGCGCTCCGCTCCTGGTTTCCGGGCGGAATATGAACACTTCAATGGGAGGGGGGAAGGCTGTTCTCCGCTCATCGCGGAGAAAAGCCCCCCCCCCCCCCCCCCGCCGGCCATGGGGACGGCCGCAAAACAGGACAAATACCGGCCGGCATTTGTCCTGTGCCGTGGGAACGCAGCCTAAGCAGGCAAAAATGAGTACCTATGCCTTTTTTGATGCAAACCTTTATTTTATTTGCCTTAACAGCAGCTGCCTGGCATTGGTCACCGCGTTTAAGACTATTCTCCACCAATATACCAAAGTCCTTTTCAGCTGTGGTTTTACTATTTCGTATGTAACTATACATTTTGTTTTCTCAGTCCAAGTCCATGACCTTCCTTTTATTAACATTAAAATAAATTTATCATTTCTCTGCCTAAGCCTTCAACTTCCCCAAGTTCCTCTGTGAAATGTTCGCATTTCTGGCCATAATTTTCGGATACTTTGACTATAAGGGTACGTCTACACAGCAAAGTGAAAATGCCGTCCAAAACCTGACTGTATTTTCACATTGATGGACCACGTGTTTATTGTGCAAAAATCGTCAGTCGGATTTCGGATTCCCAGCGGCCCAGAACATTGGGGCTGCGGGAATCCAACGTCAGTCTGGCGGAATATAGAACATGTTCTATATTCCACCGGAGGGTTTTCGTTTTAGGAAAACCTCAGTAAAAATTCCATGCTGCGTAGACTACAGCACAGATTTTCTATTGAGGGCTACACAGCACTGGGTGCGGTTGGTTTTTCAGCGGATTGAAAATACTGAATCTGCTTAAAAACCAACTGCTGTCCAGTGCTGTGTAGACATAACCTAACTGAAAGACTGAATGACCAATGGATGTTTTAGCCATAGATATGTATTTATGTACAGTCTATTCTTTGCTTTATATTTGATATACTTATATACAATATAGTATATAGGCTTTGTGATGTCTAGTAAACAAGCAAATATTTTTATTTGCTTTTTATATAATCAAAAAAACATTAAGGATATGTTCACACGGAGTGTTCTGTCCATGTGTTATTAGATGCGTGTTTTGATCCATCTTTCGGACCCAAACACGCGTCCAACAATGAGCAGTGTTTGCTTGCAATGTATATCTTGTATCGGGGTTCAGACAACTGATCGCCGATGCCTGTTTACTTACGTCTTTCGAATCTGTTCAGAGATTAGACATGTCAATTTTTAATCCGAAAGACGCAGCAGGAGCCCTGTTTCAAACTATAGGGTGCGATCATGCTGCATCCAAACATGCACCTGCGTGTTGGATGTGTTTTGGATCTGTTTTCGGATCCAAAAACGGCATGTGAACATACCCTTAAAGTAACTGTAACGGCTCGTGCTGCAGTCCAACTCCCAGACCGCAGGCATGTCCGTTACCCAGTTGCTGGTCGTCCCCATGCCGAGCCCAGGGCTGCTGTTCGCTCCCGACTCCTGCCTGTCCCGTGCTCACCTGTTCCCGTCCTGCTTCCTCCTCAGCAGGTGCACACCTCTGCATCTTCCTCCCCACTGGGGGCGTGCGCACATCAGTTCCCTGGATTGCAAGGGGCAGCCCGCACCAGGGACTTGTGCTCCTCCAATCCAATTCTTGCAGGAGCTTTTTAAGGATGCCGTTTCCTGCACTACGTGGCCAGTTGTTGGTGTCCATATCCTCTTGTTGGTTGTGTATATGTTTCACAAGCCATCTCTGTTCTAGCTTCCTTATCTATTACCACCTGCCTGACCTTCATCTGCTGACATTGTTCCAGCCATGCCTGCCAGTCCTGCCACTCTCATTCCAGCCTGCTCTGTGTCATCCTCTTCGGCTGTCACCGCCAGGGTCTACGTCGGGGTTAGCGACCTGGGGGTTACCCTGCAGCAAAGTCCTTCCCGCTTTGCGGCGGGGGCTGGTGAAGACAAGGGGCCACTTAGACTCTACTCCCCGGCGTAGACTTTGCCAACTCTGCGCGGTGACCAGTGGATCCACCATCCTCTCCTCTGAGCAGCGTGACCGTAACAATATATTGATATCCATGGTGGTAGCTACGGCAAACCGGATGTGAGCACCTACTGTTTACTCTGCTGATCCACTTTCAGAGAGCTGTCACATTATATACACTATAGCAGGTTGTATCATCCTGTTTACCAGGGATGTTCCATGGTGGCTTTAGAGCAGGTTTATTGTATCCTTCCCAACTCTGAAAGCTCCATATCTCTTGTTGGGCAGTGTCCTGGTTTTTCTTTTTTTTACCAAGGTGTGACCCTGTTCCTGGAAACACATGGAAGCCATTATTTCCACAGTTCTGTTGGAGCAGGATGTTCATTGAATGGTGAGACAGAGAAGATGCCTTTTTTTCTAGGCTCTCTGTTATTATTGAACCTGGAGTAGTCAACCACTCTGGCTCTTGAAATGGCAGAGACTGTTAACAAAATAAAACTTGAGTGTGACTAAGGGAACCTATATGTGACCCTAAAAGCAGCTTTTTTAAAAAATATTTTCCTGAGTAGAGCATCTGGGACTTGAAGAAAACAAGTTTCTTGGAAGGAAGATTGATTTTTGGCTGTATATATGGTCCACCTACAGGCGGTGGGTTAAAAGGAAGAAGTTTTTAAGCTGTCAGCAGCAATAGCACATAGCCAAATTTGTCATGCCAAGTAATATGCGAGAACCTCGACTTTTCAAGAGAGACGGCCGCATTATTCTCTCTCATGGACTCTATCATTTAAATGCAGTATATTTTTATTGAGGTCCTAACTATCCATTTTATGTTATAACTTCAAAATGAGATCCAAGGAGTCTTAAAAACGTTTGACAACTAAATCAACCCTCATGTAGATCTCATTTCTACAATGTGTAGACAAAAGTGACCATTATATTCAAATTTCATGAAACATTGGTTCTATCAGAAATCCTTCAAGGACTGTTCTCACAAAAGGCTTCAGACTCTCACTTTTTCTTCAGGATGTGGGTGGGTCTACAGCAGTGTTTAGCATATCGGCTCTGCTATTACTAGCTGAACCTGTTAAAGGGACATTGGTAATAGAAGGGTTTAAACAGAAGGACAGAAGGCTACACAGCACTAAAGGGTTATAGTTTGTCAGTAACAAATATAAATAAGCTCCTGTCTGACTGATAAGACACATCAGGGAGTGACATCACCATCCCAGCCATAAAAGAATTCCACCGGACATCAGCATAAAAAACTGCTTCTTTAATGAAGAATCATGAGTACAAACATGTTTGTACTCATGATTCGTCATTAAAGAAGCAGTTTTTTATGCTGACGTCCGGTGGAATTTTTTTGCTTGGATCTTTTATGGTGAGAATCAGGCTTCATGGATTTTTAGACTTAAGGACATTAGTGCTGGCCCCATTTTCTATTTTTGATCACCATCCCAGCCATCCTGCCAGGGCAGCTAGCGCAATGAGAGCAATAAGAGATGGTCGGTAACCTAGGTAAGCTTGTGTACAAAAGCAGAAGATAATAGCTGCTCTAACTGAAAGGAAGCAAAATCAGAACAGGAATGTATCTGGTAATAGTCTTTGCCTAGATATTTAAAGGGAATGTGTCATAAAAAAATGACTTATTGTTTAGCTCACATTTTTATGTTAAACACATTTTTTAGGAATTTTTGGTTATGTTTTTTTTAATTTTCCATATCACTTTCAATATTTTTTTAATAATTCTTAAGTCCTGTAGTTGTCACTTTGGTCACTAAGCCTAATAATCGTCTGAAACTTCCTGTTCTGTTTAGAGAGCTTTTCAGCAGTGTCTGCTCATTATCAGTAAAAGCAGGGTCAAACTGAAAGGAGACACCATTGTGTACAGATAACACAGAATCCACCAGTCACAAGAGAAGATGTCACAGCTCCTCCTCTCCCCTCCCTGCACACTGAAAACTCTCCTATAGACGTCTATGAGACCAAATCTGTCTTAAGAATTCTATGTGCATGAAGCTGCTGTAAATTATCTCTCTGTCTATATATCAATCATATATAGACGGCCGAATAGAGAAATCTACAATCAGGAAATAAAAACGACTGAGAGGAAAAGAATATGGATCAGGGGCTTGATTTAATAAGTAAAAAAAAAAAAATTGGCGACAGATTCCCTTTAAAGCTAATTAATGTGAGGGTAAGGAGGGATTATTTACTATTGTTTGTGAAGACTTCAGAGATTTAGAAGTATAAGGTATTATGTACTCAGGAAAGTCATTATGGGTCATTACCGCTCCACAGTATGGAACCATATACACTATGTGATGGTGTATGGTCCCCCTGTGGCATTGTAATTTTCCCTAGAAGCAATGTGATATATGACCTATAATAGCATAGAAAATAATTTTTCATACCTCCATGTGTCTCTGAGAAGTTGGAGGAAAACAGAGGTACAATATGGTCCCTTAGTATTCTATGGGCAAATTCAAACAATATGGATCCCTTATAAAGCCATGCACAAGTATAAAACTGCACAGAGACTGTAAAATTCCAGAAATCAAATATATACACAGCAAATGAAAATTATTGTTCGATGGTGCCAGGTGTGGGGCATCAAAGTTGTCCATGTCCCATAGTAGTTATGATATTCTGTTCCTTTCACCGCTTGAAGATTGATTTACCAAGAGGCAGTTCATGTAGTTAGCACATAATCCCTATGGGCAGTAGAGGAGGCATCACTTAGTGCGAGATGTTCGAAAATTGGCGGTGCTACGTCAGTTTTTAGGCGCATTAAATAAGTGTAAAGTGCGCCAGAAATTCCGACCCTATCAAAAATCTGGCGTCAGGTATACCTTGCATAGTAAACATAATGCTCCTAAAAATGATGTGCTGTGCACCCCCCATGCCGAAATGTGCCTATTGAGGCGCATAGCACATCATTACAAGTGTATGTGTTAGGCGCATTTCACATTTTACAAGTAGGTGTTAGGCACATTTCATATACTTGTAATGATAAGCTATGTGGCTCCGTGCACCATGTGCCTCGATAGGGGGCATGACATACACTTCTAATAATATGCTATGTGCTGTGATTTGCGCTAATCACGGCAAAAGACATTTCATTGGTAGAGTATGTAATGCCCCTATTGAGGCACATCGCGCACGGAGGCGCATAGCTTATCATTACAAGTATATGAAATGCGCAGAACATATACTTGTAAAATGGGAAATGCGCCTAACACATATACACTTGTAATGATCTTCTATGCGCCTCAATAGGCACATGTCGCTTTAGAGGCGCACAGCGCATTATTTTTAGGCGCATTACAATGTATCATTCCCGGCGTGTAATGCGCCTAGTTTTGGTGTACGGCAGTTCATTTACATCAAAAATATGTAGTGAAAAATGGGTTTTAGCGCAATATAGACAAAAAAAACGCCGTTGGCGTGTTTC
Source organism: Phyllomedusa bahiana (assembly GCA_025379985.1). Classification (NCBI taxonomy): domain Eukaryota; kingdom Metazoa; phylum Chordata; class Amphibia; order Anura; family Hylidae; genus Phyllomedusa; species Phyllomedusa bahiana. Next base: position 195,278 of record JAODAL010000285.1, on the reverse strand, counting down.
GAAATGTAGCCCTTAGGGCCATGTCTCCACGGCACGGGTTTTTGGCCGGTTTTTCAGCCGGTTTGCGTTTTTTCAGACCGCCTGAAAACCCGGCCGAAAATTAGCACAATGGTGCTCTATGGAAAACCCGTGCAGCAGTCCCCACTGCACGGGTTTTCCGTCTGGTGGTTTTGCCGCAAACCATTGTGCAAGCACAATTTTCCGTCCGGTTTCCGTCCGGGCGGTATTTATCCTATGCCGTGGGAATGCACCCTTAGTCTCCATACACAACCTTTAGTTGATTGAATTCAAAAATACTTCACCACGTGTCAAGGAGGAAGGAAATAAAGCAAAGCTTGTCCAAGCCCATGCCCACACAGCTCCCTCATTGGCTCGTGATGGTTATAAGTAGCAGGCCTGCTAGCACAATGCTCCTCAGACTTCATTTCTTGCATGTATATATCATTAAGGTGCTTTCATGGCTCTTACAGGCAACGTTCTTGTATTGTGATTAAAAAGCATTGAAAGAGACTAAACAGCTGTTCTGTCTTTGGTCGGCTGTAACTCTCCAGATCTTATTTTTTTTTTTATACATGATATTGGATTGTCCAGTCTGATTATGGTCCCTCTTGGAAAGGCAATCATTTTTCAACTTGGCTAATTCATTTTACACAATTTGGCAAAATGTATTACTGCATATATAATTACACTTCCACCAGTTTGTTTCCGCAAAATCCCTTACTCTCGTATGAAACATTGGTTACTTGGAGGATTGGTATGCCAATATCCTTCCCCTGCTGATGAAGACCGCCTAGCTTCTCACCACTATGAGGATCTCGTTACAAACAGTCCCACATTATTAAAACAGTACAAGGATGTTATATATTTGAGCCCTTTATACTTGACTGTGTTTTCTTCCTGGGAAATGTGATTGAGTGGGATAGAAGGTTGGCTTAATGGGACTCAGAAAGCCAGACAGACAAACATCCCCACCAACTTCCTGTATGTTAAGAACCATGGAAAATCTGTTATTCAAGGGTTCTTAACTTAATCCATATTTCTTTTACCCAATTGTTCCTTTTCGTTGTACTGTAAACCTTACACAATGCCGTTAGTCCAAACAGCAACAACTATTACTCTTTGCCATAATCGTAATCTCTGTAACTTTTTGGTGGGTTTATGTTTGTATTTAAGTTATGGGACAGAAAGGAGGTAAATGGATGAAGAATGAAGTAAACCCATACTCTGTGTCAAAAAACTATGACAACTCTTTTACCCCTACTAGCATAATATTGAAATGATTGGAATATTACTAGATTCACATTCATAAACTCATAGTAACAGTAAATAAAACGAAAAAAAAAAATACATGTCTCCATTGATTCTATTACAATCCCCTTTTTGGAATCTAAAAGGGAGGAAAAAATTTTTCATCCCAAATTTAAAAGGGGAAAAAATAAAAAAATTCCCATCCTGAGTGTTACTAACAACTGGACGTTTCCTAAAATTGCTCTGCATAGTGTATGGTATCTTTGTACATGATTTGGCTTGGGTCCCACCTTTGGGACCCAAACCTATCTCTGGGAAGGGCCTCTAGAAGTGTCTTTTCAGAGCAGAGAACAAGTCGCGCTTATGCACTTCTCCCTATTCTATTCGGGGGAAATTCAGAGTACGGCAAAACCCTTTTAACGGGCCCCCCTCCCGGGGGGTTAAACCCCCCCAGGGGAACCCATAAACAGAATGAGGAGAACACAGCACTCCCCTTTTTGGGGAACCCCATAAAGAAAGCCCCCCCCTTTTTTTGGGCCCCATAAAAAGGGGGAAACACCCTCCCCTGTATTGGGAACTCCCATAAAACAGAATGGGGAAAAAAGAGAAAACCCCAAGGGGGGGCAGGGGCTCCCCTGTACGGGGAACTCCCATAGAACAGAAGGAGAGAAACAGCGCCCCCCCTGTACTGGGAACTCCATAGAACAGAAGGAGAGAAACACCTTTGGGGGGCCCCAAAAAAAAAACCCTTTGATGGGGAATTTCCATAAAACAGAATGGAAAAACCAAGCCCCCCCTGATGGGAACCCCCATAGAACGAATGGAGAGAACCAAAAAACCCCCTTCAATCCTGTAAAAAAAAAGGACGGGGAACCCCCATAGAAAAAAATGGAATAACACAGCGCCCCCCGTAGGGAACTTGCATAGAACAAAATGGGAGATTTGAAAAATGAAATGACTCTGTTGTAAACAGAGACTTTCAGCGTCTGTTCCTGCGATAGGTGCAGATCGCAGAGGTGAGAGTTGCACCTATCACACATTGATGGCATATCCTATAAACATGCAATCAACGTGAGAGATGGGAACAATCCTCTAATACAATAGGTCAGACCACCCTATCCTGTTCCAGTAAACTAGATCTCTTCTGGCTGGTTGTATTAGTGACCAATTTTTTTTTTTTGTTGAAAAAAAAAACAAACCCAAAATTAAAAGGGGGAAAATCACACGTAAAACTATGTAAACATGCTTGTTTGTATGTCGTTTTTAAAAAAAAATAAAAACAAAAAATAATTTGCTTAGGTTTAAGAGAAGCACTTTTTTGATTACTATTTTACCTTAAACTTGTTTGAACCCTAATATACGGCTTTGTTTCCCAACTAAAAAATTTACAAAAAATTGGTTTTGCCCAGAATCTAAAATTTGTTTTAAGGGTAATTCGTCTGTAGAAAAAACCCCTTTTGACTGATCCTTTTAAAGGCTTTGGGTCTATCTAAAGTACTGAAAATACATCACGGAAAAAATGGGGTAAAAGTTAAATATAGGAAGGATGGACGTTTGCTTGCTGATCCTCGGGCAGGTCAGAAACCAATTCCTAATAGGATTCAGAGAAGCCACAATGACCTCTAGAAAGGGATCCACAGGTGCAAAGTACTAATAGGCATAACACGTACATACATTTTATGCACCAGGGGAGTGGCTACCTTAATATCACAAAAATATTTTTTTATATAGGTCGTCAATCATAGAGTTATGTATCACTGTAACAGCCTATTGGTGACACTACTACTATTCGATTGGGCGGGCTGTCCAGCACCTTCTTCACCAAAATTAACATCCCAAATGAACAAATTCAGATGCTTAAATGGCAGTTTCCAACAGAATACAGAAAAAAACACTGCACTGATAGGGAGATGGCACAAGTGCAAAATGCTGGTAAATCAGCCCTTTTCCACAGGAGGCATTTTGATTGTGAACTCCCTTCAGTGCACAGTGGATTTTCTGTATTCTGTTGGGAACTGCCATTTAAGCACCATGGCAATTAGCTGATTTCTATGGCACTTGATGCTAAAAACCCCAAGCAATGAACTGACACGGGGAAAATCTGCAATGATGACCGTGTGCTCGCAATGGTAATGAATAAAAGGGGGGACCATGAAATCCGGGTCACAGCAACACCTTCAGACAGACATCCTTATGCCCTAATATACTGTCTGAAAATATTACACAAATATACGACTAAATAGGCTCAGCCCACTTTAGCTGGATGTTCTTGAGTCCCATGAAAGTACCTTAGTTTGCGTCAACAGGTCCCGGGCCCCCCCGCTTAAAAGCCTCCAAATCCAAGTAATAAAAAAAATTGGACCAGCGTAACAAAAAGGCGTTTTCTTTTTTGGAAAATTCTGTACATACGGTGATGGTAAAACAGGCAGGTAAACACAGCACTCTGTCCTTGTTCACAGCGTACTCACCTGGTCCATATTTTTCATATATCTTTGAGAGTCTGAAAATAGGGTTGTCCTATCCATTGTGCAAAATGCCTGTGCCTCTATGCAGTGTAAAGTCTGCTTGCAAGACCCAAAGAGCACATAGGCCATGATAATAATAATCTTTATATATCACTGACATATTCCACAGTGCTTTAGGGCTTGTTCACACGGCGTTTTTGGATCCATCTCAGATCCGAAAATCGAATCCAAAAAGGCAGCGACGATCGGACGCTAAATGCAGGACTGGGGAATAGGGGAAACCCCTGGTGGCCCCTGAGCTGGGCCCAAAAAGTTTTTTTTTTTAACCCCCTTCTCCTCATAAGAGGAAAAAAAAGCAAGAAAGAGGGCACAAAGCAAGAAGCAGAATATGGAGGAGGCAATCATTTACGTAGCTTGGGGATTCCTAAAAAAAAACTCCACGGGGGGCCCATAAAACTCAAATGGTGGCCCCTAGGTCAACTCCACCCGTGGGACCCATGCACCTCAGTCCCACACTGCCTAAAAGGATACAACATGTGCCCAAATAGCTGTGTGTTTGGATCCGTGTTGGATGACAGGAAGCTCCCATGTTTATTATAGGGCGCTTGTGTTTGGGTCCGTGTTGGTTTTCAGAGGGTGCCCCTATATTTATTATAGGGATTTTTGGGTGCACGGGGGTGAAGTTTTCATGGGGGGTTTTGAGCGTGGTCCGGGGAAAAACCCCAATTTTAAAGGACCCGGGACGGTGAAAACTCGGAAAGGGTGAAAAAGCAGGGTGGGTTTTCATATTAAAAAACAATGTAAATCACACTGTATTTGTTAGATGCGTGTTTGGGGTCCAACAGTTGGTCCCAAAAAAACGCTTTTTTAAAAGGGGTATGTTCACAGGACTCAACGCCCTGTGAACATACCTTTAGGGTTGTCCCACACTGCAGTGGACAAAAAACAACCCCGGAAACCAAACTAAAAAAGTTCAAAAACGAGTTTTTTGCCCCTGCCGTCAAAAGCAGCTGAAAAAACTTTAATTTTTTGCAGTGTTTTGCGCTTTTTGGAGCGTTTTTTGCAGACATGAAAAAAAAAAAAAAAAAAAAAAACGCTGAAAAAACCCGACGCTTTTTTGGCAGTGGAAAAAGCCATAGATCCAATGTTTATTTTTTTTCCCTGTCAGGTTTTTTGCAACATCTTCCAAAAAAAACCGCAAAAGGGCGGGCAAAAAAAAATTTTTGTGGAGACAGTAGGATGTTTTTTTCTGTAGAGTCTAGGGAGCTGTTTTTTATGTTTTTTTGAAAACAAAATGCTAAAAAAAGGATTTTTTTGTGCAGTGGAGCAGTCCCCCGGCCGGGGTTTTCGGCCGGTTTTTTTTTTCAGACGGTTTGGGTTTTTGCAGGCCCCCTTGAAAAACCCCCGGGGGGCCGCAAAAAAAAGCACAAAGGGCTCCCATGGAAACCCCTGCAAAACAAAGTCCCCACTGCAAGGGTTTTCCGTCGGGGGGGTTTTTTCGCCTTGGGAGACGGGGGTTTTGCTTGGGTTTTCTTTTTTTTGGGGCCCGGGTTTTGTCCGGTTGTGGGGATTATGTCTGGGCATCGGGAGAAAAACCGTCCCCCTGCGGCCATGTGCACGCACCCAACTGGCAAAAAACCCGGGCGGAAAAAACCAACCCGGTATTTGTCCCCTGCCGTGGGGAGCCTTTTCCTTAGCGGTGCTTTTTTCAAAAAAAAAACAGACTGTAAAAAATGCGCTCCCAAAAAAAAAGATAGGGTTGGTTTAAAAGGAAAAAGGGGGGACCAAAAAAAGGTTTTTCCTGAAGTTCCCCCTTTTTGCCCGGATAAAAGTTAGTAGGTTCCAGTTAACATTCAGAAAAAAATCAAAAACCCCTGGCCCGGGCCCTTAGGGCTTCAGGTTACGCACTTCGCAGTATAAATTTTTAATAACGCAGGAAACGTTGTATTGTGGGAAACCTAAATTTAAATTTTGCTTTTTGCGGACTATCCTTTTGCGGCAAGTTTTTAATTGCAAGTTCAAAAGTGAAGCAAACAAAACATAACCTTCCCTTTACTTTATTAATAAAGCAACATGATGCCGCAATGAATTTGGAATCTATTCATTACACTGCTGTCTAAAAAGATTAAAACGGCCCGCTCAACTCCTGTCACGGCTTCACCTGGTGGCTTTCATTTTCTCCGACATTAAGTCAGGATAAGGTAATTGTCAAATCGTAAACATATTTTGGAGGAAAATGAGATTGCAGCTGTGTATGCGGAGAACAACCCATAAATCAGAATGTCAAATCTAAAACACATGCTTTTATGCAAGTTCTCCATGTGCTCTATAATGTGATTACAGCCTGGTTACTATTATGATTTAAAACAAAGTCTTTCATGCAGAGAACAAAATGCTCAGTGTGAGCGGCCTGGGAAGGAGGCTATGGAGCCCGCACCGACTTCCCCAAAAATAAGCGGGGTACGGTCAGGGGCGAGGGGGGGCCGCCTTTACGGTGGGGCTCACATAAGGGACCTGTTAGCCGGCTCGTGTGCAAAAGGGATCGCTGCAAACGAAAATTAGTTCCCTTTTCTTTGCCTTCAAGAATCTCAAAGCCAAGAGAGCAAAGATAACAGAAGTCATTTTTTCCCCGTCTATCACATAAACAAATGGCCCAGCTGTTCTCGCTAAGATTCCAGTTTTAAACTTGGACTTTGTAGCATAAACTTTGGTGTAAATTTTAATTTAAAATTTATACAATAACACAAATTTTCAATAAATTTAACTTTAAAATACTTCAAAATTTTAAAAACTTTTTTCCCTTAAAACTTTCTAAAAACACCCATATTTTCCAAAAAAAAACGAAACTTACAAAAAAATTTATATTTTCACATTATTTTTTAAAAACCAATCCCATTCAACACGCTAAATCATAAAAAAAAAAAAAAAAAAAAAAAAAAAAAAAAATTTTCCCAAATTCAATTAATTAAAAAACCCAATTTTTAAACCCCCAATATTTTTTTTTTCTCTTTCCCTAGACAAATAAAAACAGTTTTCTGACATCAAAACAAGACTGAAACCCTTTTTTTTTTTTAGTACAAAGCAGTTTTCGGAGATCTGAGAGAAATGTTTTAATGCATGTTCTACACAAAAATATTTACGTGGGGGCCCCCTTGATAGCCCCAATGAGGCCTTATTTACACTTCCCATTTAAAACTCAAGTATAAAATCCTGTTGATCCCCCACATGGCTTTTCAGACACTGATGACAAACTAGAAGCTCTTTATAAATAGATACATCCTCGCCTCTTCTCTGTAGTTTTCGGACAGAAAAGGTCAATTATTTTGACTAGTCCTTGCTGACTCTCTACACAGATCCCAGGAGAAACATCTGCATTGACATTTACACATTATGAATTCAAGGGCTTGTCCAGGACTTTAACAAAGACTCTGCTTCTTCCCCCACCCAGCGGCATCACTGTTGGGCTGTGATTAGACGTGAACCTCAATTCTATATAAGTAAATTTAACTGAGCTGCAATACCACATACGACCCATGCCTAAGAGCCTAAGAGTTGTGCGGGAGCAGATTCATATATCTAATCTCAGAAAACTCTTTGAAGAAACTACAGCTCCTCCGATTTTATACAGGTACTCTTAAAGGGGTGTTCCTGCCATGCACTGTGATAGCATATTGATGGGGTATTCACATACAATTCAGAGTAACCATATACCCCGGTCTATCCCAATACAGGGGAGCAATGTGTTCTCTCCATTCTGCTCTATGGGAGTTCCCAGTACAGAGGAGCACGGTGTTCTCCATTCTGTTCTACGGGAGTTCCCAGTACAGGGGAGCACTGTGTTCTCTCCATTCTGTTCTATGGGAGTTCCCAGTACAGGGGAGCGCTGTGTTCTCTCCATTGTGTTCTATGGGAGTTCCCGGTACAGGGGAGCGCTATGTTCTCTCCATTTTGTTCTATGGGAGTTCCCAGTACAGGGGAGTGCCGTGTTCTCTCCATTCTGTTCTATGGGAGTTCCCAGTACAGGGGAGCGCTGTGTTCTCTCCAACTGTTCTCAGAACTCCCATGGAACAGAATGGAGAAATGTGTACTGGTTCCTCATTTCGAGCAGAGACTTTCAGGGGCTGGCACCTATCACACTGTGATGGTATATTCTATTGATATAACATTAAAGTGCATGATGAGAACACCGCTTTAAATTTGCAATCATCACTGCAATAATTTGAGGGGCCATAGTTTTGTTTTATTAAACTCCAATGTGCTTTTCTGTCCTTTGCATCAAGCTTTGACTTTCAGCCACAGCTATTTCTGTCTTCAAATGTTTTTTCTAGTCCATGCTTATGGAGATGGGATCAAGAAATTAGTAGACCTCGCTGCATTTGCAGTTGTCCCTATCAGGCACACACCAACAATCATTCCCCTTTGGAAGACTGTCATGTTGGATATATCATGCCCCAATTTTTTTTCAGCACAAGTAATAGTTTATCATCAGTGATTTAACCTACATGATGGTAGCTTTATCATGAAGAGTTCAAGTTGAGTACATATAAAATAAAAAAAAAATAAAAGGTGGGAGGGAATTCTAGTTATTTTGTCTAAATCCGGTACATTGTTATAACTACATACACATCGGTTAATGTGTTTGGTATTTATGGAGTGACTCAGCTTCTGCTCTCAATACCTGAGCAATTATCGAATTACAACAAAGAATCTTTTAGAGTAAGATTTAATGGATATAAATGCCCTTCTAGACATAAAAATACCATTAGCTTGGAATTTTCCTAGCTTGCGTCAGTGATCGGTGATGCGCCATTTACTCCTGGGGCTTAGGAAGTGGCTTACTGTCAATGTAAATAAGTAGCTTGCTGCTCGATATAGCAACACTGAAATATCATGGACCACTGGAGGTCAATGCACTGAAACACTAAGCAAACACTATCTTCACATTTGTTTGCTCTCATACATTACCCTTATCTGTGCATTTTGCAATAAAATATGCAATACCTTAGAAAAGAAAAAAAGGTCCCAATACCCTTCCTCGTGAGAGACTGAATTTATTGTAAGGAAACTTTGTTTAGCAAGACATTGTTTCGGTGGAGAGTTTGTACTTGACGCTGAAAACCACCTGCTTACTTTGTCTTAGCCCTTTAGAAAAACATTAGTTGGTATGTACCTGGAACGCACTTTCAAGTAATTTCTTGCAGACTTGTTTTTTTTTTTTGGAGGATACATACACTCCCGAGGATACATCTGGTTGAACACGAGTAAAAAGTCAGACGCTGTTGGTTGGTTATTAGCATCTGATGTCCAAAATCCAACAAAACTCCAGAGAGACACAGGAGGCGGCAGGGAGGCACACCTGCACACGCACAGAGCCCCTCTTTTATTATCATCAGAAGTATTGAAATACAGTAGCTTGTTTTCCATCTTGAGTGTGTGCATTTTATTTTATTTTTGCCATCTGTCATTTTCTCATATATCAAATATCCTCCTCAATGTCACAAGTGTGAGAAAAACTGGCAGTACTTAATTCAAATGTAAAAGCCAGAACTGAAGCGCGCTGCTTGAGGGCCACAAAACATCATGGGTGGCTACGTCTCACTAGTTATCAGGAGACACACAAACAAGGAGAAAATACACTTTAGCAAATGTTTTTGTGACAGGAAAAAAAATATAACTTTTTTCCACTAATACATTGGGATAGTGTGCATGTGCGCCCCCTGCTAGGCACTGGAACTTGAGGTCTGAATTACGTTTAGTCTTGAAATTGAAACATAACCACATTTTGACCTCAAGTGAAAAAAAAAATAATAAAAAAAATGTAAAAACCAACTTCGGGATGTTCCTTCACTTTTGGATTGTGAATTAAATCTTACAAAGAGAATCTCAGAGCCAAGACAGGAAAAATCAGGGAGAGAAAACAGGTGGAAAAATTGTTTCCAGCAAATCAAATCGGTCTAAAGCAATACAGCTTTACAAAGAATTATATAGACGGCTTAAAGTGACAATCCCTGCATAATGACCATTCATACTGCAGGAGCTGGAGTCAGCTTGGAGCCTACAATAATCAAATAGTCCTAACTGTGGCAATGGTCCCTTAACAGGAGCAAAACAATGACTATCACAAGCATTCTGCCATTCTGTAAAGATATGAACGGTTGCAACTTAGGGCCACATGTATGAAACTGTTTAGGTCTAAAACTCACTCTTTTGCCCATAGTAACCTATGGGCAAAAAAGTGAGTTTTAGACCTAAACAGGTTCATACATGTGGCCCTTAGTGTTCCATATGGCAGGAGGGAAGAACACAGTGGCAATAACCTGTAAAAAGTCTCTTCGGTTTAGTGACATAATGTAGGGCTCTCTCTATTGTGATGTTTAAAGGATGTGTTCCCATCATAGACTTTGATGCATTTTGATAGGATTTGCTATCAATGTATCAATGGAACCTGCACCTATCTCAAGATCGGGTCGCCAAAAGGGTGGGCTCAGAATGGAGAACAGGTGACACGTGCACAATTCTCTATTCTGTTCTAAAGGAGTTCTTAGTACAGTCAAACACACCTCTCACATATACTGGGAACTCCCTTAGTATAGAATGGAGAGTTGTGTGTAAGCATGACCAGTTGATTCTGGGCTAACATTTTCAGGGACGCCTTCCCAAGATAGGTACAGGTCTCAGAGGTGGGACCAGTGTCGGACTGGGGTGCATATTGCCCACAGGTGGAGTTGATTCTAGGGGCCACCAGTTGAGCTGTTTCTGGGACCTCCGGTGGAATTTTAGGGGTCTACACTACTGCAAATGACTGTAGAGGCCTCCTATACTCTGAATCTTGCTTTCTGTCTCTCTTTCTATGCTTTTTTTGCCTCTTCTGAGGATGTATATGCAGTTAAAAACAACTCTAGGTCTACCATGCTCAGGGGGTTTCCCCTATTCCTCTGTGGGCCAGTCCAAGTCTAATGCTATCAATGTGTGAAATGGCAACATCCCTGTGAAATGACAATAAGTAGAATCTATTAGACTTTAGAAATCCTAAAGATCTGTCACTCTATAGTGCACATTTACTTGACCTCATATCTTCATTATGTGTTTCTATCACTTTGAAAATATTAAAATGTTACCAGCCAAACAGCAGCAGCCATACAGTTATGCCAGTCATGTTGCTTCAAATGTGCAAGCCATGTGTCAGTGCCACACAACAGCCCTGCCTCCGGTAAAGCACACTTTGCTAGTCGTGTTCAGGGTCACTAGACTGTCTCAATATGTATAACAGACCATCAATCTTAATAGAGCGCTTACTTTCTCTTTTCATAATATCCGTTGATTTTCACACTTTATTTAACAATAACATTCTGTAGAAATGTAGAAAATAGTGGTGCACTCAGAATTATTCGAGACACGAATGTACATCCAGCACTTCAAGTCCATACAGTCTGTGATGACTAGCTGGGCGGCGAGCGAAATGCACACCTGGGAAGCATTTCGAGGAGATCACCTCATCTTTGTCCCAATTTGAGTAGTCCTTATCAGTAATAGTGGTAGCCATATATGATTCCCAAAGATTTAGGGCCATGTATGAAAACTGTCTTGGTCTAAAATTCACTTTGTTGTCCATAGCAACCAATCTGAGCACCCCTCTCATTTTTCCAGAGCACTATACGAAATGAAACGGGCGCTCTGATTGGTTGCTGTGGGCAAAAAAGTGAATTTTAGACCTAGACAGTTTTCATACATGTTGCCCTTATTGTCTATGTATTGTTGCCAAACCAATAAGGTAACTCCAGCCTAGAATAGTGCCAGATGCTTCTTGTCCTTAGTGCTACCATAGCAGCCAGCAGCCATACTGGTTTTCTGAGTATTGGTAGTGCCCATATACATGTGCCAGTTCAAATACATATCTACAGTCTTCCAACTACCTTATTAAGTAGGTAAATAAGCAAATTAATGGGCTCCACTGGGAGCAGAGATCAACATTGCCCAAGTCATGGAATTAATTAAAATTGGAAGTCCAAGGGTCGACTGCAAATTTTTTATGTATTGCATAATGTTCACCCCTGATTTTACTGCATAGGAACCTGCTTCGTACACAGTTGAGTCATTTATAGACTGGCAGAAAGTCCAAATATACCAAAAATATAAACTGCAGTCATCATTCATCAGGTCAACTTAAGACTTCATATGTCTGAATTTTCTATATGTTCTAAAACTGTCTGCGAGACATCAAAAGACTCGTGGGAATAGGAGATCACGATGTTGGGAAATAAATAATCCTAAGGGCAAGTTAACATTTCTCTTGCAAGTAATAAAGTTTGGCAAGTCCCATTCCTTTGCACTTGTTCTCTCAGGGAATGGAAAATACATCAAATAAAACACTATATTTCAGCTTGTGAATGTCCTTTAAAAACTTGTCTGGATCTATCATGACTGGCTCAGTAATGACTAAAAAAACACATCAGTGGAGGGCTGGTGGAAATAAAGCATTATACTTCGATATATCACGGTATCACATACTGTAAGGCAATGGTAACATCCAAGAATCTGTAGTGATTTTTTATTTATTTTTTTTAAACAAAATCAGGTTTTATTGATGTCTAAGCAAAGATAACATCATTTGTACAAAAGAGTATCACACATAGAAACAAATATTAATAAAAATGTTGTTATTAAAACATGTCTCAACAATGGAGCCATAGAAAAGATTGCATATAATGACACTATAACGTATAAACGGTCAAAATTTTACAGCATATAAATGTAATAGGATATCCAGAAAACTTGACCGATATAACAACCCACATTAAAATAAAATAAAACTAAAAAACCAAAACTTTGTGCGTGTGCATCTTTCATTTTCCCAGTGAGGAAATCCTACACTATTATAGGAAACGTAGATAAGTTGTAGGTACCACAAAATAACGATCCGAAGGTTATTAAATTGGCGCCCCCTGCATGCATGAGCAGGCGTGTACCCCAAGACTATCAGAAGACCCATAGGGAAAAACTTGCTGAATAAATCTAAGTTACATAGGGAATTGCCAAGGCTGTATGTGTGGATTCAATCCATTCCAGCCAAACCTTGACAAACTTGTCGGGGCACCCACGATGCAAATAAATATACTTCTGACGTTTACCGATTTTATCCAATCCTGCAGACCAGGAGTATAAGGAGACAACCAGTACTGAGCTATAGTTTTCCTGGCAGTGAACAAAAGTTCAGTAAGGCATGTACGAATCACCTGGGACGGGTGATCCTCAGGGTCCAAGTATAGCAGGCATATTTTTGGGTCATCGGGTACAGGGCAGCCCATTTTGTCATTCAAAAACTTTAGAACTTGCTGCCAGAAGCCCTGGATTTTAGGACAAGCCCACAATAAGTGAAAAAAGGTGCCTGGGACAGAAAGACATTTTGGGCAGACATCGGGAATCTCTGGTTTGAATTTACGCAGACGTGTAGTGGTGTAGTATGCTCGGTATAGTATATACAGTTGGGACACTCTCTCTCCATATTTTGATCTGTAGTGATTGTTAGTTTGAACGGATATGTATGTATGTATGTATATATTTTATTTATATTTTATTATAGTATAACACTATATAGTATAAATTTGATTATTATATATATAACAATATATATATATATATATATACACAAATATATATATATATATATATATACACACATATACACACATACATATCTGAAGAAAGAGAAAGTTGCAGACAAACAAGGTATTTCCATGACTAAAACATGAAAGTCATTTACAAACAATCTAAAAAATGCATGGAAGACCAAAGAGAAAAGAAAGTGAGAAGAGAAAGAAGGAAGGGAGCAGGAGTGGCCCATAGAGATAATATATTTAGTAGTTGTCCAGCAAAGATAAATTATTCTTAAATGGGGCCAGCAGGGGCGTAGCTACAGGGGGTGCAGCGGTAGCAGTCGCTACCGGGCCCTGCAGCCAGGGGGGGCCCAAAAGCCCTTCTGCCACATAAGGAGACACCACTATTGTAAATGGCGCATAGTAACTGGGGGGGCCCATTTCACTTTTTGCACTAGGGCCCAAGAGCTTGTAGTTACGCCTCTGGAGGCAAGGGTGGGTAAAACATTTTTTTAAGGTTATACTAACCCACAGGTCCCTTGCTGCTCAGGAGCTCCCCGAGGATCCACTTCTCTTCACTGGTTCCCGTCCCGACACAGAGGCTTGCAGTCTATTTTGAGTGAATGGAGCCCAAGCCTCTCCTGTATGACAGATGTTGACGGATTTATAACGACGGATTTTGGCTCTCACTTTTTTAGCGGCCTGATCAGGATACTTGCTTTGTGGGTCACGCTATCCATTTTCCTCCTTATTACAGCACCTTTAGCCTGGCCTTGCTTTTGTAGACCAACTATTAGTTGTCTTACTTAAATTAAGCACATATATTGCTGACCTCGCTGTTATTTATGCAGACGCTCCGTGTCTATTTCTTCATTTAGAAATCCTCGTTGGCGGCCTCTAACATATTGTACAATTCCAAAATAACTTATGAGGAATCCAAATAGCAAGTCATAAAAAATAGCACTTTATTGAAAATCCTTTAAAAAGTGGCACGCATGTCGGTACAATGTCCTGTGACCATCCATGCTGTGAACAAGAGTCTCTTTACAACTCGAAATGCATAAGCGGGATGGTCATTGTACCAACATGCTTGCACTTTTTAATGAATTTTCAGTAAAGTGCTATTTTTTATGACATGCTATTTGTATTCCTCATCAGTTTTTTCTGAATTGTATTCTTGGCTTAGTTGCACAATGTTAATGCACTTTGCATTTAGTCCATGCCTCTTTCCAATTAAGCCGCATTCATTTTTAGATATCTGTTGTCTGAACGTATAGTCGCATCTCAAACTGGGCCTCCACTGTGGAAACTACAACTCCTGTAATGCCCACATTTATAGATTATATAAATGCATGATGGGAGTTGTAGTTTCCCAACAGCTAGAGGGCCGCAGTTTGAGGATGCCTGCTATAGTGTCTAAAACAAATAATAAACATGTCTGTTGGACATTTGTGCCGCAGACCATACATTTCTGGCGCAACCACTGAAATAAATGTACCCAACCGAGTCAATCCAAATTACCGTTCACATCAATATACAATAAATATGTACACAGAAAGGGGGAAAGTATTAAAAATTTACTTTCCCTATTCCAGTCTTCAGCTACAACACGTGTCAAAAAGCATAAAATGTATCAAAAGTGGTGAATGTGTGCGACCTCAACTTCTAATAGCAGCCCCTCCTTCATTTTTATCCTGCCCCTTCCCATTTAGGCGGGGCTCACATGTACAGTAAGCGACACAATATGCGTTCATTTTGCTGTCAAAATTACTCGCTTGCAAGCGTGCAATTTCAACAGTGCAGACGACGTGCAATATCCACAAGGCTGATTTCTGCCTCATATACTTAAAGGGGTTGTATCATTACATTAAATGGTCTTCAGAATAAGGGGAAAGTGAAAACAAGCAACTTTGCAATTGGATGTCATTTGCTAAGCGGTCTTGTTTTCACTGTCTCCCTTATCTTCTGTTTCTGTAAACACAGTTCCCCAGCGCCGGTCGGATTGTCGGATTCCTCCTCCTTTCATGTCATTGGCTGAGGTCTCTACTAATGTAGGGGGGGTGCATTCCTGCCTCTCTCACTCAGAATAAGGGGCCGGGAGCATTTCATTCTGCACAGCCAACAGAAACACAATAACAATGCAGGGCTTTTACAATCAGAAAACAGCAGAATTGTGCCTCGGTGCCTAAATATAGAAGGAGCATTAGGCTGCCTCTCTCACTCAGAATAAGTGACCAGGAGCATTTCACTCTGCACAGCCAGCAGAAACACAGAGGCACTGCACCTGCTTCTACAATCAGAAAACAGCAGAATTGCGTGTCGGTCCCTAATGTGTGTAAACATAGAACTGAGATCTGTGCTGCTCTGGAGGAGTTTATAGAGGACTGGATTCAATTTTAACAAACCTCCAGCTGTGAGAGGAGAAGAGATCAGTGCTCGGAGGTCATACACTCTCTAGACTGAAAGCAAACCAGTGGTTTGTAAACATACAGCTCTTACAAAATAAGACTGCATAGGGTGAGACACAGTGATATGTGGACTCAGACAGAGAGAGGGGGGGCTAGAGCGAGCATGAACAGTGAAGGGGGGATGATGTCATCCCTCTTCAGTTAAGAAACACCCAGCTGGGAGGGGAAGAAACGCCCCTGGATTTGTAGAGCTCAGAAGCTGAGAGGACAATGAAACACACAAACTGATAAAGCAATACATCCCCTTTAACTCTGTTACGACACATATACGCTTGAAAGAATTGACATGTCAATTCTTATCAGACAAGCGTAAAATACACATTATGTGATTGACAGCGCATATTTTACATTGTGCTCTATGGGGAGTATAGTGTTGGGATGTACTTTGGCACATATTTCAGTGAAATCACACCAAATATACATGCAAAAATACGTCCCAGAAGACACTGGGGCACATTTATCAACACTGTCTAACTGTAAGACAGTTTTAAGTTAGACTAGACAGTCTTAGGGTATGTTCACACGGCGTGTTGGGTCCGTGTTTACATACGCTTTTAGATGCGTATTTGGATCCATCTGTCGGATCGTAAACGAACCCAAACACGCATCTAACAATGAGCAGTGTGATTTACATTGCTTTTAACTTGAAACACGCATCAGTGTTCAGACGAGTGATCGCCGGTACGTGTCTCACTGCATCTTACGGATCCGTTCCAAGAACTGTCATGTCAATTCTTGGTCCAAAAGACGCAGCAAAAGCCCTATAATAAACTATAGGGTGCGATCCTGCTGCATCCAACACGGATCCAAACACACAGCTGCATGTTGGATCCATGTAGGATCCAATTTTCGAATCCAACGTGGATCCAAAAATTCCGTGGAGACGGCCCCTTTCAATGCGCCACATTTATCACAGTGTTGATAAATCTGGCACAGGTTAGAACTGTCTAGCAAATAAATGGAAGTTTTTCCAGCCAGTAGGATATAGAAGCTCGTTTCTTTATTTATTTCAAATACGAAAGTGCAGAGGGTAAAATATAGTAGCAAATGACCAACGCGTTTCGGGCGTCAAACTTTGCGCTTGTTCACGGGATTGACCAGGTGAATGCTACAATCAAGGTGAGCTAACGCCCTACAAGTTTATTTAGAACTGTCTAGTCTAAGTTTGTACCACAATAAAGTTGGCTTACTTTTACACCACAAACTGCGACAAAATTCTGCCGCATTTTGTGTCACATTTAAGCCACGTCCCTTTCATGCAAACCCACACCCCTTTTGCCAAGGCCATTCCACTTTTATCGGACGAGACACACGAGCGTCTGAAACTGTCTAAAACACATAGTAAATGTGGTGTAAAGCTCGCAAGGTGTTATATTTGGCGCAAAGTGTGCCAAAATTCTGACGCCACTACCTTGATAAATGTGCCCCAATGTGTGAACACCCCCTTAGAATCGTCAGCACTGCAGCAGACCTGGCATTAAAGCATAACTTTAATATAAAGTCTTTCCACTTGGGAGCCGGGCAATGGTATATCGCCAGCTTTTCTGGCAGATGCACCACCGTGTATGAGACAAGTAAGCAAAGCATTTGCAATGTTGTTTAAAGGGGTTGTCTCGCTACATTGATTCATTTTACCTCAGTCCTGTTTTCTTGGTTTCATTTTGAATTCAGGGGCGTGTTTAATGGCTTCTACTAGGCTGCAGCAGAAGCCAGGTCTGTAGCTATAGCAACCATTGTTGGCAGCCTATCAGGAGAGATCAAACCGGTCTGTAGCTATAGTGACCTGAGGTGCTGAAGCAGGTCATACAAGAGGGGATATCTAGGAATAGGTAGGGCAATGTTAAAGGACATATATTGCAAAGTGACTTATTTTTACAAGATGTTTAACATAGAAAGTAATCATTGTAGTGAGACAACCCCTTTAAGGTTACATTGCAGGATCTTGATTACCTATACCGAGATGTGTTATGCAGATGTATCAGGATTTTCTGTTCATATCGTGTTTGTTACATAGATGAAGAGCCTATCAATAATAACTGCCTGCAGGACATAAGTCATCCACTAATCTGTTACTGCAGAGAGAAACAAAATCTTCATGTATCACGCTCTGCAGATCAACAATAGGTCAGGTATGTGGGAAAACACGTGGTCTGAACTGAGGGTGGTCCATGTACACTGAAGATCTAAGAGATTCTGGAGTGTTTTCTGGACAGGAAACATATCCTTGTTGGAAATCCCTACTGTATATCCAAGTATTATGAAGCAGCAGATGATGGTTCCCTTGTCCTGCCCGGCCTGCATCTGTTCTAGACTAGAGGGCATAAAAGCTCTTAGGAAAACACATGTGGCCTCCTAATGTTTGGGAGAAAAAAAAAGTTAACTTTTCCACTACAGCTGTCATCGGACTGCATTTTTTGTGTCCCTAATAAATCTCAAGTCATTTTTGGTTACTAATACTAAGGAGCTCGGGGGTAAATCATATCGGGGCCAGCTCCACAAATACAAGATGATAAAGCGCAGAGCTCGGCATATTGGAGATAAAAGGTTTTAGAATTTTCAGTTTCCATGGCGGCTCCATTGCAAGATCTAACTAAACCCCCATTATGGTGCCACATTTTGTCAGACAGAAATTAGGGCATAGGGAGACATGTATGAAAACGGTCTAAGAATCTCTTTGTTGCCCATAGCAACCAGTCAGCGATCCCCTTTCATTTTTTTCAGAGCACTATTTGAAATGAGAGGGCGCTCTGATTAGTTGCCATGGGCAACAAAGAAAGTCTTAGACCTAGTCAGTTTTCATACACGTGGCCCACATGGTTCGTTTCCATATGAATCCATATAAATCCTGAATTAATTCCTTATGACACAGGTCCTGTGTACGGCAGAGGCCTGTATAGCTTGTCATCAGATGATGGGAGTAACCAGAGCTGCAACGCTATGACCTAACCCTTTAGAACGCATGCCCTTTTTGGACAAGTTATTCTGCCCCTTATAAACTGTCCCACTCTGATGATTCCATACAGGTGCTAGAATGTATTTATAATACAAAAGAGGATAATGTGTTATTACAAAGGGACCTGGATAGGTTGGAGGCTTGGGCAGGGAAGTGGCAGATGAGGTTTAATACAGATAAATGCAAGGTTCTGCACATGGGGAGGAAAAATCCATTACATGACTACATGTTAAATGGAAAAAGGCTGGGATAAAGTGACTGGAGAAGGAATTGGGAATCCTGGTGGACAGTAAACTTAACTGTAGCAGCCAGTGTCAGGCAAAAGCTGCAAAGGCAAACACAAGTCATGGGATGCATTAAAAGGGGCATAGAGGCCACAATGCATTATACAAGTCACTGGTCAGACCACACAGGGGATATTGGGGAAGGTTTTGGGCACCAGAGCACAGGAAAGACATTGTAGAGCTTGAACAGGTTCAAAGACGACATCAAAAATAATAAAAGGATTGGATGGACTACAATACCCAGAAAGATGAGCAAGGTTAGGGTTATATAGTCTAGAGAAAAGACGGCTTCAGGAGACAAATATGTATAAATATATTAAAGGTCAATATAGAGATTTCTCCCAAGATCTATTTATACCCAGGACTTTATCTAGAACAAGGGGGCGACCTCTACGTCTAGAGGAAAAAAGGTTTTCACATGAACGTAGAAAGGGATTCTTTACTGTAAGAGCAGCGAGACTGTGGAATTCTCTGCCACAGGAACTTGTCATGGTGACTTCAGTAACAGAGTTCAAAAAGGGTCTGGATGCATTTCTAGATGTAATAATATAACAAAAAGAAAAAAAGACAAGGATACAGCACTGCAACAAAATCTAACAGAGGTGTGCAAAGCTCAAAGGTATGATCCAAAACCCTCCAAAATCCAAAAAATAAAGAAAGCAGCACCACCAAAATATGTGAAAAAAAGTGATTTAATCACCTAAGTCCATACAAGCAACGTTTCAACTCCTCCATGGCTTGAGAATGACTCCATGGAGGAGTTGAAACGTTGCTGTGTAGGACTTAGGTAATTAAATCACTTTTTTTAATATTTATGGTGGTGCTACTTTCTTTATTTTTTTAAATAATATAACAAGTTATAGTGACCAGGATTCTGGAGAAGGGTCTGGATGCATTTCTGGATGTAATAATAAAACAAGTTCTAGTGACCAGGATTCTGGGGGAAAGGGGCTGGATACATTTCTAGATGTAATAATAGAACAAGTTATAGTGACCGGGATTCTGGAGAAGGGTCTGGATGCATTTCAGATGGAATAATAGAACAAGTTATAGTGACTGGGATTCTGGAGAAGGGTCTGGATACATTTCTATAGTGTAATAATAGAACAAGTTATAGTGACCAGGATTCTGGAGAAGGGTCTGGATACATTTCTAGATGTAATAATATAACAAGTTATAGTGACCGGGATTCTGGAGAAGGGGTACTGATGCAATTTCATAGAAAGTAAATAATAATAGAACAAGTTATAGTGACCGGGATTCTGGAGAAGGGTCTGGATGCATTTCTAGATGTAATAATATAACAAGTTATAGTGACCGGGATTCTCGAAGGGTCTGGATACATTTCTATAGTGTAATAATAGAACAAGTTATAGTGACAGGATTCTGGAGAAGGGTTTTGGATACATTTCTAGATGTAATAATAAACAAGTTATAGTGACCAGGATTCTGGAGAAGGGTCTGGATACATTTCTAGATGTAATAATATAACAAGTTATAGTGACCGGATTTCTGGAAAGGAATCTGGATGACATTTCTAGATGTAATAATAGAACAATTATAGTGACCAGGATTCTGGAGAAGGGTCTGGATTTCATTTCTAGTTGTAATTATAGAACACGTTATAGTGACCTGGATTCTGGAGAAGAGTCTGGATACATTTCTAGATGTAATTCATAGAACAAGTATAGTGACCCGGATTCTGGAGAAGGTCTGGAGACATTTCTAGAATAATAAAATAGAACAGTTATAGTGATCGGGATTCTGGAGAATGGTCTGGATACATTTCTAGATGTAATCATAGAACAAGTTATAGTGACCAGGATTCTGGAGAAGGGTCTGGAGACATTTCTAGATGTAATAATAGAACAAGTTATAGTGACCGGGATTCTGGAGAAGGCTCTGGATACATTTCTAGATGTAACAAGTTAATAATAGAACAAGTTATATAGTGACCGGGATTCTGGAGAAGGGTCGCTGATCCAGGGATTTTTTACGATTACCAGATTGGAGTCAGAGAGGATTTTTTTTTTTGCCTAAAATGAGGACAATTAGCTTCTATCTCATGGGGATTTTTGCCTTCCTCAGGATCAACACTAGAGACCAATAGGCTGAACTGGATGGACGTGTCTTTTTTGGCCTCACAAACTATGTAACAAAAAAAAAAAAAATACAGTACAGGATATTCACTCTGTATACAGTCTTTAATTGACATGAGCTGTAGCCTGGTAACAAATGAAGAAAAGTTGCTTTCTATTAGCTAAACGGGCTATAAAATGTATTTGTAAATTTGTAAAAAAAAATAATTAAAATTTTTTGGGGGATATTACAGGATAAATTAACCCACTTACAGCATGTATTCCTCAAATTCTAAAAAGTCATAGAAAATCTCCACAACAAATGGATTTCATCTGTGAAGCATTGGAATTTGTGTTAAGCCATAATGCTTTTAGATTCAATGATGTTTGGTATGCCCAAAAGAGAGACACCGCGATGGGCACGCCAGTTGCTCCGACCTTCGCAAATCTTTTTCTAGCATATTGGGAGGAGAACTATGTCTATAATATTAAGAATCCGTTTGTAAGATACATTGCGCATTGGTCTAGATTTATAGACGATATTCTAATTATTTGGACAGGGACAAAATCTGAGTTTGATGATTTTGTGAAGTACATCAATAAAAATGATATCAATATGGAGTTCACTTCGAACTTCGGAGGGAAATCAGTGGTCTTCCTTGATGTAGAAATCACTATTGGTGAGGATACTATTAGAACTAAGGGATTTAGAAAGTCCATGGCAACTCTCTCTCTCTCTTGCATTTTAATAGTTTCCATCCCTGTCATGTTAATAATTCCCTGCCATATGGTCAATTCTTGCGGCTTAGACGGAACAACAGTGACTTTTTGGAACAATCTCTGGAGTTGGCTGATAGGTTGAGGGAGAGAGGTTATAATGAGGAGGTTATTTCGAGTGCTTTTTCCAAGGCAATTAATCAGGATAGAAACAAACTGCTATTCAGAAGAAGGAATGGAAGGAAGGAAGATAGAGCCATCTTTTCTTTTTAATATAGTAATATGTCTGATATAATCAAAATTCAGTTAGAAGGAATTGGCATATTTTGTCTTCAGATATTGATCTACAGGAGAAAGTGCAAAAGCCCCCAATTGTAACTTTTAGAAGATGTCGGAACTTGAGGGATGAACTAGTTCATGGCTGCTTGAAGAATGACAATACTAATTGGCTTACTAATTCTGCCCCTAAAGGTAATCATAAATGTGGTTCTTGTTCGTTCTGTGTCAGAATGGTTATGGGTAGATTTTTAAAAATTGGAGGTGTGAGTCACACTGTTAATGAACTAATAACATGTCGCTCAAACTTTGTGGTGTACGTGATGTGGTGCACCTGTGGTCTCTTTTACATCGGCAAAACGATCCGACCTCTTTTTGTTAGGATTAGGGAACATATTTATTCGGTAAAAACGCAAAAGGGAGCTCCAAGATTTTTATCTCATATAAGTGAAATACATGGTAATGATATCTCTGTAATTTCATTTGCAGGGTTGCAGAGGGTGCTTCCAACAATTAATGTAGTCGATCGTCACACTATATTTACTATTTTGCCATAGGCAAACTTAAACTCTATCAGTTCTCTATCTGTTAAACACTAAAACGTAACTTTTATTATATCTAACTCTTAACCTCTATACACACTATTTAAAAAACTGATCTCTAACCTCATCATTTAACCCTTTTTGCTTCTGAGAGAGGGAATAACTCCCTTTCTATTATCAAGTCTGGTGGAACCCCACCTACTAAAAGGCTCCCCTGTTACGTTTTAGTGTTTAACAGATAGAGAACTGATAGAGTTTAAGTTTGCCTATGGCAAAATAGTAAATATAGTGATCAAAAGTCACTCTTTGTTCTCTTGCGAGATTCCCAATTTTTTGGAGATTATGTGACAAGTTTGATCGTCACACTAGACTCCTTCAATGTGAGGCACAGTGGATTCTGCGCACTGAAGCCCTGGGTGTCTTAGGTTTGAATGACAGGAACGATCTGTCATCGTTTTTATAAATAGTTATTATGTGTCCTCTAGTGATGTTCCTGTAATGTATTGTCTGTTTGTATCGTTATATGTTTCTAAATGTATGCAGTTATATTTAAGGTATGCCTACTTAAGAGATGATCTAAGACGCTGTGTTGTCACTTCCTCGTACACCTTGAGAAAGTGCGTTCACGCGCGAAACGATCGTAGGTGTGTTGGCGTGCGGCCATCCATCCAGTCTGTCTGTTATGCCGTGTTTGGAATAAAGAAATCCGTTTATCAAGTTGGTGAGTGCCGCTGATTCTTCTTCTGCTTTTAGAAAATCTTTTCTATTTTCTCTCAGAGGTGCCATTGTCTTTTCTTCTGTAACTCGCTCACCACAGAGTAATGACGCCACTTTTTTTTTTCGTACAGCTGCTGTCGCTTTAATGACTGTATAATGACTTGGACTGGATTAGACTGTTCCTACATCATCAACCTCTTTCTTTTATCTTTAATTGTGCACACATGATGCTGGAGAAACATCTGTGTGTTGCTAGCTATGTCAACAGAAAAATAACGATGCTCTGGTAATCTCAATGAGCTACATAACTTGGCAATTAATATAAGTCACACTGTAAACGACAAAGTTGTCAAAGCTAGAGAGAAGGAAAGAACCGCCACGGGGAGATAGCAGGACAGCTTGGGAAGGTGTTGCCAAAATGAACGTGAGACAATCATTTATATACCAAACCTAGTAATAATTACAAACACACAGTGCTATACTACAAGATGGAAGAACATGTTACATGAGAACTGCACTCTTTGTTAACAGCAAAACTTGTAAATAAATTCCAGCACTCCTTTTCTAAAAAATATTTATTGTATCCAAAATATGAAAACTGACAGAAACATGGTCATGACCGCAACAAACACCAACGCGTTTAAAACTTGTTAGTTCTTCCTCAGCTTTGTCATACTGCCATAGTAGGCAGATAATCTGTCAAGGACATTCAGCTATGAAGAACTAACAAGTGCGGAACGCGTTGGCGTCTGTTGCTGGCATGACCATGTTTCCATCCATTATTACATTTTGGATACTATTAATATTTTTTTATAAAAGAAAAAGGAGTGCTGGAATCAAAAATGTACAGTATAGATTTTGCTGTTACACCTGACACTGCCTAGAGTGTTCCTCTCTGTGCAGATCCTTGTTGGAGTGGTGAGCTGGCTTGTGCTATCATTTATATACACTTTGTTAACACCTGATGTCTCAATGAAACATACTAGAAGATAAGATTGAGTTATATTCCCCACTTGTCCTTATTGTTTTTGTGTTTAATGTGATGCTCATCATAACAGGAGGGGTCGTTCCTTGGTTCTACATTCAAAATATCTTCGGTCTTCATGCTTTAGTCATGTTTGACTCTTATGTTCGCTTGTGCTTAAAGGGGTTGTCTCACTACATCAATTCATCATACCTCTGGCCTGTTTTCTTGGTATAATTTTTGAATTCAGTTTTTTCTGACTTCTACTGACTACTACTTGCCTGCAGTGACAAGCTGCTGAGGACACCAGGTCTGTAGCTATAGCAACCAGTGCTGGCAGCCTATCAGGAGAGATGGAACAGGTCTGTAGTTATAGCAACCAGTGCTGGCAGCCTATCAGGAGAGACAGAACAGGTCTGTAGCTATAGCAACCAGTGCTGGCAGCCTATCAGGAGAGACAGAACAGGTCTGTAGCTATAGTTACCAGCACTGGCAGCCTACCAGGAGAGATCACACAGGTCTGTAGCTATAGTGACCTGAGGAGCTGATGCAGCCCATACAAGAAGGGATATCTAGGAATAGGTAGGACACTGTTAATGGACATATATTGCAAAGTGACTTATTTTTGCAAGATCTTTAACATAAAAAGCAGCAATCCATGTAGTGAGACAACCCCTTTAATCCTGTTCATTTCTGGTCCTGGACTTCCTAGCTAGCCCTATCACCTTTTAGCCACAGCCTGACATTTAAACTTCTCTACGAAGATTGCTTATTTGCATGCAGCCTGTCTGTTGCTATATACAATTTGGCTTTAGTGGGGTCAACTTAAATAGTGTAATATTCTGGTTAAGTGATCAAGCTGATTACCAAGTCCTTCTTATAGAGGACTCCAGTAAGCATTGTTTTGGGCCCACCATCCTTTTTGCAATACTAGGGGGGGCTAAACATTTTTTCCGTAATGATTTTTATTAAACAGTTTTAAATGGGCACTAATAATCACAAAACCAAAAATAAAAAGGGCCTACAGTGTTGAGCAAACGACAAAGAAAAATTCAAATACCGTAAGGTAGGCCCCTACATAAAGACCGCCGATTCGCGTATCTACAAAATAGGGAATCAGAGTAAACCCATTACGGGAGGGCGGACCCAACAGCTCCCCCCCCCCAAAGATCGATTTGAACACCCGCAAATCTAGGCGGGTCCTAAAAACTTCAATGATCATGACAAATAGAGAAAAAAAAAAAGGGGAAGGGGGAAGGGGGAGAAGGGTCCACACCGAAGCCGGAAAACACAAGAACAACCAACCATAAAATGGAGGGTTTTTTCCCTTAAATACTTAAACCCCCAAAGGCCCAACCACCTAACCACCCCCCCCCGTCGGGGGGGGTTTCCGGGGAAAAAACACCCCACTATCCCCCCAAACTGCCTGAAATCCCGGGAGGATTGATAAACCCAACCTCCGGGTGTCAAATTTTTAAGTGCTCCTCGGGGCTAGGGGCTTTCAACCTCCATACAGTAATAGAAAAACCTCCCCCGCCCCAGTCAGAAATAGACGGGGGAAACGGTTGCCCAACCCGGGGGGGATCCCTCTTTGCTGCCTTAAAAGTCGGGTCGGGGATTTTTGTCAATTGGAGAAGGGGAAATAAATAGAAGACTGCTTTGGGTTTCCGGAATAGGGGTCCCACAGCAATCTGAGTTTTGCCTAAAGGACTTTTTCCGGGGGTGAGGACTGGACACCCCACCAAATAGGGGACAAGCCCCTGCCCCCAAATTAACCCCGCAGGTACCCGGGGCAAGGGAAACCTTTTGGGGCAGAGTCGGCCCCCTGTACCCCCGGGCAAACTTTAAGCTTTTTTCCCTGGCTTTGCCACCTTCACCGCCTTATGATAAAAAAAAAGAAATTTCCCATTGATCAACCGTAAACCTCCCACTCTTTCCCCGCCTAAAATAATGAGGAAAGTTCCTGACAAGTAAAAGGTTTACCCTGGTAGACGGGGAGATCATGCCGGGGGACGAGGGTGCGCACTAGTTCCTCGAATGGAAAAGTTTAAGAGAGATCTTCTTTTTACAGTACATAAAAAAGTGCCGAAGCTGTAAATACTCAAATCTATGCCTTAGATGGGGGGCAGTCCTGAATAAAATCCCCTAAGGGAAAAAAAACCCTATTATTACCTGCACTGTGGGAGGGGGCGAATTTTTTTTCCCAGGAAACCCCCCAAGGGGCGCCCGGGGGGAAATATGATTGCCTGAGTTTGGAAAAAGGGGGGGCCGTAGGCCCACTAAAGGGGGGTCGGGGTTAGATTTCTTTTATTATAGAAGCGTTGAAACTGTACTGAAGATAAATTTTGGGGTCCGGGTCGAGAGGCTCGGGCCAAAAGAAAATTATCCCCGGGGGGGAGCCCTTTGCCAGTCTCACCCAAACTTTCCTGGGGACATGACCAAGTCCAAAAACCTAGCAAAACACCGCCGTAGTAACCTTGCAATCGGGAAACCCACCCCCCCCCCCATCTTGGGTAGACGCTTCCCTTTAAGCCCGGGGCGAGAAAAACCCAAAAAAAAACCGGAGAAACCCCCGGGAGTTTAACCAGAAGACGAGGGGGGGGGATGAATTTTTGGAACAAATATCAGTTTCGAATATAGACATTTTAATAATATTCACCCTGCCAAACCATGAGAATCCCCCGCCCCCAACCCCCAATTCGAAAAATATTAGCCACAAGGTTGGAAGTTACTCATACAGGGGTCGATTCTAGGAATCTTGTCCCAATACAAATCTCCCTCTCAGGCCAAAGAAATGTTGATTTAGGGCCTGGACAGTGGGTTTTGGCAAAGGGGAAATTAAAGGGCTTCCTTTTTGGGGGTAATTGATTTTATAGTTGACCATAATAATTTATCCAACTCGGACAGAAAGGAGGGGGGGGACAAAAAAGGGCCCCCTTCAGATAAATCAATAGATCATCGGGAAAGGCCAGCATTAACTCTTGCCCCCAAATCATGATCCTTTTTCCCGGGGTTTATGCACCGCGGCCACAATTTTTCCAAAATTAAGGATATCAATTTTGCCGACAAGGGGCACCCCTGCCTAGTACCATTACGAATGTTTTGGGGGCCAAATAGCGCCCTTAAATTTTTAAATTCTTGGGGGGTTTTGATAAAGCCTAATTTTTTGGGGTAAAGAGGGGGCCAAGCCCCACGTGCTTGGGGTATCGTAAGGAATCCAAGAACTGTCAAAAGCTTTTTCAGCATCAAGAGACAGGACCCTCAAGGTTCCCCAGGGGGCCTGAGCTTAAAAATAACTCCAATTCTTCAAGTGTTGTCCCTACCTCTACCCGGGTAAAGCCACCGGGCCCCCGATGAATCAGGGTTGACAAGGGGATTGAGGCGATTCCCCAAAAATTTTGGGCATAAATTTTGAGATCCCTTTGAAAGGGGAAATCGGTCTTACTCCCACAAACCTGGGGGTCCTTCCCCTTTTGGGCAGCACTGTGATGGGGGCCCGAAGACCTTGGGGAAGGGGGAGGGACAGAAAAAAGTTGAAAGCATTCGGGGGAACTGGGGAGAGTGAGGGGGACAAGATTAAAAAAATTTGCTGGTAAACCCGTTGGCCCCGGACTTTTCCCATGGGAACCCCTAATGGCCATTTCTAACTCCCCCCCGGAAGGGTCCATACTCCCGGGAGGGTGCACCCGGGAATGTTGGGAAGGGGGAAGGGGGTTTCCCCGCCGGGAAAGGGGGGAGGTCCCCAAAAGGAGAGATTTCAACTTGGATAAAATGTTTGAAACCCCTTTGGGCAATCTCGGGGGTGGAGTTGCCCAAGGGAGCCTGCGCTATTTTTAATCCCAGTGCCCAAATTGCCGTTCGTTCCCAATTCCCTTGCAAGACGCCCCACTTTTATTCCCATATTCTGAACCTCTTCCCCCTTTTGCAATAGTCTCCCCCAAAAGGGGCCTCAACAGTAGACACCCACTCCCACGAAAATCTTGCAGCACCGTGCTAAGGGGGCCCTGCTTTGGGTGGGCTCAAGCGAGGTTTACCCTTTGCAACCCCCGTCCCAATACTGTTGCCCGGGCCTTTTAAGGGGCCCCCATTTTAAATAGGTTACGAGAACGCACTTAAAGGCCCCCATTGAAGAAGGGGCAAAGGGGGTTCGAGCGTGGTTTTCCCCATGCTCAAACATTTCCCCTAGCTCCGAAAAACCCCCAACCAAAACCAGCAACGGATCATTAAGTTCGGGGGCCGGGCTGTCGCAGAGGGGGAAGGGATAGCAGGGATATGAAGATGGGGCATGATAGCCCATACTTTCCCCTAGGGAGGAGGATTGCACCCACGGAAGGCACTGTGCTAAGCAAAATTAGTCGATTCACTGTATGTTTATGGGGAAAGCAAATAAAAGCTTATCCCTATAATGGATGTTTACCGCCATCCTCAATAGCGGAAATTTGCAAAGGGGGGCCCTCTTGACACATTTAATGGCCTATGCACGAAAAAAGGGCCCCGGTTCATTACCAAGGGTGGGATAAAGGGGTCGGGTTGAATCCCAAAAAAACAAAGGGTTTGCCCTCCCCCGAGTGCAATTTTCCCAGACCTTAACAGGAAATGACCTTCCGTATTCGGGAGCATTGACATGAAATTGTAAAATCCTGGGCCCTTGATGTTGAGGGCAAGATGGAATATCCTCCGGAACTTGCCCCTCTAAACCCCAGGGCCAAAATTGTGGATGGCAATACCACCCCCCTAGTCTTGGAGTGAGGGAAATTACAAATGCCACTGGGGGGAAAAATTATCTTTTAATTGAAGGGGCAGGTCATTTTTAAAAAGCGCTCTTGGGAAAAAACTAGTGGGCTTTATGTCATAAAATGGTGGGACCTAAGGGTTCCTGGGGGGTTTAGGCCCCTTTGGGGTTGAAGGATGCCAAAATTAAGGGCTCCCTTTTTTTCTTAAAAAGTTGGCCCCCCGCGCGCCCCCAAGCCAGCGGGGGGGCAGGGGGGGAGGGGGGAAAAATGAAAAAAAAAAACGGGAGGAGAGGGGGGCGAAAGGGAAAAACCGGGGAAAAATAATTCCGCACAGGAAATGCGAGTAACCTTAAAAACCCGGAGAACCAAACCCACATGTGGCCTAAGGGCAATCCAAAACCCACTTGGGGAAGGGTGACAGGGCCCGCCATAGGGCCGTCCCAAACAATAATGAACAACATGAGAACGAAATCCCAAAAAAATTGCGATAAGGGCATAAAAAAACAAATACCCCTCCTACAGTCTTAACCAGCAAAGGTCTCAATTCTCCCGGGGTTAAGCCAGGGAAGAATGGGAAAAAAACATAAAATCCTCAAATTTTTTCCTAAGGGGAGGAGAGGGGGGGAGGGGGAACACCTCAAAACCCATATACGATAACGAAACCGTAAGGCAAAAACTTAAAGGGACATCATTCAAATCTCCAAGTGCCTGCACTAGTGGGAAAGGGGCCTTGTCGGGGACTAGGGAGTTTTAGCTACGGGGCCCTTGGAGCGAGGTCTCCTGGGGGGGCAGACCTCGACATCCGGTAGGGACCCGGAGGAAAATACCCCGGGGGCCCGCACCCCCCCCACAGACACAATGGGCCCAAACAAAAATGACATCGGGATTTTAATCCCCCAAAAACGTTGGTAATCCTCAGGGGGGCGGGGAATGTAGGTACGTTTGTATACGGACAATAAGGGGAAAAGGGATACCCCTCTATAGGGAATCTTCTTTCCCTTTAGGGCGCCAAAATGGGTTTTAGCATCGCCCCTGTGCCAACTTGACGAACAAGTCCGGGAATATCTCAAAGGATGACCCCATATGCCCGGGGTTGAAAATCGGGGCCTTCTGAAAAAATCTCCTCCTTTGAAAGTAAAAGGGTCGAAGCTACATCTCTTGGATTGGGAACCCCTTTGGGAGGGGCAGGGCTCTAGGGCTCGTCCAGCTCTTTTTGGGTATTTGGTCACGGTCCAGGAGTATTAAGACTTTGATTTTACAGAAGGGGGCAGGCAGGGAATGACTCTGGGAGGCCCCGGATCCGAAGGGTTTCCTCCTCCCCTGTTCTCCCCATCACAAAGGGGCTGTTTAACAAAACAATTGAGATGGGGTTTTGCACCACTCCCTGCAAAGCGGGGAAAAAGAAATAAGAAAATCCTACCCGTGGAACTGTCCCCCCTGTGGGCACCGCTGATAGGTAGAACAACCTGAGAAAGTTCCCTTTTATACTCATCCCGGGGCCGTTTTGTCTAAAGAAATGTCCTGTCTGGTGGGGGGGGAAACCGTGTAAGACTTGGAGATCCGCCAGGGGTTTTCGGTGGGGTGGCCCCAGCAATGGTTAAATCAGA
The DNA here is from genome assembly GCA_025379985.1 of Phyllomedusa bahiana. NCBI lineage: Eukaryota > Metazoa > Chordata > Amphibia > Anura > Hylidae > Phyllomedusa > Phyllomedusa bahiana. The sequence goes on along the minus strand of JAODAL010000285.1, from coordinate 164,633 downwards.
GCAATCCCAAGGGGGCTTTAGGACCTCGGGGGGGAGCCAAGATAGGAGCAAGGTTCCCCTGATAGGTGGGGGGGTTTTTCACCCTCAGGGGGGAAGGGCCCTAGGGGTGGGATTGGAGATGGGGTGGACATGGTGGTGCCCGCGGCCGAAAAAGGCGAACGCCCTCCTACAGGGGCTGTCAGCATGGGGTGGGCCAAATCAGCCCCCCGGGGCATCCCCTGGGCCATGGGGGGGAATAAAGGGCCCTGACCCCTTTAGGGGGAGTATTGGGGGGCCCCCTGAGGGGCAGGAGGGGAAGATGACCATCCAAAAATCCCCACTGTGTGCCAGGGGGGTTGTGCGCCCCCAAATCCTGCTTTCAGGGAGCCCAAACCCCCACATTAGTGGGGAGTCCAGAATGGGGGGTCCGGGCTGTGGAGTCCCCCCTGTGGGTGACCCAGAGGGGGGCAAGGCCCCGGGGTGGGACCACTTGTCATCACAGCAGCCTAAAGGGCCCCCCCCTTAAGCTGGCTGATAGGGGAGAGTTGGGGCATACTCATGTTTTTGGGCGGGCCGCCATTGAGGGGCGCAGGATGTCTTACAGGGAGCCGCAGGGGCCCCAGGGCCCCCGGCTCTCCCAACTCCCGGGGGCACCCGGGCCGTGAAAAAACAGAGGGGCAGGGAGGGCGCAGGCACAGCCGGCAGACAGCGGAGGGGCTGTGCTTCCGGAGCGGGTTTCGGCGGGGATACAGGGTTAGCCCTTAACCAGGAGAGGCCGCGGAGATGAGGGAGACAGGCGAAAAATCCGGCGGGTGGGCGGCGGAAGAGGCCCCAACCGGCGCATGATTTCCCGGGCTGAAGTGGGAGCTTTTCCCCCCGGCGTCCCCAGTGGGCCGGATTTAGGTTTTTAGCTGGTGAGCTCTCCCCCTCTTCTCCCTACGGGCCCCCCCCCACGGGTGGATGGAGTTTGTGGGGGAAAAGTGGGCCCCCCGGGGGGCTTTAAAAAACGGGGTGTCCGGGTGGCCCTCTTGGGGGGCCCACCTCCATTGGGGCTCGGGAGGGATTAGGGCCGCCATAAACGCCCCCAAATATTGGTGTCCCCTTTGGAGGGTGCAGGGTCAGAGGAGGACCGCTTTTCCTTTTTTTTGGGGATTTGCCCATGTTGAAGGCGGAGGCGGCGGATTTCCAAGGGTTTTCCGGGGAGCTCAGACGACGACTTCACGCGGCCATAGCAAACCACGCCCCCCTGGGTCATAAACATTTTAAAGTTTTGGTGTTTGTCATATTTCAGAGGTCGGACTCACCGTGGCTTCCTGAAATTGTACATCAACCACAGAAGTCAATATAATGTGTATAAATTAAACATTAGAAAAGGTAATGTCTATCATTGGGGAGAGGCACCACGTCTGTGTGTGAGGAATTATTCACCTTTTCAAACATCACGGGGCATTTGCATATGACCAAGACGTTTGGGAAAGAGTTGACGAGCTCGCCAGCACCATCTATCGTGTGTAAGTAATCATCAATTCACAGGAAAAAAGGACTGGAACCAAGCCAGAGAAGTTCATCTACAGGTAGCTGTTTTGGGGTGTTTGCCCCTCTTCAGTGCAGAGTAGAGTCTTGCAATGTAGAACTACTCTGCACTGACGAGGGGAAAACATGAAGATACAGCTGTCTGTAGATGAACCTCACTGGCTTGGTTTCAGTCCTTTTTACATTTGCAAGACTTAGTGAGTCACAAGTGAATTGAGGATTACTAAATCCAATAGATGGTGCTGGCGTGTTCTTCAGCTCTTTCCCAAAAGCCGTTGTGAACTTGTGATCTATAAATTAAACAATGAGATACTAAGCAACGTAACCAAAGGATGCTGCAGTGAACAAATATACGTTACCATTCATCAATAATATAAATAGCCAGGGCAGGCAGCACAAAATTGTGTTAAAGAGATTATCAGGAATTAAAAAAAATAAAATTACTGAGAAAAAAACACGCACAATAAACACGAACTGTACTCACTCCTAAGAACTGGTACCACTCCTATGTCCCTCGCTGGTCCCCCACCGATGATGTATCTGTATTTATAGCACATGTCTGCTGAGGCCAGTTGTTGGCTGTGGCTTCATATGAGTGATATATGCAATATAATCAGTGGGGAACTGCTGGAGAACATAAGCGCTGGAGTGGCGTCTTTAGGGGCAAGTACAGTTTCTTAATTTTCTTTTTAGGACTTATAGGCAGTAGAGGATTTAAAAAAAAATAAATAAAAAAAAAACAACGAAATTACACAAATGTTTGACAGGCCACAAGTCATTATGCATGTAATTCCACGTCCACGCTATGATCTGTTTACTCATTTTACTTTATTTTTATTTTGACTTATCATAAAAGTCACATGGAAAAAAGTGGAGTTGGGTCGGTAAAGTTACAGATGTCCTTCCAGCCAACATTTATTTTTTTGCTTCTATGTTATTTAGCACCGTTCCTGTAAACTGCTTGCTCCACTTTATATGATTTGGAAATTTAAGTGTGTTATACGTTACATATTTCTAAAAGGAAAAAAAACACGAGATAAATAATTTGCCTTTACTACAAATGTACCATGTGCTACTTGCTTACATTTACACAACTAATTTTGTTTTTTTGGGGGCGGATTTCGTGCATAATCCTCCCCCAATAAAGTAAAGTAAAAGTCAATTTTCAGTCATAATTGCAGGCATATTTCGCCGCATATTGTGCTTAATATGCGGCGAAAAGCGCCCCGCAATTACAGTAATCCATAGCTCTCATAGAGAACTATGGATTACGTTTCCTCTCCTCGCTCGTACAATACGATCGCATTATACGTGCGGGTAGATAAGTGACATGTCAGTTATTCGCATGCTGATCAGTGCAAGCTCCCAAAACACATGGTGTATTGCAGTGCGTACTGTACGTGGCGCAATACACCGTGTGAACATACCCTTAGGCCTCGTTCACACGGCTTATTTGGGCACGGATTGGCACCATACTCCGCGCCGGATTTGCGCTGCAGTACGGCGCCAATCCATCCCTGTCGTTACGGTAATCCACTGCTCTCATAGAGAACAGTGGATTCCGTCACTCCTCCCCTCTCGGCGAATCCGCTGCAGGGGGAGAAAGTGACATGCACATTATTTACGGCGCGTACGCGCCGTAAACAATGCATTGTCTATGGGGCCGGGAGCGGCGCCCCCGCCTCGCTCCGGCCCCGCCCCTTATTCACGGCGGATTTGTGAGCTCAATACGGCTCACAAATCCGTCGGGAATAAGACGTGTGAACACGGCCTTACAGTAAAATGCAAAAACAAGGTAGGCGTTTAGACAACGCTGATTCTACCTAAGTATGCTATCTAAGTATTTTCAGCGCGTACTGTAAGCGCCGAAAAAGGATTGACAATACTTAAATATAGAAGGTAGAAAATCTGCCTTCAACATTCAGCGTCATTTCCTTGTTGGAATTCTCTTTTTTTGTGCTGTCACTTTCAGTACCGAACATCCGTCACATTAACCTACCCTTAGGGTATGTTCACACGATGTACTGCGGCACGTACAGTACATCGTGTGTCTCGGGGGCTCGCGCTGACAAGTCACTTATCTACACGCACGTACAATACGATCGTATTGTACGAGCGGGGCGAGGAGGCGTAATCCATAGTTCTCGATGAGAATTATGGATTACCGTAATTTCTGCACGCATCTCGCCCGTATTAGATGCAAATACTCGGTGAAATGCGTGCCGAAAGTACGCCGTGTGAACATAGCCTGACAGTGATCTAATTATAAAGTAAGTCATAATACATTTGATTCACCATTAAACATCACCTAAGAAGCTCTTCTAAAGCAAGAAACCAGGCACTTCTAGAAATAAAATGGTTAATATCGCTATGGGGGACACTAAAGAAAAGAGGCACTGCCACGACAGTTTTAAGGTGAATTAAATGAGTGGCCCGAACATATGAACCAGTCATAAATGTGGCGTGTGGTATACCTCGCATTGCATAGCATATCTTAGGCACATAACTTAGTCAAATTCAAATGTGTCATGCCTGGCACAAACTGTACCTAGTTTTGGTGTATGACTGCTCAAACATATATAGAATAGGGCTACAACAGTTTTTTGGCGCAAAGACACCAAAAATATGGTGAAGCCCAATTCTGTCATGTTGCCCTATGTGTTCTGTGCACCTTGCTGCAGCTTCATTCCTTTATCCTAATTTGTAGGAGAATGATAAAAGTTGGAAATCCAGGGAATTTAGGCTTTGATGCCGAATATGAACTGAAAGATGTTTGCTTTAAGTGAATCTTTCTCCCAAGAAGCAGCCTTTCTGAAGAAAATGAGTTCAAGGTTATTTGTTCATGCAAGTCCCTTCTTCTACAATATGCTCCCCAAACACTCAAGCCTGCAAACTGCAAACATCCTTTAAGAAAACGAGATGAAAGGGAATCTCCTACCATGACAATTCCTTTCGATACGTAGAATTACAGCAAATGGACATTACACTCAGTACAATCCCCTGCTAGGATTCCCCCCTGTCTGAACCAGAGAACTGCTGACAAAGAGTTGTGCTCTGCAGACGAGGCCGGGCTATGCTTTACATGGAGGGTCATTCATTTAAATTGTTCAGCATTACAGAAAGATAGTTCTAAGCTAGGGGTCATGGCATGAACTTGGCAGATGGAGTGTAACGTGGATATATGTAATGTAACGCACTAGAGTCATATGTATACATTCATATATATTAAATGGAATATAGCAAGGGATAGCAGAACACAACTTGGGAACACTGGTTAGGCTGCTTTGTCACTGCATTCGGCGGTGTCTGTTGAGTATATACGTAGGGAAGAATGAATACATCCAAGTGACTTTAAAAAGTGCCAATGTGAAGGTTTTCACTAGCATCCATCACATATAAGTTCACATGTTATTAAAAAAAAAATTTGTGGTATACTTTTGATCAGGGGCGTAGCTACAGGGGGTTCAGTGGTAGCAGTCACTACCGGGCCCTGCAGCCTGAGGGGGCCCAAAAGCCCTTCTGCCACATAAGAAAACACCAGTATTGTAAATAGCACATGGTAGCTGGGGGGCCCCATTTCACTTTTTGCAACAGGACCCAAGAGCTTGAAGTTACGCCTCTGCTTTTGATAACTTAATGCCTCTGTATGAAATAGCAGCAGACTGTAATATACTGGCTCCACAAAGACCAAAAGTATACTCTACTGCTCAGAAGTGTAACTTAATGTCCCTGAGCCCCAATGGAAAATCTGTAAAGGGGTCCCACCCACCCCCCACACATCACTTGCCATTTATAAAGCTGGTGTCTTCTTCTGTAGCAGAGGGACCTTTGGGCCCCTTCAGGCTCTGGACCCATTAGTGATTTCTACCTTTGCACCCCCTACAGTTGCACTCCTGTTCCTGTTGTATATGGCAAAATGAACACTGCGGTTCACACAATGGATTTGTCTTAAAAAAAAAAAAAAAAAAATCATTGCAGAATCCATGTAAAAGTCTGAGGTGATCATCTTGAATTTTGCTGTGGATTTTCATTTTTTAACAGCGATTTCCATCGTGGTTTGTCCCCATTATCCCCATTTCAGCGAGATGCCTCAGGACTAATACGTTTGAAATGTGTTAGTGGGATATGGTAATGGTGGATGTCACGTTTTACTGGATGTTTTAAAGCAGATTGTGAATTAGATTCCCATTAAACACAAAGTGGGAAAAAAAAGGTTTTCACATGGATGGAAATCTACATGAAGAAAAACTATGCCTGGTCATACAGCTATCAGTTAGCATTACAGAAGTACTCAATGCCAAGCAACGGCTGCAAAAGCAAATAAGACTTTAGGATGCATAAAAAGAGAAATAAATTACCCGTCAGATCTATGGAATGAAAGGTATATTGCTATATTGCCCCTAGGCAATTCTATGTATGTCTAAATCTCAGATATGGCATTTGGTTTTGAGATGTACATTGTTAATAGGAAAATCTGAAAGCTGCTGAGGATTAAAGTGTAGGTGACTAAATTAATAAATGGGATAGGAGGTCTCATGATGAGAAACCTATGGCGGGTTGTAGTCTCTAAATCTGATATGGGGTTGTCTTTATGAGAACCCATCTAAAAGTAGTGTTGCCACCTCAGACATTTATAGCATATCGATAAGATATATCATACCTGTCTGATAGGTGCAGACCCCACTTTTGAGACCTGCACCAATCTTGAGAGCAAATCCCCAAAATTCCCAGTTCCATAAGGGAGAAGTGGCTGTGGGGTAACTTCCAGGGATAGCAGTCGCTACTGTGCCCTGAAGCCTAAGGGGGCCCGAAGATTTCTCTGGCTCATAAGAAGATGCCAGTAATAATAAATCGCATATTTTATGTGGGGGCCCTTTAATCAACGTTGCACTAGGGCTCTGGAGGTTTAAGCTACGCCTCTGGTTAACTTCCATTCATTTTAATGGGAGTTCCAAGTACAGACAAGTGTAATCACTGAAATGGATGGGAAGTTACATAGTTACATAGTTAGTACGGTTGAAAAAAGACACGTGTCCATCAAGTTCAACCAAGGGTGGGGAAAATGTGGGTGAAGGGAGGGAGACAACGATGTAAAGCCCAGCCTCCCCACTGGTTAATGCCCTGAAACCCACAAGGCAAGAACCAATCTGCTCCAGTGGAGACCCCAGATCCGCCACCAGCCAGGATCCAGAGTTTTACATGGCTACACACGTATTAATATTCTTCTGTTTCAGGTAGTTATCTAAGCCTTTCTTGAAACTCCCCACTGTTCCTGCTGTGACCAGCTCCTCAGGCGGCTATTCCACAGATTCACAGTTCTTACAGTGAAGAACGCTCTTCTCCTCTGGAGACTGAATCCTTTTTTCTCCAGTAGAAGGGAATGTCCCGTTGTCTTTTGAGGGGGCCTCACTTGAAATATTTGTTCTCCATACTTTTTGTAGGGACCATTTATATATTTATATAAATTAATCATGTCCCCCCGAAGAAGTCTTTTATCAAGACTAAATAAGTTCAATTATACTAACCTCTCCTCATAACCAAGATGCTCCTGTCCCTTTATAGGTTTGGTTGCCCGTCTTTGCACTCTCTCTAGCTCCATTAAGTAACTGAGCCACTTCTCCCTTTCAACTGGGAGTTTTTTGCGGGGTTTACTCTTGAGATAGGTGCAGGGCCCACACCTATCAGACTGTATGCGCATATCCTATTGATATGCTATAAAATGTCTGAGGTGGGATAACCCCTTTAATGAATTTTTTTTTTTCTCAATACAAATTCCCGTAAACTCATGGCCTTAGTCGTACAAAGATATTCAGAGCATTTCCTGGTATTTTGAAAGAGGAATGATATATATATTTTCAGGGCAGACAGCCTTTAGTTTACAGGAAAGATTTGGTGTAATGTTCACGCCAGTATCGCACTTATCTGAAATCCCCCTGTAATGGAATAGGAACACATGTCAAAACCCAGTGTTTGTTAAATGTAAATGATTCAGTACACCAGAAGCTTCTATTATAAAAAATTTGACTCTTTGCACTATACAAAATGTTCTCTAAATTATACAATAAAACCCTAGACCCTATAACTGTGGTGAAGTATTCTAACATTTGCATGGAGTTAAGGGGGGGGTGATTGGAGGAAAACAGTTCAAGAGGTGAATGAAAAGTGCTTTAACGGTTTATGTAGACGAGCATGGAGGATATTATGTGTGTGGCTTGCGTTTCCGTATCCATTTAGTGGAAGGAATGTCTGTGGGCAGAGTAATCACGAACGCAGCAAGCTGATCTGCCCTATAAGGTTGGGGAAATTAAGGGCCAACATGCCACTCCTGTAATCCGCTGGTATTTTCAGCAGTGCTGGAAGCGATTCGTTTTTCATGGTCTTTGCAGAAGACAAACAGATTGATTCTGTAAATTTAATTAATGGCTTTGGCCCTGGGAGATGTTCCTGGATGTAACCAATCATCTGATATTTATTCAAAAGGAAGTTGTCATGAGCTCAGCATTTGACTATGGATTTAATACGTGTGCTGAAGGTTGATTTCCAAATTGTCTCTTCTAATGTGGTCCTTATTTAGCGCAGCAATTAGCTCGTGAGACCAAAACTATTTTTCATCGGCCTGAGCTCCATCTTGGGAGCGCTCAGAAAGCCAAGTGCATTGAAAGACATCATTTCCCTAAATGGTCCTGGAACTGCAAAATCTTCACTGTCTTAATGAAACTTTAAACAATCTACTCGCGAGTGCAATTAATATAACCACCTAGAAGACACGTTCACCGGGAATAACGATCTATGGGATGAAAGGTAGATTGCACAACATATTGCATTTCATTTGGGAAATTTTGACCGTCTCCTTGAGTTGCACGGCTTAGAGCATAGAGGACTAATCATGTAAGAGAATTTTGGAGAACGTATTGATAGGATAAACCATCAAAGTCGGATGACCTCCTGGATCTGCACCTATCAGGGGAATGGGCCCCTGAAAGTTACTGAGCAGAATGGAGAGCCGGTCACACTTGTGCACAACTCTCCATTCTGTTAAATGGGGGTTCAGAGTATGTCCAAATACAGCGCTGCCCTGTACCAGGATCACCAATAGAACAGAACGGAAAAGACAGACTGTGAACTGTACTGTGAACTCCTATAGAACAGAATGGAGAGAACACAGCACTCCCCTGTATTGGGAACTCCTATAGAACAGAATGGAGAGAACACAGTGCTCCCCTGTACTGGGAACTCCCACAGAACAGAATGGAGAGAACACAGCGCTCCCCTGTACTGGGAACTCCCATAGAACAGAATGGAGAGAACACAGCGCTCCCCTGTACTGGGAACTCCCATAGAAGAGAATGGAGAGAACACAGCGCTCCCCTGTACTGGGAACTCCCATAGAGGAGAATGGAGAGAACACAGCGCTCCCCTGTACTGGGAACTCCCATAGAGGAGAATGGAGAGAACACAGCGCTCACCCCTGAAAACCCCGGGAACCCTCCCCTAACGGAATCCCATAGAGGAGAATGGAGAGAACACAGCGCTCCCCTGAACCGGGAATTCCCATAGAAGAGAATGGAGAGAACACAGCGCTCCCCTGAACCGGGAACTCCCATAGAAGAGAATGGAGAGAACACAGCGCTCCCCTATACTGGCAACTCCCATAGAACAGAATGGAGAACACAGCATTCCCCGGTACTGGAAACTCCCATAGAACAGAATGGAGAACACAGCATTTCCCTTTACTGGGAACTCCCATAGAACAGAATGGAGAGTTGTGCACAAACATGGCCAGCTTTCCTTTCTGCTCCATAGCTTTTGGTGGCCCATTCTTGAACTAGGTGCGGGTCTCAGAGGTGGCACCCACACCGATCAGACTTTGGTGCCATATCCTAGCGTTATGCCATCAATGTCTATGGTGGGAACGCCCCTTTAAATTAGCTTTCTACTGTCCATTAGGCTGAAGGTAAATGTCCAAGTTAATGCATTTCATGTCTAAACAATTACTGATGGATTCTTATACAGAAGGGTGCTCTATGATAAAATATGGGATAACAGGGGCATATAAAGTGATCCAAACACAGTGCAAACAAAATATAAGTGTACATCTATCATTACAATACAGGAGTTTAGACCAGAGTTTCCCTTTATAGTCACCATATAAATGAAAGCATTTCCACAGTGAAGGGATTGAACTATAGCCTGTCAGCCATGTGGAAGCTCGCTATTATAAACACTAGTCTAATGTGCTGTTAGAGTTTACAATGCAGCAAGGGCCTTAGGTAATCATATGTCACAGTTTGATCTTCTTGGGTCCCACTCTATTAAAATAAACAGTACTACGTCCCCTGTAATGTTATATTCCATTAAAAGCTCTGGAAGAGAAGGAATGTGTGCAATGGTCACAGGCCTCCGCTACGTGCTATAAATAATAGCTGGAGGAGCGGGGATATTGGTGTATACCGGTGACAGGCCCTGCCACTGGCTGTTCATTTAGTTTAATGACAAAGCAGTCATTATTTAAGCTAACTTTACATGACACCTGTAGAAATAGAGACTAGTAGAAGGATTCAGACGGCCGGTGTAACTTCAGTCACATGAGAGTTGTGAATAAAATGAGATCTTTCTAAGGAATTTATTATTTTATTTTTAGAAAAATTTACTATTTGCAATATTTAATGTTCCAATGATGAATGTTTTAGCATTAGAGGCTATAGTGGCTGCTCGGTATTTAGATGGCTGGTAGATTTTAATAAACCCATTTTCAAATACCCTATTAGAAGGTAACAGATGTGCCACCTACTGCAAACTTCAACACATTGACCAATGCAGACAGCAGGGAGTCTGGCCCTTTGGAGGACCATGTAATGTGTGCATGACATGCGTGGTTCGCTGATACCGATGGGATCAGTATAATGTCGGTTGCGCTGCATAGGAATTCACCACTTGCTGCAGGGTACCTTGACATATTACAGCTGATTGCTGAGGGTCCCAATGGGTTGTTTGGTTTAGGACCCACTCACATAACTTTTTAGCAGCCTGTTTGCATTATCTGTTGGAAAACCGTAAAAATGTATCCCGATGGATAGCACAGCAGGACTGCGATGGGGCCATAGGGCAAAAAGTAGTCCTAATTGCTAGATTTAGTAATGTATACTTTTTTGGCATGGAACACAAAAGAATGGTCTACCATAGGCCAAACGTAGCCCAATTCGTACTATGTTTTCCTTATAGAAGTCTATGGCCCCATTCTGTTCTATGGAAGTTCTGATTATGGTCGAACACAGCGCTCCCCTGTACTGGGAACTCCCATAGAACAGAATGGAGAGAACACAGCGCTCCCCTGTACTGGGAACTCCTATAGAACAGAATGGAAAACACAGCGCTTCCCTGTACTGGGAACTCCCCTATAACAGAATGGAGAACACAGGGCTCCCCTGTACTGGGAACTCCCATAGAACAGAATGGAGAGAACACAGCGCTGCCCTGTACTGGGAACTCCCATAGAGGAGAATGGAGAACACACCGCTTCCCTGTACTGGGAACTCCCATAGAATAGAATGGAAAGAACACAGCGCACCCTGTACTGGGAACTCCCATAGAGGAGAATGGAGAGAACACACTGCTCCCCTGTACTGGGAACTCACATAGAACAGAATGTAGAGAAAACAGAGCTCCCCTGTACTGGGAAATCCCATAGAAAAGAATTGAGAACACAGCGCTCCCCTGTATTGGGAACTCCCATAGAACAGTATGGAGAGAACACAGCGCTCCCCTGTTCTGGGAAGTCCCATAGAAGAGAATAGAGAGAAAACAGCGCTCCCCTGTACTGGGAACTCCCATAGAGGAGAATGGAGAGAACACAGCGCTGCCCCTGGTAACGGGAACTGCCCATATAACGAAATGGATAGATACAGTGCTCCCCTGTACTGGGAACTCCCAGAGAACAGAATGGAGAGAACACAGCGCTCCCTGTACTGGGAACTCCCATAGAACAGAATGGAGAGAACACAGCGCTCCCTGTACTGGGAACTACCATAGAACAGAATGGAGAGAGCATGCTATCCATCGGGATATATTTTTTACCATGAACAAGCTGCCTAAATGCCATTTAAATATGGCCTTAAAAAGCTGTTTTCGAATACCCCATTTATGGAATTCTGTATTAACAGAGAAGAACCCCACAGGATCTTTATCAATTAGGCTATGAAAAGACAACCTCACTCTTTCTGCAGCACCAACCACTTTACTGCATTGAATAGACAGCCCATTTGTATAAATGGGAATTGTGCACTGCTTGATTTCCCCTGCAGTGGTGTTGCTGATTTTTAAGGTTCATATCAGAAGAACACTTTGTAATCAGCTTATTTTTAAGAACTTCTTCTAACAGAGGTGAATTGTTCACATTTGACTCCCCCTTTGATATGAAACACTTTCTTATCATGAGTTTTGTTGTTTAGTCTTTCTCCATATGGAAACACCTGAAATAAGCAGAGCTTCTTTTCAGAATTGCAAGATAGCGACTAACGTCTTGATATGACGATGGCCGATCACTTAGTACTGAAAAAAAAATAGGCCGACAATCGTCTCCACTTCCAAACTCTGGCATTTCTTGTAACATTCCCCAGATCTGAAGTCTAAAGCATCCAAGTTGCAGTAGCCACCCTCTCTGGGCTGCCCATTATAGATCCAGCCCCCTTTGGAAAACATGAGAAAAAGGTCGCTGACTACTTTCATTATGATTGATGAGTCTCCCGTGAGATTCAGATTAATGTCCTCCCTTAAAAGCAGTCTGCTATCTTTTATAGGCTTTGCCATGCGCTACCAATTATATCATAGCAATATCCAGTGGTAATTCTTTTTAGCGTGTGTAGTCTGTAGCCATAGATAATACTATGTGATTATTGTTCTCTAAATGTGTGAATAATTGAGAGGTTATGCTGTATTACATGGCTGCCTCATCAAGTTTCCTCTTTGGAACTTAAAAAACATTTTAAAAGAGCTCTCTGCCATGCTTTAATTATCCATGAATTATATGCAGAGAAAAATAACGTAATAAAGCTGTCAAAAATGCTTTTCTTTTGTTTTTTCTTCCTTGAGTCTCCTGGGCTCCAATCATTAGAATGTAGCTCATTAGACAGGTTGATTCAATAACAAATCTTCAGCGACTCTCTTAGGTTCTTGAAGACAAGAGCTCCACTATTATTTAAGTGACAGTAAAACAACCTGTCAGCCTGACAGGGTAACTGTTATAACTTGTCTACCGAGTTAATTAAATCTTATTGTGAAGTCTCTCACGTAATATATCACTCCGCACAGAGAGCACATGTTTCCATTATCAGGCCTTCCAAAGCACTGGGACCCGGTCAGGATTGAAACGAATTGCAAAGGTTAAAGAGCCGTCTCTTGGCGACTAAACAAGACAGTATCGCCTTCCCATTGTAAAGCAGAAAACATTGCGCCAATAATTAACCGCAGAGCGCCGTCGCTTCAGAACTTTACATATTCATTTTACTGTAGAAAAAGTGCTTGGAAATTATTAATGCTCGTTTTTGTTGCCACCACTTTCAAAAAAAATAGTTATAGACAATCTCCTCCCAGTGAATGGAAACAATTCACACTAGTGAAGCAGAACAGAAGAATTAGTTTTTGTTTTATTTTTGTGATGCGGACAAAAGGAAATACTTCGATGCATCATGATGTAAATTATAATTAAAAAAAAAAATTTAAGGGGGAGGATAGGATATTAGGATAGATTTTAACTGACAGCATAATAATGATATCAAAAAAACCTTTCTTGTGGTGTATATAGAACAGAAGGAGAGAACCTGCTTTCCCTGTATGGGAACTCCTATGAACGAAGGAGAACACTATTGATAGCTGAATTCCTTTCCATATAGGAGAATGGAGAAACACGGCGCTTCCCTGTATGGGAACTCCTTAGAAAAGAATGGAAGAACACAGCGATCCCCTGTACTGGGAACTCCCAAAAGGAAGAATAGAGAGAACACAGCGCTCCCCTGTACTGGGAACTCCCATGTGACATAATGGAGAGAACACAGCACTCCCCTGTACTGGGAACTCCCATAGAACATAATGGAGAGAACACAGCGCTCCCCTTTACTGGGAACTCCCATAGACCAGAATGGAGAACACAGCGCTCCCCTGTAAATGGGAACTCCCACAGGAGGAGAATGGAGAGAACACAGCGCTCCACTGTACTGGGAACTCCCATAGGAGGAGAATGGAGAGAACACAGCGCTCCCCTGTACTGGGAACTCCCATAGAACATATTGGAGAGAACACAGCGCTCCCCTATACTGGGAACTCCCATCGAAGATATTGGAGAGAACACAGCGCTCCCCGGTACTGGGAACTCCCATAGATGAGAATGTAGAGAACACAGCGCTCCTCTGTACTGGGAACTCCCATAGAACAGATTGGAGAGAACACAGCGCTCCCCTATATTGGGAACTCCCATAGAACAGATTGGAGAGAACACAGCGCTCCTCTGTACTGGGAACTCCTATAGAGCAGAATGGAGAGAACACAGCGCTCCCCTCTAGAAGCCGACACTTTCATAGGCCTGATCCTGTTCACCTCTGGGGCCTGCACCCATCAGGCTATGATGGCATATCCTATCAATATGCTCCAAAATCTATGGCGGCAGCTCCCCTTCAAGGGTTAGAAAAGATCCTTTTTTATTTTTAGATCATGTAAAATCATTTGCAGTTTCATAAACCATAAAATATGCAGGTTTCTCCACACATCTTAGTCTCATTATTTCTCCAGGTGACTTGTATAAATCCTCTGACAGCAGTTACATATCGAGAAAGGCTCTTTTTTTTTTCAACTGGACCTCCAAGAAGAGCTATATCTGCCACATCACATAAATAATCGGCCAGATTCCTGGTGAGCAGGGTGTCATAAAATGAATGCTCTTCGAAAATGTACTTTAAAGATGAAGAGCTGTAAAAGGAAAATGTTTACTTCAGCGGAGATCAATATGTGGCTGCTGGGATGACCAATGCTCGTGGTAGGTCTGCGCTTGCCAGATAACGCAGGGTTTCTGTAATCAGTCTGGGGAATTATGAGGAGCTAAACTGATGTCCAGAACGGATAAACTGCTCAAGTGGAAGATGCCTACAGTTCTGTTAGCTCATTTTTTTTTTAACGATTTTATTACATGATGTATACAATCCTGGGACTGAAAAAGTTATACCATTATACCCTATGTAAAACTGTACAGTTCTGTCTTCATTTGGCTATGTTTTATGGGTGTCTCTTTTTATGAATGTGTATGAGAGGCCTACACATATGATTATATTATACGCCAGATATTACAAAAGGGAGAATATTGGAGTTGAAATTGGGAAATTCCTGTAAGATTTCTCTAGGGTTTTACTGGCTAAGAAGCCTTGGATTAGAATTGTGTCCTTTACAGTTCCAAGAGAATACCTTACTTTAAGGCCCCGTTCACACGGCTTATTTGCCGACGGATTGGCGCGTATTCTGCGCCGATTTGCGCTTCAATACGGCGCCAATCCTCGGAGTCATTACGGTAATCCACTGCTCTCATAGAGAAGTGGATTCCGTCGCTCCTCCCGCTCGCATATCCGCCGCGGGGTGGAGAAAGTTGGACTGAACAATTATTACGACCGACGCTGTAAACAATGCATTGTCTATTGGGCCTGAGTGTGTCCCATGATGCGTATCGGCCCCGCCTCCATATGATTATTCACGCCGATATTGGCGAGATCATATTAAGGGAAATCCGGTTTCGGGTATAAAGCCGCCTTGAACAATTGGCCTTAAGTTCAGAAAAAAAATATTAAAATATTTAGGGGAAATTTTTATATTCGTAGGATTGGACACATTTAGGACTCTTTGATGCCAAACCTAGGCGCAAAACAGTTTATAAAACTGATTATTTTTTTTTTTTGTCCAGTGCATGTCAAAAACAGCTAAAAAATCGACCATTTTCGGGCACGTTCTGCATGGAAAGGTTTTAGTGTGATTGTGTGGACAGGTGTCTCTCATATAGGTAACGAGTTCAAAGAGGTGCAATTAATACAGGTAATGAGTGCAGAGTAGGAGGCTTCTTAACCCCCAGGCCTGAAAAGTAGTTAATGACCAGAAAATTTTTTTAGTTTTTTACCTCCTTGCGTTTCAACAGTTGTAACTTTTTTTATTTTTTCAATGTCGCAGTTGTGTGAGGCCTCGTTTTATTCTAGACAAGTTGTTCTTTATGGAGGAATAGTTAAATAATTAAATAATTGCAGAATTTTTTAAAATTTAAAAAAAATTTTTGGGGTTTTTTTTTTACACCATTCACATTTCACACTTAATAACTTGTCTGATTAATTCTACAGGTTATTACGGTCGTGTGGATACCTAATATGTGTAATGTACACATATTTTTTTGTGTGTAATGTACGCACAATTATTATTATTTTTTTTAAACTGTAAATTTTTATTAAAAGTTTTCAATAAAGTTTTCAATGTCAAAATAAACATTCGACAAAGCCGTGAAATATTTCTCACAGAGACATTGTGCATACAAAGCAGTTAAAACATAGTGCAATTTTTGAACAGTTAGGTCTCAATGGATCAAGTGTGGAACAAGCCTAGGCAACAATCCAATAACACCATCCTCTGAAGCCAGTGAACTGCAATCCTGCAGACGGCTGAATTGACAAAGACACCTACAAGACATACACACACACTAACAACACAGGGTAAGGAAAGGGAAGGGGAAAGACCAAGAACAAGACACACGCACAATTATTTTTTATTAAATATTTATTTTTATTTTATTATTTATTTTTTTATTCATTTTTTACACTTTTTATGTTTTTTACTTTTTTTTTTTTTACACTTGGTAATGTATTAGCATATATGAATATGCTAATACATTATAATCTGTGTCAGTCTGACACAGGCAGTGATCAGGGCAGGTCACAGTCTGTCCTGGTCACTGGCTTGTTACACAGACAGCCCTGAGGCTACTCTAGGTCCCCAGGGCTGACTGTGCAGCCGTTCCCTGGGCTCTGTCGGGTCACTGGGTGTTCTGATCACCCGACAGAGCAGGGACACCCTTTGATTGCACTGCGGAAAACGCAACCGCCGCAATCAAAGGGTTATAGCACTGGGTTGCGGAGGTTTCCTCTGCTCCCCAATGCTCGCAGGAGATGCTCTGGGATCAGGGCTGTGTAGTACAGCCCCGATCCCAGCGCAGCTAGGGCGCCGGGCGCCGCAAATCCCGACCTGAATGCCCGATGCCAAAAGACGGTGCGCGGTCGTTAAGAGGTTAAAGAAAAACTAACAGGTCTGCTAGAGCCAGAATTCGTGCTGGTTGGTAGGCGATCAAATAATTACTTTATGCAATAAAATGCAAATCAATTATTTAAATATCCTACAATGTGATCTTCGTGTTTTCTTTTTTCAGATGCTGTCTCAATTGAAGTGTATCTACGATAAAAATTACAGACCGCTCCATTCTTTGTAGGTGGCAAAATCACCAGTGTATCAAAATACCTAATTTTCGACTGCAATCAACAGCAACCAAATGGTGAGGATTGTATTCATTCTCTTCCTTTCTTCTTTTTTTTTGTGTGTGTTTTGTGGCCATAGATAAATGGATCCTTTTATTATTTACCTTGGACTTATAAAGTCTTCCCAGGCTCAATGGCCCAAATCAATATTTCTTTTTCATACACAATGATCTTGCCAGACTTTATTGCCTGTACTTATTAATTATTATTATATTTCCCCAAACATTTTTTTGTATGGTTATACTTTTAATAGCTGTATAATCGGCTTTTAGTTTGTTTTTCTTAGGTCTTGATCTATTTGTATGCGACTTTTATATCATCTACCCCGTTTCCCCGAAAATAAGACAGTGTCTTATATTAATTTTTGCTCCTAAAGACGAGCGAAGACTTATTTTTAGGGGATGTTTTATTTTTTTCTATGAACAATAATTCACATTTATTGTTGAACAAAACATCAACATGTATTAAAATACTGTAGTGATTTCATCACAAGCATCAGCATAATCAGCCAAACTCTGAATATAAAAATGCACTAGGTCTTATTTTCAGGGGTGTCTTATTTAATGGGAAACAGTGTATTTATGTCAACTGTTCGACTGATATTTATAATGCGCTATAAGTTAACGTCTATCAACAAATGTATGCTGTTACATCTTTTTCTATGTTCTTCAATAAAACTCTTCTGAATATAAAAAAATACTTACCCTGTATTATATATAACTATATATATATGTATTATATATATATATATATATATATATATATATATTATATACATACACCACATATATATATATATATATATATATATATATATATATATATATATATATATATATATATATATATATATATATGCTACTGTATTCCATCAACCATATACACAGTATATAGTTCGTTCCTGTAGCATAGTTGTCAAACCTTCAAGCATTAGGATAACTTTTTTTTCTCTTTACGGTTCAGGTGGAAGGTAACAATTTGCACCAAATCGAGTCTATAGGGGTGTAGGCTTTTGTCAGCAACTCGCGCTTACCCCGGAGAACAAGGTCCTGGATCGTGAGAACCTACAATTTTATTGTAGGGTGGTATTTTTCTATAATATCTGTGTCCTCTAACCACAGTATACAAATTTCTTGAAATAAATAACAATTCAAAATGACACCGCTGTAATAATCCCTTCAATGACCTCCAAAGAAAACAAAAAAAAATTATTGGGATACAATGTGTCCTTTCTATATTTCTAAACCAAACATTCTTCGCCTCATCCAAGTATTTTTGGACTTTTTTTTTTTTAAACTGCAGGTGACAAGACTTGTTAAAATGTGAGTTTTAAAAATTATCTACAGCAGATGGAGATGACATCAATTGCGAGCATGTAGGTGGAAAATCTTTGCTGAAGTCATTAGCTTTCCCGTGTGTAATACTACCTGTGTTAAACAGGGGTAGATCTGTTTTCTTACTGCGATTTGATATTGAGAAACATCTTGGAGCAGTAAGCTGTATTGCAGCCCTGGAAGTCTGTGTCACTGCTTTTAAATAAGACATGCAAGGCAGTCCATCAGATTTTTCCATGGAGAATGTTTTTCACATTTGAAAAAGGAGGAAAAAAAATAATAATATTCAGAGATGCTAATGGTTTTATCGACATGGAAAAAGAATGTAGTTTTTCGAAGGGATTTGCTTGTGATTTTATCTTTCGTACGATTTAATATGTACTGGGTTGAGCGAGCCAAAGCGAATATGAAACACCAGATTTAATACTTGTTCATTAATCTATCATGCAGCGTTCTGGTTTTTTCACTTTATGTATGGGATTTTATTAAATTATAGAGGTTGTCCAAGATGAGAAAAACATGGCTGCTCTCTTCAAGCAACAGTGCCACTCATGGCATTGGGCTCTGCCTATTATTGCAGCTCAGTCGTATTGAAAGAAATTCTGTAATACCAGGCACTATGAGTAAACAAGAGTAGATGGCAAAGAAGACCATCATCTCAGGCGTCCTCTCACAAAACCAACTGCGCTGGACAGACCATTGCATCAGAGTGCTCAACATTCATCTCCCCACACAAGTTCTCTACTCCCAACTGAACTGACCTTAGAGAACCCCGGGGACCACCATGAAGACCTACCTGAAAAAAGCCAACATCGCTAACTGAGGAGCTTTAGCCACAGATCATCCTCTATGGCTCCACACGACTTATCAAGTCGCTGTGAATTTAGAGATCCACCACCTCTTCAATGAGGTAGACAACAGGGAAAGGAGCGGGAGAAGAACCCAGATTTGTGAAGTCAATAGAGCAATAGACTCCTTTAGACAACTTAGAACACATAAGTCATCTTGATGATTGATATTTTCACTATGAGAGACTGCTGATGAGTAATATTATAACAATCTAGCGTGGGGGTCCTGGATTTTTCCTTTTTAAGAATTTACTCCAGTTACTCTCGTTCTCACTAACATGCTCACTAAATTAGTCCTTGGTTGTCTGTTCATATTTAGGGTCCAACAACAAGATACATTCTCTGTATATTAGTGTGGTCTAAGTCAGGGCTGGGACAACGGGTAGGTGAAGGTTGACGACCACCTAGGCCACCACATCATCCCAGGCAGAAAAGGGGACACGGGGAGGTATAGAGTGGGCTGAATTTTCCATTGTCGGGGTGGGGGGTGCTATATGCCTTATATTCCTAGGGCACCAGAATACCTTGCCTCAGTCCTGGTCTAAGTTTATGCAAAATAATAGAAAATAACATCGATGCTAGAAGATAGAGGTTTTTTTTTTTAATTTTCTTCATTTCTTTTGTTGGAAATAATAGAAAACCCAATACTTTGGCCTGTTTTTTGCTTTTCAGGAATGCTGAATTGCAGGACTTTAACTATTGTATGTTTTTATTATTTATTCTAGAGCACCATTAATTCCAGGGAAAGTCTGTATGAAGGTAACAGGAGAAAGAGAAACCGATACGGCAGCGCACCGTCGTGTATTATAGTGGCACACCAATGGTAATAAGAAAATGTTACTGTATCTGCTCACCTGGTGCCGTTGTCACCCGGTAAGGATCTCGTTGCTGGTTCCAATGTCCTGGTCCTTCCAAGCGGTGGGGTGCAGGGGAAGATGAGTAAAACTGAGTAAAATCCCGATAGTTGACACACTAACAAGCCAACTATGTGATTCCAAAAAGCACAGAGACTCCAAAGTTAATAGAAAAAGTTAAAAATACCATGTTTATTGGCAGAAGTTACAAGTTACGTGCAAAATCGAAGTCTGAGGAACTGCTAGTTTGCACGCAACGCGTAACTTCTGCCAATAAACACTGTATTTTTACCTTTTTCTATTAACTTTGGAGTCTCAGCGCCATTTTGGAACCACATAGTTGATGGCTTTTTAGTGGGTCAACTAATGGGATTTTACTCGGTTTTACTCAGTTATTCTAGGGCGCTGTACAAGCCAAGGGGTTCAGAAACATATAAGTATAATATAAGTATAATATAATAATAATAAGTATAGTATAATATAAGTATAATATAAGTATAATATAACACAAATACAATAACATTAATCAACACACTGACACGGAAGAAGAGAGGACCCTGCCCGCGGGAGCTTACAATCTACAATGGAGAAGGGGGAGACAGAAGGTGAGGGGCAGAGCTTTGAGTATTATGGGGTAACTGTTGGATTAATAAATACTTAATTCAGCACAGAACACCCCTTTAGGTTGTCTGAGAAGTCTACAGGCATCGTTCCACAGGTGTTTTCCTTCCATGGGTCCTGCACACTGTACTAAGCCCTTGCTGCCTCTTATCACTCATGCGTTGCTTGGCAAAGTGCGGTTATTCTTGCAGATTTGACAGAGGAGTAGATGTAATCAGCCTATTCCCAGGGGTTTTGGAAAGCAGCTGGGTTCTGGCACATTGCATCGGCAGAATTGTTAACACAAGCAAGAAAAAAAAAATCATGGTAAAAGGAACCAGGCTTTTAAAATGCAGGGGAAAAAAAAATGTTCGCAAAACAAAACAGACAAATCAAAGAAGCCTTAGTCCGTTCTGCAACAAAAGCTTTTAAACAAGTGTTCTTTTCAAGCTCATTTGAATAATATCATTTGTGCTGGGGCTGTTTTCTTTGAAACCTTGGATAATGTAAATAGCTCTTATTACTGTGTAAGCATTTGTTTTTATTTTGTTTAATTTTTTCCCTCTTTTGTTCTTGGCAGTCGGTGTCTGCAGTGATGTAATCGATGAGGGGTTAAGCGGCTGGTCTGCCTCTCAGCAAGGGGTTGAGGAGCTAAAGGGCACAGCGAACATGAAGTACACACATGCAAAAAAAAAAATAATGTAGAACTTCATAAATGAAATAAAAGATAAAGGCAATAATGCAATGCAGCAGATGTGCCGTGTATTTGGTTACTCTGTTATTTTCTACAAACATGCATACTTTATACATTTTGTAATGCAAATGTTCAGACTTGGGTCAAGGGCAGTTCTGTTAGATTTGGGAAACACGGCTCAGTACAGATGCCCGAAACCATAAGGCTATGTTACACAGTATATGTTAAAATGGTGTCCTAAATTAAAATTTTAACATTGCTGGACCGCGTATTTTGGCGCATATTTTTGCTAAAAACAATGGACGGCCTTCGGATTTGAATGTACGGGAATCCTACGGCAATCCTGTGGAAGATCCAGTAGGTTCGAAAATCCGCCCAAATCAAGCAGATTTTTAAACCGACCGAGCAGTTTTATAACCCCCCCAACCGACCGAGCAGTTTTATAACCCCCTAACCGACTGAGTAGTTTTATAACCCCCCTAACGACGAGCTTTAAACCCACCGACCGAGCAGTTTTATAACCCCCCCCAACCGACCGAGCAGTTTTATAACCCCCCCCAACCGACCGAGTAGTTTTATAATCGCCCCAACCGACCGAGCAGTTTTATAACCTCCCTAACCGACCGAGTAGTTTTATAACCCCCCCATCCGACCGAGCAGTTTTATAACCCCCCCATCCGACCGAGCAGTTTTATAACCCCCAACCGAGCCGAGAGTTTTATAACCCCCCCAACCGAAGCGAGCATTTTTAACCCCAACTGACCGAGCAGTTTTATACCCCCCCCAACCGACCGAGCAGTTTTATAACCCCCCAACCGACCGAGCAGTTTTATAACCCCCTAACCGACCTATCAGTTTTATAACCCCCCCATCCGACCGAGCAGTTTTATAACCCCCCCAACCGACCGAGCAGTTTTATAACCCCCCCCACCGACCGAGCAGTTTTATAACCCCCCCAACCGACCGAGCAGTTTTATAACCCCCCCAACCGACCGAGCAGTTTTATAACCCCCCCCAACCGACCGAGCAGTTTTATAACCCCCCAACCGACCGAGTAGTTTTATAACCCCCCCATCCGACCGAGCAGTTTTATAACCCCCCCAACCGACCGAGCAGTTTTATTACCACCCCACCAACCGACCGAGCAGTTTTATAACCCCCCCAACCGACCGAGTAGTATTATAACCCCCCCATCCGACCGAGCAGTTTTATAACCCCCTAACCGACCGAGCAGTTTTATAACCCCCCCAACCGACTGAGTAGTATTATAAACCCCCCTAACCGACCGAGTAGTTTTATAAACCCCCAAACCGACCGAGTAGTTTTATAAACCCAACGACTGATGTTTAAAAAAAAAAAATGGAAAACTCCTTTAAGCAAGAAGGACTTTGATGGAATAGCAATTTTTGCTCATAATTGCTTCCCTAAAGCTTTTTCTAACCATGCACATGCAAATCAGAATTTGTATCAATTGAGTGTTTTAAAGCAGGGGTCCCCAACTCCAGTCCTCACGGCCCAACAACAGGTCATGTTTTATGGACTCCCTTAGCATTGCACAGGTGATATCATTAGTGTCAGTGCATTCTGTGGGAGATCCTGAAACATGACCTGTTGGTGGGGCTTGAGGACTGGAGTTGGGGTTTAAAGGGATTTTTTCACCACGTTATTTCACTGAGTTTTAGCAGTTTTGCACTTACTCTGTCTCTTCAGGCTGTGGGTGGTTCTACAGCAGTGGTTAGGATATTCAACATCTAGTGAGCTGCTACTATGACAGTGAAGGAGATTGTTATCTCTAAAAGATTACACATAAAGCTATGCTTTTCAGTTTAAACTTTTGTTTAGTGAAGCTAATCTTGTTAGATATAATTAGTTTGCTTCGATCTTCAAATGGGGTGATGTCACTCCCTGCTATCAGATTGACATCCATCTGGTTTGCAGCTAACCATAGCTATCTCTGTGCACTTCATCTCATCTATTTTTATGTTGGTGTGCCACTGGTATTGGAATGCGTGTATATATATATGCTGCAACCAAGCCAGTGGCACCCAGGTTCACATTGTGTTTTTCAGAAATGTTTTTTTTTGTGTAGAACTATACGTTGTCTTTGGCATATATTGCTTTTAAATTTATAGAGGGAGGAATGGATGCCTCCATTTTAGTCTCTTGCACCCTGCCCACCTCCACAGCTTGTTACATCAGTGCAGTATGCGTGCAAGGTTGGTGCCTTTTTTTTTTATTTTTCTCTCTGGATTATGGAGGTCGGTTGGCCCAATGAGAAGTCTGAATTTGACTCTAGTGAGAGGTAAAGATAGAGTAGGGCCACCCGCCTTGAGATCCCGTTGTAAGCCGGGGGTGGCTTAAACATTTTTGATCAGAACATGTGAACTAAGAATCTCAAAGTTTTTTTCATGTATTATAGATAGCTTAATCTCATCTAATCTCATGACTACAGTAAAATCTATTGACCAATGTATTTAGAAAAAAGTCTTCATTTCACCAACCCTTTATATTGAAAGGGAAACGTTGTAGTGTGAAAACCTCTTTAACCACAAGTAGGTGCATTTGTCACAAATTGCTACATCATCTACAAAGTAAACTCCTGTAGCCGGTCTCATTCCCAACCCAGTTTACAAGTTATTAAATTAAAAAACAACATTTCCACACAACATCCATTTTTCGGTGAATTTCAGTGATAAATCATCACTCCCCTTCGCCTGAGCACTAGCGCTTTGGGCGCGTTTACACGGCACAGGACAAATACCGGCCGGTCTTCCGGCCGGTATTTGTCCTGTTTTGCGCCCGTCCCCACGGCTGCGGGAGGGGGGTTTTTTTTTCTCCGCGATGAGCGGAGAACAGCCCTCCCCCCTCCCATTGAGAAGCACATCTTCCGTCGGGAAACCGGGCGGAAGATTGTGCTTCTACAATGTTTTCTGAGCGGACCGCCGGTGACAAAACCGTCCGAAGGCAAAACCCTGTGCAGTGGGGACAGCTGCACAGGTTTTGCATAGAGCACCATTGTGCTCATTTTCGCCGGTTTTTCAGGCGGTCTGAAAAACCGTAAACCCGTGCCGTGGGGACATGCCTTTTCTGTATTATAAAACCCTCTGAAATGCGGGACTGTCTCTTATCTAGGAAGTGACAATATTTAATATAAGCAGGATACAACAATTTATTTTGCTTTAGTCATTTAGCATTACCCTTTCACCCTCTGGTATTTGTTGCTACTCCTGTCACTCATCAGTTTTGGAAACAAATCAAACTTGGGCAAGGTTCACATAGAAAAGCTTCACCAAGTACAAAACCCTCTGCGAAAAACACAGTGTGCGATTCATAAATCATCTATGCAACTACAACAGAAAATTAATGAGCTGCCCTTTAAGGTAAATAAACTCAGGGTTACTCATGAAAGAAACGCTAAACTAGATGGGGAAGGAATATCTTCACACTTTGGTCAGTAACATGCTTGCTACACGGAGGCCCTGCATCTGGCTTAGTGTAAGACGTATGGGAAGATATTTCATCTTCTCTTACGCTGTTGGCCTTTCACCCAAGATTTACTTTGGAATTAACATAATTTATCTGTTTTTACTTCTGCCACTGATTTGAGACACTAATTTACTGCGTAGCAACAACGAAGAAGCTGTCCTGACACATAATGCTGTGTGAATTTATAGGAAACTGATAGAAATGTATATTCACGAGGCAGTTAAAGAGGTCGTCTCACTACAGGGATCGCTGCTTTTTATGTTAAAGATCTTGCAAAAACAAGTCACTTTAGTTTGCAACATATGTCCATTAGCAGCGTCCTACCTATTCCGAGATATCCCCTCTTGTATGGGCTGCATCAGCTCCTCAGATCGTTCTAGCCACAGACCTGTTTGATCTCTCCCGATAGGCTATCAGCACTGGTCGCAGTAGCTACAGACGTGTTCAATATCTCCTGATAGGCTGTCAGCACTGGTCGCTATAACTACAGACCTGTTCAATCTCTCCTGATAGGCTCTCAGCGCTGGTCGCTATAGCTACAGACCTGTTCAATATCTCCTGATAGGCTGTCAGCACAGGTTGCTATAGCTACTGACCTGTTCAACCTTTCATGATAGGGTGTCAGTACTAGTTGCTATAGCGACAGACTAGGCTTCTACTGCAGCCTACGGTAAAGAAGCTAGTAAACACCCCTGAATTCAAAACAAAACCAAGAAAACTGGATGAATCAATGTAGTGAGACAACCCCTTTTAAGGAAGTGGATTCTTAATGCGGATTCAGTTTTGAAACACTGTCCAAAACAGACTACAATCCGCCTCACATAATAATAATAATAATCTTTATTTCTATAGCGCCAACACATTCCGCAACACTTTACAAATTCAAGGGTAAACGTACAGACATTACACATTAAAAGTACTTGCAGATGAGACACAAGGTGTGAGGGCCCTGCTCGTGAGAGCTTACAATCTATTCCATACAATCTATTTTTTTCCTTGGAATTTTTTGCAGTGCTGAAAAAGAACTGGCAGGTCACTTCTTGAGGTGGATTCAGTGCCCCATTTCAGCACTAAGGGCGATATGTCTGAAAAGTGGCGTATCTATGCCAGTTTTAGGTGCATTAAATCAGTGTGAAGGGCGCCTGCCAGTCCGATACATTCTAAAAATTGGCGTCAGGTACACCTTGCATAGA
Source organism: Phyllomedusa bahiana (assembly GCA_025379985.1). Classification (NCBI taxonomy): domain Eukaryota; kingdom Metazoa; phylum Chordata; class Amphibia; order Anura; family Hylidae; genus Phyllomedusa; species Phyllomedusa bahiana. The sequence continues at coordinate 138,570 of JAODAL010000285.1, read as the reverse complement.
TTACATAGGGTGCCTAAAATGTCACATCGTATCAAAAAGGGCGCATTGCATCAAAAAAGGGGGCATCATATCAAAAAAGGAGGCATCGTATCAAAAAAGGAGGCATCGTATCAAAAAAGGAGGCATCGTATCAAAAAAAGAGCATCGTATCAAAAAAGGAGGAATTGTATCAAAAAAGGAACATCGTATCAAAAAAGGGCGCATCATATCAAAAAATGGCGCATCATTTCAAAAAAGGGCGCATCATATCAAAAAAGGGCGCATCATATCAAAAAAGGGCGCATCGTATCAAAAAAGGGCGCATCGCTCAACACTCGGCACATAGCACAACATTCGTAGTATATGGTATGCGTCTATCGAGGCTCATTGCCCGACGGGGGTGCTTAACATATGTAAGGCGCTTCAATAGGCGCATTTCGCGACAGGGGGCTCACAATGCACCATATTTAGGCGCATTACAAAGTGTCGTCCCCGGCGTATAATGTGCCTAGTTTGAGTGTATGACAGTCCATTTACAACAAGAATATGACATAAAATGTGGGTTTGCCACAAAATAGAACAAAAAACTGGCATTGGCGTATTGGGACATGTCGCCCTAAATCTTCACATAGTAAATAGAGGCTGAAATCCGCCTCTAAATTCAGCATTAAATCCATGTCAAAAATGTTAAATCTGTGTCTAAAATCTGTCAGTACGTGGTTTTAATACTGATTCAGTGTTAAAATTTTCAGCAGTGAGAATCAGTTGTGTAAACATGACATAAAATTCTGAAAAGAAATTAGTGCTTTTTTTCTATATCACTTTTTTTTTTATTATTAATCCATTTATAATCCATTACCTATTATTAATCCATCCTTTTTACATGCACCAATGTAACGCTGCTTTCTTTGCACTTACAAACACTGAAGACTGTTCGCAACAAATGTAGTTGTGGTCAGTACCAAAACGATTAAAGTCAATATTTTATTTCAAACTAATTTAAAAAAGGAACATGATGGTCAGAGCAAGCTGATGCGTTTCGGTTAATGCTACCCTTAGTCATAGGGTAGCATTCCACTCAGCCTGCTCAGCCTGCTTTGACCATCATGTTCCTTTTTTAAATTAGTTTGAAATAAAATATTGACTTTAATCGTTTTGGAGCTATGTTTTTGGATATATGCCCGCGACCTTCGGGATTGGCCGTGCACCCTCGCCCAACTTTCTTTACTGTTAGCAACACCTGTATGACAACAAAGTGATCAACATCTTTGTGAATCAGCTGCAATGAATTGTGTTTGTCACCTTGCTAGGGGAAGAAGAACATCCTTTCACCTACCAAATGATGCAGGCACAGATGGCACTGCCTTCCTGTCTTTGTCACTGTTAGGGACAGGCTCAGACTGGGTCACAGGGGACAGCCCCAGTGGGCCCCTGAGGCCTGGAGTTGCTTTTATACTGCATACCTATCCTTAAAGGGGTTTTGCCACGATGTAATGTTGACGTGGGATCCTCCAAAATGGGTATTTAATCACTTTTCTAAATATATGTGATTATAAAATTGCAGCCTGAGAGAGCTACAGGCTGCCTTACCTGCCCTTAGTTACTTAAAAGCTTCTATTAGATACGACCTGACAGGAGCTGCTGGCCGGGCTTGCGCAGAGAACACTTCTTATCTGATGAAAGGGAGCTGAAGAAGCTTTCAAGGCACCGGGTAGAAATATGTTGTCTTTTGTATACAGAATCCACTAGTTGTAGTATGATTATCTGAGTAGATCCCTGCTTTATCTGATAAAAGGGAACATGAAGAAGCTTTCAAGATGCTGTGGAGAAAAGCTGTTGTCTTTTGTATACAGAATCCACTAGTTGTAGTTTGATTATTTGAGTGAACATTTCACACGATCCCTTATGCATGGCTCGGTGCTCTGGCTGTGTCTCTCGCTCTCTCAGCTCAGTGTGGCTTGTTTACAATTGCTTCTTAGCAGATAAGGCACGTCCTGGCAAAACCGCTTTAAGGAAGGCAAAAAGCCAAAGAAAAAGAGGCAAGAAGCAAAAGGCTGAGTATAAGAGGCATGTGCGGTAATGTACAACAGCAGAATTTACTTCACTGGTGGGCCCCGGATTCAAGTCCTCTGGTGGGCCCCCAAAATCAACTTCACTGGTGGGCCCTAGGCACCCCAGTCTGACACTGGTTGGGAATCATCTTGCAGGTTATTATTTAGTAACACAACATTAAGAAAAGGATCTGTCCTCATAGTTACACAATAGCAAGCACAAAGTATCTTAGATTTCAAAACCAATAGTTTCCATGTTCTTCTAATGCTAATGCAAATTTTCTTGAAAATTGGTTCCCTAAGGACATGGGCACAAGACAGAGAACATATACTGTGAGCCTAACTGGGCACAGGGAACACTGTGAGATCATTGTCAGTATAGGACTGTGTCATTTCTTGTTGCTATAAAAAAAAATAACAGGAAATAACAGATAACGTGGCAGATTCCATGGTCAATTACTAGAGATCAGTGCAGGCTATTCGTTCTGATTATCCTAAATGAGCCTGAAAAGCCAAGGTGATCTCGATGACAAAAGTATAGCGTTCATATTGTTCATTTGCTACTACAGAGCAAGTTACGTTCTGAAATTCTTGCATCTGGTCCGTAAGGCAATGACCCATTAAAGGGGAAATCTACTTTTGCAAACAATGTCTTTTATAATATTCCAGTTCATGCAAAATAAAAACTGAAGATGACTTGTAAATAGTCTTAATTAAAAGAATTGTCCAACTGTTTTGTGTCTTCAGCTCCTACGTAGACCTATGCAACTCCGTGGTAACAAAGCGTGCGCAGTCTCATCTTGCCATAAGTCAGAACCCAATCTAAGTTATGGCTTATTCCAGCGATATGACACTACTATACAGGATGAGAATACTCATTTAACACTGTGTAAGACCTATGAACTATGGGGACAATAACATAGTTCCTTGAGTCCACCAGGAACAATGACACAGTCGGCCTGAAGCTCCTGAGTCCACCAGGAACAAAATAAGTCGGCCCTGAAGCTCCTTGGTCCAAAAGGAACAATGACACAGTCGGCCTTTAAGTCCTTGAGTCCACCAGGAACAAAACAAAAGTCGGCCTGAAGTTCCTTGAGTCCTCCCGGAACAAAACACAGTCGGGGCCCGAAGTTCCTTGAGTCCACCGGAACAATAACACAGTCGGCCTGAAGTTCCTTGAGTCCACCAGGAACAATAACACAGTCGGCCTGAAGCCTTGAGTCACCAGGAACAATGACATAGTGGCCTGAAGCTCCTTGAGTTCCATCTCCAGGAACAATAACACAGTCGCCTAAGTTCCTTGAGTCCTAACAGGAACAATAACAAGTCAGGCTGAAGTTCCTGATAGTCCACCAGGAAACAATACAACAGTCGGCTGTAAGTTCCTTGAGTCACCAGGAACAATGAACACAGTCGGCCTGAAGCTCCTTGAGTCCACCAGGAAACAATGACACAGTCGGCCTGAAGCTCCTTGAGTCCACCAGGAACAATAACACAGTCGGCCTGAAGTTCCTTGAGTCCTCCAGGAACAATAACACAGTCGGCCTGAAGTTCCTTGAGTCCACCAGGAACAATGACACAGTCGGCCTGAAGTTCCTTGAGTCCACCAGGAACAATGACACAGTCGGCCTGAAGCTCCTTGAGTCTCCACAGGAACAATAACACAGTCGGCCCTGAAGTCCTTGAGTCCCCAGGAACAATAACACAGTCGGCCTGAAGTTCCTTGAGTCCACCCGGAACAATCACCCCGTCGGCCCGAAGCTCCTTGAGTCCACCAGGAACAATAACACAGTCGGCCTGAAGCTCCTTGAGTCCACCAGGAACAATGACATAGTCGGCCTGAAGCTCCTTGAGTCCACCAGGAACAATAACATAGTCGGCCTGAAGTTCTTGAGTCCACCAGGAACAATAACACAGTCGGCCTGAAGTTCCATTGAGTCACCAGGAACAATAACACAGTCAGCCTGAAGTTCCTTGAGTCCACCAGGAACAATAACACAGTCGGCCTGAAGTTCCTTGAGTCCACCAGGAACAATAACACAGTCGGCCTGAAGATCCTTGAGTCCACCAGGAACAATGACAGAGACGTCCAGAAGATCCTTGAGTACACCAGGAACAATAACACAGTCGGCCTGAAGTTCCTTGAGTCCACCAGGAACAATAAACACAGTCGGCCTGAAGTACCTTGAGTCCACCAGGAACAATAACACAGTCGGCCTGAAGTTCCTTGAGTCCACCAGGAACAATAACACAGTCGGCCTGAAGTTCTTGAGTCCACCAAATCTTACTATTCTGATGGCCCATACAGCTTGAAAGGGATAACGCTTTTCATTAAGGAGAGGCACCAGGTAGGTGTGTGGAGACTAACACCATTAGGCACTCCATGGAACTTTACCCCTTTTGAGCTATCCCCAAAACCTCTCACCAAACCAACCTGTATTGTATTCTGCACTGATGGAGGGATGGAAACCCTTTAACAGTCATCTGCAGATGAACATCTGTTTGTCTCTAGTCCCACTTACATTGCACGGCTCAGTGAGTCGGATGTACATGGAGGAACCCTACATCTAATAAATGAGTCATGTACACAGGACATGTGTATGGCCACTTTTAAGCCCTTTTAAAATATTAATTGCACATGCAGGGTTTAATAGGATATATAGGCAGTCCCCGGGTTACGAACGGGATAGGGACTGTAGGTTAGTTCTTAAGTTGAATTTGTATGTAAGTCAGAACAGGTATAGTTATTAAATGTAACTCCATCACAAACATTTTTTTTTTTTTTTTTTTTTTTAGTTTTGCATTGTGCAGGGAAGGGTTTTTACATTTGTTTTGCTGTTTGTGTCCCTGTTAAAAAAAAATTCACCTCGTAATTGTGATCTTTAACCTTTTGCTTGATTTTATAGTGTACTTGTCTTATATTTTGAAAATTATTAATAAAAATTACAATTTAAAAAAAAACATTTTACCTCATGTGCTGCTGGTGGCATGCTGGAACTTGTCATTCCACAGCTACTATCTGCTGTGGAACATGGAACTACAAGTGCCAGCATACCATAAGTCTCCATTTGTAACTATGGGACAGATGTAAGTCAGAACGGTTTAAGTCGGTGGACTGCCTGTATCTGGTGAGGTGGTTTTCCTCTACTAGACCTTTGGAGCCCCTGATATATTAGGGGTACACTATCTTGTCATGGCTGGTAATCTGGTGGGCCAGTATGACCCTGGACAATATTCTTGGATTGTTGGATTCATAGTTATCCTACACAACATCTTAGTTGCTTTATTTCTTAGAATTTAGCTCATGCTAAAAGTGAGTAGCCACAAACAGGGGCGTAGCTATAAGGGGAGCATGGGTTGCAGTTGCAACTGGGCCCAGGACCCTGCGGGGGACCAAAAGCCTCTATGCCACATAATAAGACAACATTACTATACATGGCACATGGTAGGTGGGGGCCCATTTATAGATTTTGCACTAGTGCCCAGGAGACTTGAGTTATGTCTCTCATCCAGAAAGCCTTGCAATTGGAGTCAAGCCACATAGCCATTATAATGTTTCAAAAATGTGTTATATAAAGTCACTGGTGATGGGACAAGAAAAAAAAACCAAAAAACATCCTTTACTTGAAAACTGTCACGGTCAGGAGAGCCATATGTTGCCCCTAGGCTAACCTGCTGTCCACATGGTACACACGCTTTTATTTATTCCATCTATGAGCTCATTTGATACAATATACCAGCGTATAATGAGGAGCATGAACTTCCTCTGCCTCCTATTACCACAAGGATTTGTGTCACCCACACGGAGTCGAGAGAAGGAACAAACTTGCCTTCTACTAGTCTGGATTCCTGCAAATTGTTAAATCCAAATACCAGCCTACATCAAAAGGCTTCCATGCTAATGCTAAGCAATGAAGACATGGCGGGGCTGCTGAGCAGAAGCACTAGTCGTGAACTTACAAGGAGAGTCTAGCAACCCGCTCCCATCGGTTTCTGGCGCACCTCCACTATTGTCTGCGTTTATGTAATTAATGCACATTTATGCAAGATAAAATGTGCTTCTTTTTTTTTTTTTTTTTTATTATTATTACGTCGGTCCATCCCCAATTGCTTGCATATGTCGGTCTAGCAAGTAAGCCTCATTTTATACCCTTCCAATAAAACCGCTGCATGGATCTTAAGTTAAATCATTATTTTTAGCAGGCTGCAGAGTTTGTTTTCGTGTGTGTGTGTGTTGCGTGGCCTCCAATTTAAAGGTTTTCGCCTGCTTCTCACATGTGAACTGTAAACAGACTGACAGATGGAATTCTTTTGTATAAACAGTTTCAGATACACTCTTCTTCCACGGTCCTGTCAGTTGTTTATAGATTCAGAAAGCCACAGATATGCCTACGAGTAAGGAAAATCAGCATTTCTGCCAAACATTTGCACAACAGCTCCGTGGAGCGTGTACCCGCGGCGCATAGTGTTTGCTGATAAAAGACAGTTTCTTAATGGGTAATGGGGAAACGGACTGGAGGATCAATGGGAGATCCCTTAGTACTCGTTGCCACACACGTCCCAATGAGTTCTTTCATCAACTGACAAGAGCTATTTGGAGGAAGTGTTGAGGCTACGGGCTGATGTTACGCAAACTCCTTCGTTCTACTGCAGAGATAAAACGAGGGAGATTTATCAAGCATTTATTAGACTATCCTGCAGGAAGAAGTCCCATGCACATTCCTTTACTCCCCATCCTTTTCGCTGCTATGTATTTATATTAGATGTTTCCACAGCGCAGATATGAAGCTCACAGCCACTAACTCACTTTTTTTTTCAGGAGCAATTCAAGGGGTTGTCTCACTACATGGACTCCTCTTACCTCAGTCCTGTTTTCTTGGTTTCATTTTTGAATTCAGGGGCATTTACTGGTTTCTACTGGCCTGTAGTGACGAGCTGCTGAGGACACCAGGTCTGTAGCTATAGCAACTGACACTGGCAGCCTATCAGGAGAGATCGAACAGGTCTGTAGCTATAGCAACCAGCTGGCTATCAGAGGAGAACAGGTCTGTAGCTATAGCAACCACCAAGAGGACAACATGTCTGTAGCTATAGTGACCAGCGATGGCAGCCTACAGGAGAGATCGAACAGGTCTGTAGCTATAGCGACCTGAGGCGGCCCATACAAGAGGGGATGTCTAGGAATAGGTAGGACACTGTTAATGGACACATATTACAAAGTGATTTGTTTTTGCAAGCTCTTTATCATAAAAAGCAGCGATCCTTGTAGTGAGACAACCCCTTTAATTTAAGCTCTGTGTAGGGACAGCGTTGTCTTTGTCTATTGGAATAATCTTCTATGCCTTATTTACAGGAATCCTATTTGTTAGAGAGGTTTTGGCACTTGCGCTTGTTAGTGCATTATGTCGGCTCCTTGTGAGCTATGAGCCAACCGTCTCAATCAATGGGGATGGTGACCGTCCTCCCCATTCATTTCTATGTCCATTTCTAATTTCAAATGATTGTGCTCAGCTATATTCAGAACTCCTATAGACCTGAATGGGAGAGAACTGCAAGGGCAGCCATCTCAGAAAGGGATTTTGCCAAGGAGCAAAACCCCTTTAAGGCCCGGTTCAAATGTAGGAGATTCAGTTCAGAGCCTCGGTTGCAGAGGTGGAACAAAATCTGTTTCATTAGACACCAATGGCGGATGGACGGACCTTATGGAGTACAATGGGATACGTCCAGTTTCCGGCATAGTCTCTGTCGTTTTAACAGGGGAACAAGGGAGGCACGCTATGCTACCGTATTTTTTCCATCATTTTCTACAGAACCTGAAAAGGAGGCTCCAAACTAAAACAGACAGGAAAAACTAAGTGTATCCAATCAAAGAATGATACACGTCCCTTTCCTGTCTAGAAAAGGGCTTTTGATCGACCACACAATTTTCGTGCCATCGTCGACAAAATTTTGAATTGAACAGCTCTTTCCTGAATCAAATCCTAACACTATCCATCAACGGAGGTGTAACTTTAAGCTTCAGGGCCCCAGTGCGAAATCCAAAAAGGGCCCCCACCTACCATGTGCTATTTATATTATTGATATCTCCTTATGCGATAGAGGGGCCTTTGGGCCCCCTAGGACTTCAGGGCCCGGTAGTAGCCGCTATCTCTGCAAACCATATAGCTACACCCCTGTCCATCAAGATTAGTTATATATAAAGTGCAGCGGTTTAAGGGCCGTTCACACGGCTTAATTTGGGCACGGATTGCAGCCGTATTGCGCGCCATACTGCGCTGCAATACGGCTGGAATCCGTCCCAGCCATTACGGTAATCCACAGTTCTCATAGAGAACTATGGATTCCATCTCTCCTCCTCGCTCGGCGAATCCGCCGCGGGGGGAGAAAGTGACATGCACATTATCCCGGCGGGATACGCGCCGTAGATAATGAAAGTCTATGGGGCCGGCGGGCAGCTCCCCCACCGCGCCCCCGCCCCTTATTCAAGCCGTATTGCGGGCGGAATCCGTCTCGCAATTACAGCTTGAATAAGCCGTGTGAACCGGCCCTTACTGTACAACGACGGTCATTCCATCCTTTGCATGACGATTACTGACACTAACTCTTTGTAGCCACTGTCTGCTCTATCTCACTCATACTACCACATACTCAGAAGTACCCGTCTCTTGCCTATATTCTTTACCAGCACCCTCATATTTTACTCATTTTTCTTGCTTTGGTCCCTTACGTAATACATATGATTATGGTCGCTACGTCAACCGAAACGTCATCACTATATTTCCATGATCACAATATTCCTCAAGGCTCCACAATTTGATACCTATATTAATTTGTATGTAATAAATTATATAGAATATAGTTGTAACTTAAAAATATACATACAAATAAAATATCTTCCACTTAAAACTCAAAAACCTCTTTGTGCTGTGGATTTGTATTCATAGCCTCTGCCCTTCGATATATCCTAGATACCTTCTGGCTTGCTATGTTAGGGTATGTTCACACGGGGTAATTTCGGTGTGCATTTCACCACCTATTTGCGCTCTAATACGGGCAAGATGCGCGCCGAAATTACGGTAATCCATAGTTCTCATAGAGAACTGTGGATTACGCCTCCTCTCCCCGCTCGCACAATAAGATCGTATTGTACGAGCGGGGAGATAAGTGACATGTCAATTACTTGCGGTGAATACATTATTATTATTATCATTTATTTTGGAGCCACCTTGATTCCAGGGCGCTGTACATTTCAGGCGGGTACATAAATAACATTGGTCAAACAATTACAAAGTGACAATAAGTGACTAACAACTGGCACAGAGGGAGCGAGGTCCCTGCCCGTGAGGGCTTACAATCTACATGCCGCGAGTAATGAATGTCTACGGGGCCAGCGCGCCGCGGGAGTACGTGCGTATTAGCGCGAGCTCCCAAAACACACGATGTACTGTGGCGCGTACTGTATGCGCCACAGTACATTGTGTGAACATACCCTTACTTTTTCATCTATATACAAGTGTCTTGTCTTAAAGTTGCATTGTTCCCCCGTTCTTTTTGGTTTAGTGTATTATATTATAGCTAGGTATTATAACTATTTTTTTTTAGGAGAAGTGATGAAAATTTCCTTGCTCTTGTACAAAAAGACCTAAGACGACCATGACTGCTGTCAGCCCGGCCAAAACAATACCGGGGTACTTAAACTTTGAAAAAAGCAGAAAGAGCATCCACATATTAACTGGAGATCCCACTAGGCCCTGACTTGTCTGGATCACATGGGACATCTTGATGTTAAAGTAACTTCACAGAGCATTAAAAGTGAAGTTTCAACTCCAAGCATTAGACCGCGCTGTTGAAAAATATATATCCCTCCACGATGGTTACTGTTTTTGCTATTTAAGCATTCATTCTGGAGACTGACTACAATAACACCGGTATTCCGCCGCCGTCCACCTGATGAGAAATTCCTCCCAGCAATGGTTCTTAAAAAGTTCGGTCCACCGTTGTATCTGCTCGTTGTTACTACTGCTTCATGCTGTGATGATTTAATGGCATTTCGCTTGCACTTTACATACCCGCTTGCTGTAAAACATTTCACTTTAAACACTCAAGAAGAAGCAATGATATTTGAAGTTTATTAGCTGAAGAATTTGCAGTGGTAATATTGGTATGCACATGAAGCTTTGTACTCGGGCTGTAATTCCCACAGAAGTGGTGCATTGCTGAAGCCTTATTCACTGGCAAATGGCTGCATGCAAGCATCTCTTTGTCAGGGTGTTTTTCCCTTTGTTTTGCTTCTGTTGCCAATTTTATGGACTAAATACACTGATAAAATTGTAAATTATTATTTTGCATTTATAATTAGATAGGTGATGCTAAACTATGGCCAGTGTCAGGTAATGTATTTACCCTACAAAGAGTGTAATCAGAGTATGCAGATGATATAGAAATATACAACATGGGCCCCTTCTAAAACTAGCAACAAAAACCCAAACTTTGATTAGCATTGCACGTCCCCCACAGCACTACCAAACCTCAGACAGAAGCAGAACTTTTTGCAAACATGCCACCCTGTCCCTGCTTCCAATAGTAACTAGATTTAGGAATTATAATTTGGGGGACTTGATGCTGGGATTGACCCTTCAATGTGCCCCTTTGCCAGACGTGTAGTACAGTATCCACAGAAATATAATTCGCCTATTGCTAAATTAGTATTGAAGAGATGAAGATTTTGCGCTCCTACTTTGTTCCACTGACACACAAGAGGACCAAATGATCACAATTAGCCTTTGGCCCGAGGGTTGCATTACAGTGTAATATTAACAAGTACACCCCCAGGATGGATAGCAATAGATGTATGCTGCATCAATAATAACATACACTTCAATCATTTTCCGTACATAAAAGCAGAGAATAACGTCACTGAAGGGGTATTCCCACCTTGCACTTCAATGGTAGATCAATAGAATATGCTGAAGGGAGAATAGAAGCCTACATCTGTGACCTGCAGCTATCTCGGGAATGGGCCCCCGAAAGTGTCAGCTCAAAACAGAGAGTAGGTTGCACTTGCCTATGACTCTGCATTCTATTCTATGGGAGTTCCCAGTACAGGGGAGCGCTGTGTTCTCTCCATTCTGTTCTATGTGAGTTCCCAGTACAGGGGAGCGCTGTCTTCTCTCCTTTCTGTTCTATGGGAGTGTCCAGTACAGAGGAGCGCTGTGGTTCTCTCCATTTCTGTTCTATGGAGTTTCCCAGTACAGGGGAGCGCTGTGTTCTCTCCATTCTGTTCATATGGGAGTTTCCCAGTTACAGTAGGAGAGCGCTGTGTTCTCCATTCAGTTCCATGGGAGTTCCCAGTACAGGAGAGTGCTGTGTTCTCCATTCGGTTCCATGGGAGTTCCCAGTACAGGGGAGCGCTGTGTTCTCCATTCTGTTCTATGGGAGCTCCCAGTACAGGGGAACACTGTCTTCTCTCTATTCTGTTCTATGGGAGTTCCAGACACAGGGGAGAGCGCTGTGTTCTCTCCATTCTGTTCTATGAGTGTTCCTAGTAGAGGGTAGCGGTGTGTTTCGCTGTACTCAGAACTCGAGACGTGTGCAAGTGTGATCTGCTCTCTATTATGAGCTGTCACTTTTTGGGGTCCGTTCCTGAGATATGCCATCAGAGTGCAAGGTGGAAACACGCATTTTATAGACAAAATAAATACAAATTAAAATTGGATCGTATAGTACCAATAAGCAGAGGAGCCTAATGGCCGGTTCACAACTTTGTCAGAGATGTTCCTCCTATTAACAAATTGCCCTAGGGTAAATTATTACCAAAATGTGTGTGTGTGGGGGGGGGAGGGGGGGGGGCAATAATCTTTTAGTACAGGTGTTTTGGCAACTCATTAGGAATCAGTATACTGCAGATTCCCTACGCAGCTTCATTAGTGACAGTAGTCAGCTTTAGGTTATGTACATTGTTGATACACCTTGCGCCTGTTAGCTTTTATTATAGGACCAATAAACTATGTTTTATGTCTAGTTCAGAACAGTAAAATGGGTTGATAGTTTGTACAGTTTGGTAATTATTTGCCCTAGGGCAATGTGTTGATAGTCGTAATCAATAAGGTCCTCGAGGTGCAGAAGTTCCTCTGTCACACATTCTGTCAAAAATGATTAAATAAATAGCTGCACTATTTTTTCCATCAAAATCAAGGGCACCATAAGAGAAACCTGAAGGACCCCAATTTAGTCAATAGGATCCATCAGGCGCTATTGGTCTCCATTGTGAAACGGGTCCGGTTCTATCTCTGAAAACAGGGGTCTAAAACCGAAACCCTCCCATACAGATGTGAACCAGTTTAAAAAATTTTTCCCATTCTTTTTTTTTAAAATTGGTTTCTGACTCTTTAAATGGAAAAAGGGGTGTTGTTTCTTTTCTACACCCGGATGTGGGGTATAGTTTCCCTCTGGCGCATCAAAAAATGTTGTATGTGGTTTGTATCTAATTAGTAAACAGGACTGGTGCTGTGCCCATAGGTCCAGCACCATGCCTGATCACAGTCCATGGAGCCACAGGAGACACCAACTACAACGTATCTTGCGTTCATTGCTACCATCCACATAGGCATTAAAAAAAATTTTAATCCCCCCCCATTTGATTAAAACCTTTAATGAAAAAAAGCAAGCAAAAACAAAAAAATGTAAAAAAAACAACTTCTTTTTAAAATTGAATACGGAATGACAAGGGCCCGGGTGAGTGAAAATTTCAGTAACCAGTAAGAGGAAAGCTTGTGAGAAAAGGAGTATGGATTGATATTTCACTATCACTTAATTTAAATATATTTTATAAGATTCCTTCACGGATTTTGGGAAGCTGTTGCATTTTTTTTTGGGTGCTGTATACTCACAGGTGACCACAATCAAAATGAAATTTTGTCGCCAGCAATCGGGTTTCATATACACTAAAAATGCAGTAACCTGAAAGCTCCCTCAAAGTGACAATATTTTAAAAATATAAACAATCAAAGTAGAATTTGTTTAAACAAACGGGTCGTTGTTAGATTATAAATCGTCGAAAAAAAAAAAAACAAAAAAGGCACAAAGGGATACCCAATGGAAAAAATGCCAAAAAAAAGAAAAAGTCTCAAGAAAATAATCCTAAAAAAAGTGGTTGTTAAAAAGAGGGTATTTTAAAACTTTTCATAAAAAAATTGATTCACTAAAATTTTAATTGGGGGAATTTTTCTAAACTGCACGGATTTTTTAAAAAATTTTTTTTAAAAATTGTTTTTCCCCCTGTTAAACAATTTTACCCATCAACGGAAAAAATAAGGTTTGGGAAAAGGGAAATTTAAACCCTTCCCAAACAAAAAAAACCCATAAAGGGTTAAAAAAAAAGGGGTTTAGAGGCCGCACCCCCGGGTTCGAAATTTTAAAAAAGAAACCCCTTAGGGTTTCGGAGGGTTTTTTGGGCCCCCTAGGGCTCCCGGGGCCTGGTGCGCTGAAAACTTTGCACCATCTATGCTAGGGCCCCAAATAAGGGGCTTACACAGTGAGTTTTTTTTTTTTTTGCAGAAATACAGGATTATTTTTTTTATGCATTTCTAAAAAAAGGGCCCGTGTAAAAAACCCCTTTAAAATACATGCCCTTTTTTCTTAAAGTTTTGAAAATTACGCTTGCTTTTTTCTTTTCCTTTTTTTGTTTAAATGAATTTGTTTTCCCATTTTTAAAAATGCACAGAAAAATATACCCAAAAATTATAAATTTTAGCAAAAAAAAACCAAAAATTTACCGTTACAAAAAATTGGACTATAATACTATACTAAGTATTAAAATGTTACTCAAATTATTTTTAGGTTCTTTGTAAATCATCTTGCAAATGAAACATGTCAAGCAAGATATAGAACAATTTTGGTTTTTTTTTTTAAGTCCCACAGTTTTTAAAATTTTACGGGTCATTTAAAAAATTTTGGGGCCCCCCTATTAATGAAAATAATTTTTAGTTCAAAATTTTTGGGTGTTTGGAAACAGCCTTTTCAATTTGATAAAACAAAATAAGTGATGGGAACAAAAATAATTTTGGAAATTGAAATGGGGTTTTTTGGGTATTAACAGAAAAGGGTGCAATATGCTTTAAAACCCAAAAATTTTGACTGGTCCCAAAAAATTTGGGGGCCCCTTACATTTTATTGATTTGAAAAACTCCTAATTTCTTTTTTTACTGACTTCTGAACCCACAACATTGGTTCGTAACCTCACGAGTTTTAAAATTCATAGCCAGGTTTTCCCAAAAGATGAGAAAAGGTTTTTTAAGGTGGCCAATTGCAATTGTTCCCCTTTTTGAATCCCTGTAAAAAGAGGGCATCAGGGGCCCTTCTCAAAAAACCCCTAAAAATGTTTCTAAAAACAAAGATTTTTTTAAACCATAGTTTTGGGGGAAAGGGATAAAAAAAAGTTTGCCCTCAGAGTTTTAAAACCGGTCATTTCCATTTTTGGAGGAACAAGTAAGGAAATGGAAGCCCCGGGACAGTTTTTGTTAAGCCCAGAAGGGGGCCCAAAGGGCCAAGAAAAATATAAAGGAAGGGCAGAGAAAAAGAATGGTGGGGAAAGAGGAAAGGACAATCCACAGACCCCTCCAAAGAGCTGCAGCATATTTTGCTGCAGATGGTGCCCAATGTGAAAGGGTCAAAAATACGGGGGGAAAAGGGGGGGGGGGGGGGGGGGGGGGTGCAAAAAAACATTTTTGGGCAAGCCAGCTTCATTTTGGGGAAAAAGGTCCTGGGCCTTTATGAAAAAAAGATTGGGGTTGTTTTTTGGGCATTCAAAAAGGGGTTAAAGCTGGCCCTCCCCAAAAAAACCCCAGCAGCCCCAAAAAAAAACACTTGCTACCCCCCTGTAAAATTTGGTGGGGGGTTTCCCTCATGGGTTTTGGGGTTTTTTGTGGCCAATGCCGGGACCGGGAATTTTGTTAAAAATTGAGGGGTTTGCATGGAAATTTAAATCAGTATTTACAGATTTTTCAGAATAAAGTACAAAAATAGTGTAATTTGAAGTTAGCCGGGGGTGGTTTTTTCAGCCAAAACAATGATCCCCAAAAACAGCTCCCCAATTCTACTCCCAAAAGGGATTCATGCAGAGGAACAATTACAATGTTCTGGGAAAAGGCCATTCCCAGTCCCCAGACCTGAATAAACATTGAACATTGTGGGGGGTACTTTGAAGGGGGCTGCCCCCCCGTTTCTCGGCGACCCTCAAAAATTAAAATGAACTTAAAAATTTTTTTGTAAAGAGGAATGGTCAAAAAAAACCCTTTATCCAAGGTCCCGGAACTGAAATTAAAAAACTACAGGAAGAAACCCAGAGGCTGTTATTTTTTTTAAAAGGAAAAAATTTTAATGTCAAAATTTTTTGTTGGGGGGGCCCATACTTTTGCCAAAGGTCCCAAAAATTTTTTTTTAATGCATATTCAATTTTGTTTTTTTATTAAAAAACCTCATTTCAAAACCGGAAAAAATTAAATGTGTCCATTTAGTTTTTTAGATAAACAAATTGAAAAGGCTGTTTTCAAAAAACCCAAATTGTAGAACAAAAAAGATTAAGGTTTTTTTAGGGGTGCCCCAAAATTTTTTTATATGACCGTATATGCTTTAAATATTGTATTAAAAAAGACAAAATAATATAATCAAAACCAATAAGCAGAGCAGAACCCTATAGTAGTCCAAGCTTGGTTGAACAGAACCATGTAAAAAGTGTGATTACTTTATTACACATAATTAAAAAGAAATGATAGCCTGAAAACTAAGCCAAAAAACTTAACGCTTTTTTGCGTTTTTCGGGCGAAAGAAAAAATTTGTGCCAAGGAAACCCTTTTGGGCCTAAAAACATGTAAGGAAATGTGTTTACAGGCTTCTTCAGGCTATTGTTCGGGTGATTACTTTTGAATTATGTGAAATAAGGAAAACCTTTTTTTTTTACATTTTCCCCACACAAGGGTTTTGGTTTTCCCCGGGGCAAAAATTTTTGGGACGATTTCGCGTCGTATTTGCGCTCTAATCCGAGCGAGAATGCCGAAATTAAAAGGAATTTCCCTGGTTCTCATAGAGAACCATGGATTACGCCTTTCCCCTCCCCCGGGGGTTTTAAATTTTACGAGCGGGGAGAAAAAGGACATGTTAAAATTTTTTTGCGGCGAAAAAACGTGGCACGGTAATGCCCGATCAAAAGGGGGGCAAAGCTGCTAGCCCCCCTATGCCTCGGGGGGGACGCGGGTGATCAACGCGAGGGTCCCGAAACAAAAGATGTATTGCGGCGCGTACTGTAAGCACCGGGAAAAACATCGGGTGAACAAAACCCTTTCTTCTCGTGTTTTTTTTTAACTCAAGATTTATCCCACTGTAAATCAGCAGGATTGTCAGCTAGCCGGCGCAAGCAAAATGTGTTTTTTCAAATTTAAATTTCAGGGGTATGTAAGTTTTGGGCCAATTTTTGAAAGGGGGGTTGTAAGCAACTTTTAAAAACTTTTTTGTGTTCTTGAAAACCCCGTAAAGGGGCAAATTCCCCCCCTCAGATTTTTTGGGCCCCATAACATGTTAATTGAGTCCTACAGACACAGCCAAAATATGATGACCCAAAAGGCCCCCGGGTCCCGAGTCACATTTCGGGGGAAAAAAAGTTTGGAAAGACAATGACCAGCAACAAGGTAAAGGAGTATGATCACAGACATTTAAGAACCAAACAAACATGGAGGCCCCATGGGCATTCGGGAAAGCAGAACAAGTGAAACCCAGGGGTAAAAATTTAAGGGCCCTTTTTTGGGAATTTTTGAAAAAAAATAAATAGCTTAAACAAAAAAATATAATGACAGAGTCATCTGAATATGTGGTTGATGAACTCGCGGTGAAGTTGGTGGTCCCCTTCAGAAACCAAAGAAGAGCCCAAAAAAAAATTTACTTGGGAAATATTTTAAAAAAACAATGTGCCTCTTTAATGGATGCCGGGGGAAAAACCCCAATAATTACATTTTTATGATATTTGTTAAAATTTAAAAAAATGTTTTTTTTAGGAGCCCCCTTAAAACAATGGGACCAATTTTCCCAAAATAAAAAGTTTCTACACAAATTAAAGAGAAACTTTGATTAAAAAGGGCCCCAAAAAAGAAAGAAAAAAGAAAAAAAAAAATAAAACCCAAAACCCTAACTAATTGGGTCTAAATGTAAACCAAAAACCCTTTTGTTTATTTTCCAAATTTTGTTGGCCCTATGTACACTTTTCCCCCCTTACAGATCTTTTTGGTTATTTTTTTTGAGGAAAAAAATATTTTGGTTTTACCCCGATTTTTTTGCAGGAATGTGTCAAAACAATAAAAAGAAAAGTGACCCCGATTTTTGGGAAAAGAAAGATTTAAAAAAAACTATTTTAAAAAAAAAACAGCAAAAAGAAAAAAGAATAAACCCCCACGTCCAAATTCTGGATAAAGTCAAATTTTTTCTGAAAATTTAAAAAATGCTAGTGTTCTGTATATGTATTTTAAAAAGAATTTAGTAAAAGTTTTTTAAAAGTAGTATCATATAGGGTAACATGTGCTGTGGCCCTTTTCTGTCCTTATGAGTATGTTCACACGGCATCTTGGACAAGTTTTTGCAATATATAAAACGTATTGGGTTAGGGTATATTCACACGGCGTGTCGAGTCCATGTGAACATACGTTATTAGATGCAGGTTTGGATCTGTCTAAATGGACCCAAACACGCATCTAACAATGTGAAGTGTGATTTACATTGCTTTCAATGTAAAACACGCATCGGTGTTCAGACGAGTGATCGCCGATAGGTGTTTACTTGCGTCTTTCAGATCCGTTCTAAGAATTGTCATGTCAATTCTTGATCCAAAAGACGCAGCAGACGCCCTATTTAAAACTATAGGGTGCGATCCTGCTGCAGCCAAACATGCACCTGCGTGTTGGATGCATTTTGGATCCGATCGACGCTGCGTTTTTTGGATGCGATTTTCAGATCCAAAACGGATCCAAAATCAGATCCAAAAACACCATGTGAACATACCCTTAAACGCATCCAAAAACGTGCCACAAAGTGTAGTACGGTTTTGGATACATTTTCTGGATTGCAAAAATGTATTCCTATAGTTTTTGTTGGCTTTTCAATGCTTAAAACGGATCAAGACTTAACATGTCAATTCTTTGAAGGAATCCATTTTGAGCAATGCAAAAACGTATGTAAATGACGATACATATTTTGAAATCAATGTAATCACACTTGAACATTGTTAAATATGTTTTGGGGTCCATTTTTCGGTACATAAAACGTACCTAAAAAAATATTTAACAAACACAGTGTGAACATACGCTATAAGTGAAATATTTAACTGTTCTGCGAAGCTGCTTATAAACCTCCCAAGGTAATAGATTGTGGATGACAACTACTCATGGCGGCTGTTATAGTGGTCACACAGCTTTTCACAGTCCTTGAATAACATACTGATCAACACTGCCAGGGATAATTCTGCATAGCACGTGAATTTCTCAATGTCAGGTATTTTTCACGAAAGCAGGAAATGCCATAAACCAATACTAGTTAAGTACCAAAAGCGGCTTTCCATTGTTCTTAAAACATAGCCTGCTTTTTAGAATGAAGCCTGCAAAGTAGCGGGAATATCAACTTTTACGACCATTACATCCTTGCTCTATTTCCTTTTCCTGGACTGGTAATACAAGCCATGTTATCATGCAGCTGGTTAACTGGTCAACATTTATCTCTTTAAAATGGAGAGGGGGAGGTGTTACCATGTGTAGCATGTACAAAATAAATACGGGGTTATTCATGCATTTGTCTGTAAGTAATGCACTTACCTTTAAGCGTTGTGCAACATGAAGCACAACGCTCTGAAGACGCATCAGAATGGGTCAGCAGCTTCCAACTTGTCCATTATTAGCAGGTTGCAGGCAGGTTAATGTTACATAATGTTGTCACCCGGTAGGAAATAACTCCCGTTCCAGTAGTTGGCAGGATTGTACTGCACTCCCGCAAATAGAAAATCTGCTCGTTTGCCAATTTTTTAATCCAAACTTTTTATTCCACACAAAAGAACAAAATCGAATGCGACAAAATAATGAGCCCAAATACGGCACCTAATCTTGCTACCCGGATATCAGTTAGTGGTTTAAATCCCCCAAAAACTGTGCTAGCTAGATGCGCCGTTGTTACCAACAAAACAAACATCATATTATTACATAATCCTATGGTATCTGGCAAGGTAAGTGTACAACATTAAATATGCATAAACATAATTATGAATATAGACAGATAAGTATATTGTAGATTAAAATGTAAGAAAGTTGAAATATAGGTCACTTGTTTGCAAGCACTTCACAGCCAGCTACCGAGACTTTGCGAACTAACATTTCTAGACGACTCTTGTTGGATTGTGTATGTAATAAAAACATCATCAACAATGTGCAGTCCAATATCAGATTGTAAAATGTTGATGGAGTCTGCAAACAAACATTGGACTGTACAAAAAAATGTTCACAATGCTTTTTACAGACATGATCCAACAAGAATCAGCTACAAATGTCAGATGATTTTGTTGCTGTTCTGTTCAAGCTGTTATATTTTTGTATGGAATAAAAAATTCATATTAAATAATATAATAAAACTGGTTGATGAGCAGATCTTCTATTTGGCGGAGTGCTGTACAGTCCCACCAACTACTGGGACAAGGGTATGAAGTAACACTTTGAACATTGTGTTAAATTAATTATAGGTGATACATTTCATAATTACATGACTATGTACCAAGCAAAACAGTCTGGTAAAGATGTGTGTATATAGGCATCATTTTCTGTATTAAATCCATAAGGCATGAAATTATTATTGAAAAGAGTCCTCGTCCTCCTCCCTGCCCCTTGAACTGGTTACTATCTCTGAATCGACTGATTAAATATATATATATCTGATGGATTTTCAGCTACACTAACAGGTCAAGTTATAGCTACTGCCCATAGAATTCTATGGAGAAGGAAGGAGGAATAGGAAGCAGAAGCTGCAGATACAGAGACAGACAGAGCCGCCTTTGCTTTTAGTAGGTATCCTATTATCTCAACTAAGTGCTGAATTCAGAGCAGTACTGCTGGTTACTGTTACATAATGTCCTCCATGCTGACGCTTCTTTGCATTTTAACCACTCACCAACAGCAGCGCCTAGGTTACCTTCTATTTCTGCCACTGCTTCATCCCTCCTTCTCCTCCTTTCCCCTACATTATAATGTGCTACTGGATTTTTCAGTGACGCTGACAATCCTCTTCTCTCTGCCTCATGTGCACATACTTTATCAAATAATTTAGGTTATGTTCACACGACAGACTTTTCCGCTAGAAATATTTATTGCAGAGGTGATACTTTCACACTTCTGCAGATTTTCACTGTGGTTTTGGACATGGATTTTAATAAGGATTCCAATGCAGAATTCATATTAAAATCTGTCACGTGAATATACATTTAGTGGAGGAAAAGGTATTTTCTGTAGTGAGATATATTACAAAGTTTTTTAGCATCAATGTACTTTTAATTTATGGAAAGTTGTGTATAATTGGATGTACACTTGAAACTTCACGGTGTCATTTAGTAATGAAGCATTATTTAAATCCTACCTTTCGCAGGGCTGAATTTTCCTAAGATCGGCAATTGTGCAGCAGCTGAGAAGTTTCAATGGAATCCCCATTATCAGGAACTCTACAATGTAAAGTAGGGACTTTTAATACATATTTTATAAAGATGACGGCACAAGAAAAGGATCCATACTTACAAAGAACTGTTATGAACATCAGTATATAACATTGATCTACAGCAAGATTTCCATAAAGGCTTCTCTAAATGATTATTTTATTTTAACTTTGTAGCTTATGAACGAAATGATAAATCATTGTTACTGCAAAATGAATTGTTTCCTCTATAATGGCAATTTGTCCAGGTCCAATTCCAGAGCATCTCCACCCCACCACATTTGACTAAGGTAATGTATCTCATTGCGGAGAGGCACCATGTCGGTGTGTGAGGATTTATACGCATTTTTGCACCTCACTAGGCATTTGCATAGAACAAAGGCTTTTGAGAAAGCGCTGAAGAGCTTGTAGTAATCCTCACTTCACATGTTACTAACAAAGTCTTGCAATGTGAAAAGGTTTGGAACCAAAGCCTGTGAAGTTCATCTACAGACAGTGCAGAGTAGAACTTACTGGCTGGCTAGGTGAGAGACAAGTGCGGCTTAGAAGGGGTAATGTATCTCATTGGGGAGAGGCACCATGTCGGTGTGAGAGGATTCATTCACCTTTTCGCACCTCACTGAGTATTTGCACATAAAAAAGGTTTGGGGGAAAGAGCTGAAAAGCTCACCAGCGCCATCTATTCTATGTAGTAATCCTAAAAATCACGTGACTAAGTCTTGCTCACACAATTACATGGTGCCTCTTCCCCATTTAGATACATTACACCTTCTTAGCTACACTCGCCTCTTACCTAGCCACTAAGTTCTACTCTGCACTGACAAGGGGCAATCACCCGAAACAGCTGTCTGTAGAGGAACTTCACTGGCAGGGTTCTAATCCTTTTCACATTGCAAGACTTTGTTAATCACATGTGAAGTGAGGATTACTAAATCCAATAAATGGTGCTGGCGAGCTGTTCAGCTCTTTCCCAAAAGCCTTTGTTCCAAGGAAAAGATGGTCTGTGCATAATGTTGATGCTAAATAAAGCCAGATACAAAGAAATCTGCTTTGTCCTCTCCTTGTTAGCCCGTGTTCAGACGGCTTATTCAAGCCGTAATTGCGAGCCGGATTGTGCTCGCAATACCGGCTTGAATAAAGGGCGGGTGCGGGGCGGGTGCGTGGCCTGCCGGCCCCATAGACTTGCATTATCCACGGCGCGTATTGCACCTGGATAATGTGCATGTCAGTATCTCCCCGCCCGGCTATTCGCCGAGCGGGGAGGAGCGACGGAATCCACTGTTCTCTATGAGAACGGTGGATTACCGTAATTACTGCGACGGATTGGCGCCGTACTGCAGCGCAAATCCGGCGCGCAGTACGGCGCCAATCCGCACCCAAATAAGCCGTGTGAACGGCCCCTTACTACTCTTTTAAAGAAATGCAAACAGGCCACTTCTAGATCTTCTCTATTTGGAGATAATGTGGGTCAATGAAGTCTCAGAGCCTGAAACAAGCAATTAATGCACAAAACATAAGAATTTGAGATAACCAGTATATGAAAACAATGGGCCATAACTTTCTTTAGACACTACGTAAACCCACATTTTCCCCACCCTTGGTTCAACTTGATGGACATGTGTCTTCTTTCAACTGTACTAACTATGTAACTATGTAAAGGATTGCCATCAAAGGGGTTTTTCCATGTCACACATTTATGGCATATCAATGGATGCAGGTTAGCCCAATATCAATAGAATATGCCATAAATGTGAAAGGTGCAAGTCCTACCTCTGTGACCCACACCTATCTCTGGAATAGGCTCCTGAAAGTCTTTATTGAGAATGGAGAGGTAGTCGAAACCCTACATTCATTTCTAATGTAGCTCCGAGTACAGAATGAATGTGAGAATTCCAATTACCTTGTAATAATAAAATAAGAATAGAATAGCATGTGAAATGAAAGGAGGACAAATAAAACATGAAAACAAAAGGCAAGAAACACAGCTATACTATAATCCAATCAATCACTGGTGTTGGTTGATGTAGGGAAGTGCTTCTCAAACTCTAAGGCCGTGTTTACATGGCACAGACCAAATAACGGTCGTGAAATCCCCACCGGTGTTTGGTCTGTTTTCGGCACGCAGGGGGGCGGCTTTTCTCTCCGGTTTGCGGATTCAGCCCTCCCCCTTCGTACTCACATGTTCATGTACCGCCTGAAAACCGGGCAGAAGAATGAACATGTTCCAAGTTTTCCGGACCACGGGCAGTCTAAAAAACCGTCCGGTGGAAAATCCATGCAGTGGGGACTGCTGCATGGATTTTCCATAGAATTCCATGTAAAATGTTGACAGCAGGTTTACAGACGGCTGTCAAATCCGAGAACTGTCTGTAAATCCAGCTAAAAACCTGTGCCGTGGGGACAAGTCCTAAGGCAGGTCTCACTATTGTGGCGCCTATCAGTTGTTTCAGGACTCTCTCTTCCAGGACTTTCTGAATGCAACTTAACCAGTGCATGGTTTTCATTCTGCAGACCATTGTTTAAAAAAAAAAAAAGGGAAAAAAAGCAAGCCTGTAGCCCGCTGACAGCCAGTAAGGAACTGCACTGTATTATTAAATTGTTCTGACAGCTAGAACAAGTGATTATGATAATAACAGTATATAAGGGAATTGTAGTTTAAGCAAGGCTCTAATATATTCCGAAATCATCAAAAGTGAACCTATGCTTGAAGCCAAATGTCACAGCGTGCACCCGCCCGGGCAAACGCCCTATCCTTTCCAATTTCTTCCATTCTAAGGTACATTAAGTAATGTGGTGCGTCTGCGGACATGTACCTGCAAATAATAGGATCAAGCCAGCAGAACAAAGCAATGCCCCACAATCTTAATGCAGGTGTGAGAGACGGAAACCAGGTGGCTGAAAAGCTTCTTTGTTTGAAGCTGTCAGTAGACGAAGCTGATTAATCGTGTGCCCCATCCCTAAACTGCCTTTTAACCATGTCAAGACATCTCCTCACATCAGGAAGTCTCCGCTGACATGGCTATGTGCTAAGCTCAGTTAATGTGGTCCTAAGTTTAAACACTTTAGGTTGAAAGTGGATAATTGGTGGTAGTGGATTTTAAAAGCTCACGCAGGTGCCTTTGAAAGGAGGTCAAAAGTCAAGTGCAGCCCCCCTCTGTGAGCACTGGTGAGCCTTTCCTTAGGAGATCAAAATTCTTTTTCACAAACCCCGAGGGTCTTGTAAGGACTGTTATTAATTTAGATCTGTATGTTCCAAATAATACAAAAACGATACCACATGTCTTCATTGCCTTTAACCTGGACATGTCCTCACTGTGATTCCTACCCCCTTCTTAGCCCCCCTTTCGTAGCTCGGTCTGAAGCGGAGATTTATACTCAGCCTCAGTGCTTAAAACCAGAGTGAGGGCCGGTCATTAACACTCCGCTTTAAGATTCATTAACATTCCTGAAGTTTGGAGAAAGGTATTTGCCGGAGCCAAGTCTCGGACAGGACACCCATCACCATCAGCTAAATATAGTATACACAGGTGTCCTGACTGTCAGAATAGATCCTCTTAGGCTATGTTCACACGGCGTACCTGCGGTGCGCACAGTACGGCCGCAATTACGCCGGGCGATTTGGGAGTCGCGCTGACCCCGCGTACACCCGCGGAGGGGGGGCGGCAGCCCACCGGCCCCATTGACCTGCATTACCGCGGCATGTATTCACCACAAGAAATTGACATGTCACTTATCTCCTCGCTTGTACGGTACAATCGTATTGAACGAGCGGGGAGAGGAGGCGTAATCCATAGTTCTCTATGAGAGCGATGGATTACTGTAATTTCGACGCCCATCTTGCTCGTATTAGAGCGCAAATACGACGCGCAATGTGTGCCGAAATTTACCCGTGTGAACATACCCTTAGGTCCAGGTCACACTTTACAGCATCGCTGCAGTTTTTCCAAATTATTGGTTTTTTTCCCCAGTTAAAAGTAGCGGTGGAACCTCAGGGGAGGAGAAGGAAAATGGTTTGTATTATACTTAAAGGGAACCGGTCACATAGGTTGTGCCCCCCTTGCTGAGGGCAGCACAAGATAGTGCCAGACCTGCTGTTCCCAGCGCTGAGTCCCTTATTCTCTAAGATGCAGCAGTTTTAGAGCATTTACCCCTTAAATCTTATTCATGAGCAGGTGCTAGCTCCACCCACCAAAGGCTAGCTCCGCCCACTGACAGTTATTTACGGGTTTCTACCTATTCAAAGTAATAGGTTTATCAGTTGAGGTGGGTGGGGCTAGCCTCAGGTGGGCGGGGTTTGAAAAAAAACTGACACTCTGAAGGACTCTTCGAATGACTCTTCTGGCTGAAAACTGCAGATTTGAGCATTATATACACGAACCTCCAGCATCTTACAGAATAAGGGACACAGCGCTGGAAACAGCAGGTCTGACACTAGCTTGTGCTGCACTCAGCAAAGGGGGCATAACCTATGTGACAGGTTCTCTTTAAATATGTAACCCCAGTTAAAACTCTTGGGACATCATGTATGAAAACTGTCTAGGTCGTCTAAGTGTCTTTGTTGCCCATAGCAACCAATCAGAGCTACCCATTTATTTCATATAGTGCCCTGAAAATATGAAAAGAGAGCTCTGATTGGTTGGTATGGGCTCTTATTGCTTTCTAGGGGCAACAAAGACAGTCTTAGACCTAGAAAGTTTTCATACCTGTGGCCACAAGAGTTTTAACTGGGCGTTACATAAGAAAATGTTCAGTACAAAATCTAAATATTTTGTCAAAGCAGGATCATTGGGTACCATCAAAATTCACTGAAAACGCACTGAAGATATTTTGATAAAAGTATCATTTTCTACATTTTAAAGGATATTTTTGTGAGGACATCAATGGGGGGGGGGCTTGGTCATTTCTCTAATTGGGGTGGGGGGGTTAGTATTTCTCTAAGTATTATATCTTTGAATGTTGCTGCCCCCAGATCCCTTGTGAACGGAAGGTTCTACATCCTGATAACAATCCTCTGTAACTATGTTACCAAATAATATTCTGTTTTTCTTTTGTTTATGACAATTGTAATTTTCATTATAGCCTTATTCAACAAATTTTGTTTTTCTTTCTACAAAAAAAATCTGAATAATATAAATATATTGAAACGACTGGAAATTCGTGAAGTTGTATAATAATACGAGTCTATCTGCTGCCACATACCTATACTCATTTGTTATTGGATGTCCTGACAAGAATACCTACATAGGAACAGATGCAATACTGTAACCAAAGGCTGTACATGGGTGTGGTGCAAACAATCCATACTGAGAGGAAAACCTGAAAGGAGTGTGCCACCACCAAGTGTAGCCCTAACATCAGACAATGACAAATTTGTGAAGAAAGGCTGATTTTTGCCAGTCTGGTCTATCTTGATTTATATCTATGTTAGGAGATGACTGGTTGTGCCGTTTGTGAATATTCTGAATTTCTTAAAATATTCAAGAAAGTAAAAGAGAAATTTCAACTATAACCAAAACATAACTTGCTCGTAATTAGTTAAGTAAATATGTGGGCAACAGTTACCTGACTTTTCCATTTTATTTTTAAGAGGTAAGTAAAATGTAATTATGTAATTCGAAGTTACAAAATAAGTCTCCAAGGCAATAAAATAGAATTTTTCAAGCACTTCGCAGAGAAAGGTTTTTAAATTGTCTAGAAATGTTTCATCCTCTAATCTGAATTTGAGACCATCCAGTAAAATATAACCATTGCACACTTAGAAATGGATAAGTTAGATGCCATTAGAACCAAAGAAGCCCAAACTCAGAAATTTTTCCACAAATGGGAGTGCTTTATTTTTACTTGCCCACTGATATAAAACAGGTCATGCAACCCTTCCTTTATACCTCGTGGTATCTGTCCTCACAACTGGCAGGCAACCTGGGGTGTTTAGATGTTGGGTCACCCTCAGGGCGGCTGGGGCCCACTATTACATAGTTGCTTTTGGGACCCACTGGTGTAGGATAGCTCTGTCTATCAAAGTGTTGGATTCATTCAGTGTATTCTCTCTTTCAGTACATTTTAGTGGGGATCGCGGGGCATCAAACCTGGGCTGGAATCGCCCTTTTGTTTTTGGTTTTTTTCCTCCGACATTTAATCTCCAGAAACTTTTCTAAAGTTATAACACACTCCTTAGTGTTATTGTTTGTAAGTAGCATTACCATTTTTAGGGTAAAGGTTTCAGCAGATGACTATGATGATAACACCTGTCAATAAGAGCTATCACATTTTATAGGGCCATTGTGGTCCACTAGGTCTATCTAGAGCTCAATTCACGTGTCATGTGAGCCGTATTATTTATATACGTTTGTTCTCAGTTCTTTTCATTTGATGCTTTGCGCGGCTAGTAATTTGTGAAGTCAAATTTGCATTTTGCAATGTAATTGTCATGCCTAACTATAATGCTTTTACTCTATATTATGGTTTTTTTAGTTTTTGTTTTTACATGTAATTTGTGAAATCTTTAAAAAAATGATGTTTAAAAAAAAAATACAACCATTGCATTGATCAAACATAAGCAAACTTGCATGGTCTAGACTGCCAATATAGCAAATGTGTTGATGAATCCAATAGAAGAGTACCAATGATGGCCAAGTGATGATGACTTCCAGACCTAGCGGGCCACAGTCTGCAGACCGCTGATGCACTCAATGCCATGTATAACAACTAAAAACACGATTACAAACTTATGCATTTGTTCCTGTTATAGGACCACTTATTTTTCCTTTAGTTCATTAGAACTTGCTCCTAGGTGCACAGTAGTGCCAGTAATTTTGCTGACCTGCAGTGAATACAGGATTTCTCACTGCTGCCACTGGGTCATGTGACTCGGAGCTGCTGAAACACATAGCCTGGTTGTGTTACCTGACAGTGAATCTTCCATGCATTCTTATGGGAGGTTTAAAGACTGCATAGAGAGACAGCCTTCCTGTCACCATCAAAAGCTTGAAGGGGTTGTCTCACTACAAGGATTGCTGCTTTTTATCTTGAAGATCTTGCAAAAACAAGTCACTTTGCAATATATGTCCATTGACAATACCCTACCTATTCCTAGATATCCCCTCTTGTATGGGCTGCATCAGCTTCTCAGGTCGCTATCGCTACAGACCTGTTCAATCTCTCCTGATAGGCTGCTAGTGCTGGTCGCTATAGCTACAGACCTGGTGTCCTCAGTAGCGCTTTCCTGCAGGCCAGTAATAGCCAGTAGAATCCAGTAAAGCAAGTAAACCCTGATTCAAAAATGAAACTGTGAAGACAGGACTGAGGGAAGATGAATTAATGTAGTGAGACAACCCCTTTAAGTGTCTTTCGATCAATCGGAGTGCAGGTCATGTGACCTAAGAAAGATTGTTGCATCAGCCAGAAATCCTGTATGCAGCTGCAGGTAAGCAAAATGACTGGTGCTACAGTGCACCTAAAGCAATTTCTGATTAAATAAAGGGGGAGGGAACAAAAGAACTGGAGTAGTCCTTTACTAGAAGCATTAAATGTAAACTATACATGATATTATTGAAAGCATGCCTCGCTATCTCTCAGCGCCTGTTGATTCCGTACCTCGAGTATGGAAACAGCAAGCTGTGGGCAATGCAATTTATATCTGCTGTCAATTTCTAAAGAATTCCATATCTTTCAATATTTCCGTTGGGTGTGTTAAGTGCACAGGAAAACAAGATAGCAGCGTGGAGATACCAGGATCTGAATACCTTAAATTGATTACAGAGGGGAAATTATACCCTTATTGGATTCCTGATGTTTGCTATGTGGGTCTTCTGATCAGACTTCGAGATAGATCCAGCTAAATTCTTTTTCTACTGTGCTGCAAATTGATAACTTGGACATTCTTTGTGAAGTTTATAGAAGTCTCAAGCTATTTAACCAACAGCAAATCAGATCATTTATGTATACGCTTTATCCCTGGACCTACAACATGTGATCTCATCCATTTGTGGCACATAGTGTTAACTTTGTATTCACAAACCTAAAAAATCATAAAAAATCATTAGGCATTGGCTGACACAGGGCCAAATATACCTCAACCCGAAAACCAATATTGATCTGGAGAAAGGTTGACCAACAGCACCTTGTAATTCTGATAATACAGCGAGCCCAAAGTGAAAACGGTCATACAATGTTTATGGTGTACTTAAAGGGGCACTCCACAGAATATCTAATTATGCCGGAAAAATCTGATCCTTACACAAGCTCACAATTTACATTGATAAATGCTCTCCCTACATACTGATCTACTACATGAAAGGGAACGTGTCATCAAAAAAATGACTTATTGTTTAACTCACATTTTTTATGTTAAACACATTTTGTAGGAATTTTTGGTTATGTTTTTTTTTAATTTTCCAGATCACTTTCAATATTTTTTTAATAATTCTTAAGTCCTGCAGTTTCACTTTGGCCACTAGGTCTACTAATGGTCTGACACTTCCTGTTCTGTTTAGAGAGCTTTTCAGCAGTGTCTGCTCATTATCAGCACAAAGAGGGTCAAACTGAAAGGAGACACCATTGTGTAGAGATAACAAAGAATCCTTCAGTCACAAGAGGAGATGTCACAGCTCCCTCTCTCCCCTCCCTGCACAGTGAAAACTCTCCTATAGACGTCTATGGGACAGAATGTGTCTTAAGAATCGTATGTGCATGAAGCTGCTGTAAAGTATCTCTCTGACTGCTGTTAAAGCAGTGCAAGCAAGAATGTCTTCCCCACAATCATATATAGACGGCCGAATAGAGAAATCTACAATCAGGAAATAAAAACGACTGAGAGGAAAAGAATATGGATCAGGGGCTTGATTTAATAAGTAAAAAAAAAAAATTGGCGACATATTCCCTTTAAGGCTATGTGCACACGGCATAATTGCGGGGACGTATTTCACCCGCAATTATGCCGTGTGCTCGGGAGCGGGGGCGGGGTGGGGGTGGGGAGAAAGGACGGCAGCCTGCCGGCCCCATAGACATTCATTATTCTCGCCGTATATACGGCGTGAATAATTGACATGTCACTTCTTTCCCCGCTTGCCGTATTGTGTGAGCAGGGAGAACTGTGGATTACCGCAATGACTGGGACATATCTCGCCCCGTATATCGCGCACTACGGTGTGAAATACGGTGCGAGATACGTCCCATTTTAATCCGTGTGAACATAGCCTAAGGCATATTAACAGAGGATTAAACAAAGGAAAATGAGTCATAATCCAGTTCATGAACACCATGCTTGCCTCTAATTTAAAAGTTAACATTCACTTTTGAACATTTTGATTTTCCTCAGTCTACATAGGCCTAAAAATCTGTGCAGATCTATTTTTCACGATGGGCGACAGGTCCCATTAGGGCTGCGCCATATTTTTGGTGTATTTTGGGCCAAAAACTATTGACGCCCTACTCTGTTATACACAAAAACTAGGCGCATTGTACGCCAGGCATGACACTTTTGAATGTGCCTAAATTAGGTAGCTCAAATATGCTAGCAGTGATATGCTATGTGCCTTTTTTTTGCCATGCGCCTAAATTAGGTGCTTCAAATATGCTGTGCAAGGTAGACCAGACCCTAGATTTTTGACAGGTTCATTCATTCAGGCACAGTATACACTCATTTAATGCGCCTTAAAACCGCCGAGATGGCGCGTCTTTTCTGACATGTCACCCTGTATCTTTTTTTTTTCTATTGGCTATAATAAGGATTTGCATCTGTGTCACAGTAAAAAAAAAGATTAGCTGATAACATGTAGGGTCAGGTAAATGTAGACTTCCTAAACACATTGCTCTTTTGCCCTGAAAGGGAGATAAGAGAGATTTTATCTGCTCTGAGTGCACACAGATGTCTCTAGGTTACCGTCCACATCTCACCTTCCTGATTGGACAGAGAGCAGGGGGTGACATCACCATGGTCAGATGGAGCAAAGTCTTAGCTCTAACAAGATTAGATTGTTTACCGTTGAAAAGTACTTGTTTTCACTCCATGAAGGTCGGTAGCTTTATTCTCTACAGATTAAATCTCCTGCAGTCATCTCACAGTAACAGGCTCAGCTCGGAATAGCAGACCTGATATGCTATAGAAACAACCACAGCATGATCAGGAACTGCGAGTCCGAAGCTGCCTGTGTCTCTATGAAACAGCATGGTGAGAAAACCCTTTCAAGTATGACTTAGTGTTTATAGCTGGATATTACATCTAAGGGCTTTACTGGCCAAATGTACATAATAGTTCATTTGAGCGTGATTAAAACAGATCATTTAACACTGAAACAATACATCTATTTATCCATGCCCTAATCCTGCTGCTTTATACAGAAGCCAGCCCTTTTCATAAGGCTCAGCTATATCTATGAGAAATACAACTGACATCTATATTAAAGAATACAACAAGAAATTAAACCAGTGCTTTGCAGATTCCCATGACAAGTCACATAACTAGTACTTAGATGTAATTGTCCAAAACGCTGAATCTGTAGTAATGTATTTAGGTTACCTTAAAGCAGCTTGATTTTGAGGGAAAACAGCCCCAGTAGTTATAGTTCTGGGCATCTCCAGAGGCCTATTATTATCATCAGTGGTACACTGGATTGGAAGAAAGATAAATATCCACCAGGGACCGTATTAAGGAGAATCTAACACATTGCATTACTTTCTATTTAACTTAGGTCTCCAGAGGTGAAGTGTTGTTGCTTTAACCCCAATTAACGCAGTCATTAGCATACCAAAAACAATTAAGGGTTGTGTTTTCCCAGAAAAATCTTGGTGCGGTCTACTACTGACCGTTACTGCAGTCGGGTTAATCTAAGAATTTATCATATAACATTTGCACTATTAGTGGTGGAATAAACTGTTACATGGCTAAAAGTGAAGCTTTTAATTAGACTTCTCTTCCGAAATTTGGAAAGTGTTTTATAATTTCAAACTAGATTTTTAAAGGTGTTTAAACCTAATTTCCCTATTTCAAGCCTAAAGGGCAGAGAAGGAGAAAATGAAGACGCTTAGGACTTGCCCCTTCAGGAGAATATGGCTTCATGCTATAGCCGCCTATTCACTTGTAAGTTTCCTAGAACAACACCATGAGGAAATATGTTCAAAAAACAACTTACAAGGAAATTTCTAAAATCACAAAATATCTAAAGAAGCAAAAGTCAACCATTAAAACACAGAATATGCAAAGCTGAAAGCCTACAGTAAATCATCCTCAAGAATAGACTCTTCTTCTCACGTACCAGTAAACTTCACAGAAGGACTTTCTGCTGAGAGTGGTCTTCTCAGCGACAGCCTGCCCAGAGCTCCACAAACTGCTCAGTGTCCCAGTCCACTAAACTAGGTCAGTCCCAGGCACTGTTGGACTAGGATGCCTGGGACCCACCAGTGGAGATGATTCTTAGGACCCAACAATGGAGCTGATTCTTGGGGCCACCAGTGGAGTTGATTCTTGGGACCCAACAATGGAGCTGATTCTTGGGGCCACCAGTGGAGTTGATTCTTGGGGGCTCCACCAGTGGAGATGATTCTTGGGGGCTCCACCAGTGGAGATGATTCTTGGGGGCTCCACCAGTGGAGGTGATTCTGGGGGCCCAACAGTGGAGCGGATTCTTGGGGGTCACCAGTGGAGATGATTCTTGGGGTCACCAGTGGAGATGATTCTTGGGGGCTCCACCAGTGGAGATGATTCTTGGGGGCCCACCAGTGCAGTTGATTCTTGGGACCACCAGTGGAGTTTATTCTTGGGTTCCACCAGTGAAGATGATTCTTGGGGTCAACCAGTGGAATTGATTCTTGTGGCCCACCAGTGGATATGATTCTTGGGGACCACCAGTGGAGATGATTCTTGGAACCACCAGTGGAGATGATTCTTGGATCCACCAGTGGAGATGATTCTTGGGGCCCACAAGTGGAGCTGATTCTTGGTGTCCACCAGTGGAGATGATTCTTGGGGCCCACCAGTGGAGCTGATTCTTGGTGTCCTCCAGTGGAGCTGATTCTTGGAGCCAAACAGTGGAGTTAATTCCTGGACCCCACCAGTGGAGTTAATTCCTGGGCCCCACCAGTGGAGTTGATTCCTGGGCCCCACCAGTGGAGTTGATTCCTGGGCCCCACCAGTGGAGATGATTCCTGGGCCCCACCAGTGGAGATGATTCTTGGGGCAACTTGCACCAAAAATACTGGCATACACAGTTTACACCACAGTTAATAGTAGTTTTAGACAGTTTTGAGACCGAGCTGCATCTTCTGGTTTCATTGGCGTGCACTCATTATATTTTTCTTATTTGCCTTAAATGTGGTTGGAAACTTAGGGCATGTCCCCACTGCACGGGTTTTCGGCCGGTTTGCGGTTTTTCAGACCGCCTGAAAAACCGGCCGAAAATGAGCACAATTGTGCTCTATGGAAATCCCGTGCAGCAGGCCCCACTGCTCGGGTTTTCCGCCCGGCGGTTTTGGCACCGGCCGACCGGCGACAAAATATTGAACATGCACAATCTTCCGTCCGGTTTCCAGACGGAACATGTGCATTTCAATGAGAGGGGGGAGGACTGTTCTCCGCTCATCGCAGAGAAAAGCCTTCCCCCCCGCGGCCGTGGGGACGGCCGCAAAACCGGACAAATACCGGCCGGCAAACCGGACGGTATTTGTCCACTGCCGTGTAAACGGCCCCTTAAATTGTCAGTTCTGCACCTTGTCCTGCAAAAGGCGCGTGACGTTATATGAAAGAAACATGGCTTAGTGTGTAACACCACCATGCGGCAAATTAGTGGCATGAAGTAAACCAACTAATAGAAAGTGTTAACTTAGACTAGACAGTCAAAATAGGCGCTAGATTTAATAACGCTATGATATATGTGGGGCATAAGACTGTCTAGTCTACATTTTTATTGTTTAAGTATTACACAGTATTAAAGAGAACCTGTCACATAGTTTTTGCCCCCCTGGCTGAGGGCAGCACAAGCTAGTGTCAGACCTGCTGTTTCCAGCGCTGTGTCCCTTATTCTGCAAGATGCTGTAGTTTTCGTGTATTTAATGCTCAAATCTGCAGTTTTCAGCCAGAAGAGTCATTCGAAGAGTCCTTCAGAGTGTCAGTTTTTTTCAAACCCCGCCCACCGGAGGCTAGCCCCGCCCACCTCAACTGACAAACCTATTACTTTGAATAGGTAGAAACATGTGAATAACTGTCAGTGGGCGGAGCTAGCCTTCGGTGGGTGGAGCTAACACCTACTCATGAATAAGATTTGAGGGGTAAATGCTCTAAAACTGCAGCCTCTTACAGAATAAGGGACACAGCGCTGGGAACAGCAGGTCTGACACTAGCTTGTGCTGCCCTCCGCAAGCAGGGCACAAGCTATGTGACAGGTTCCCTTTAACAAATTTGCCCCATTATATTTACACGGCATATACAACCATGGACATTAAAAAAAAAAGGGATGACTAATTTCCTAGCCGGCTGAGCAGTCTCTTAAAGGGAAGCAAAGTAAAAGAGTGCTCTCTACCTGCAAGGGGGTTCTGTATTAACCCTTTCTTACCAATACATTTGCACTGCACATGGAAGCATCTAAAGAAGATGAAAGGCAAAATAAAAACTTCACTTTTCTTAAAAAACAACAAAAAAAACCAACTGTATACATTTCTGACAGACATCTATGGTATATATCTCAATTTCGTTTGACTACTGTAACCTAACTTCTTCTCAGATGCCTTTTGATGCCTCACATTTCACAAGCCCCAAGATTCAATCCATACGAAGAATGTCATGTTCATATGGTATATCCGGAGAGTTAGGATACAAGATATTTCTTTTTAATATCCTATTATTTAGATTAATTGTACCTGTCCCTACGTAATAAACGCAGTGGGTCACGTTTGCTATGTGCACTCAATTTGTCTTTGAGATTCCTGCTTCATTGTCTGACTGTTCACTGAAAGCTCATCACTCGTATTCATCCTCTCTTATAAATCTTAGAAACCAGACACTATTTAGGATAAGACCACACCGATGTATCTACATATTGTCCTGTTGATGGATAAATGGACCTTTCCCCTAATCTGATAATTTATTCCCAGGAAGCCAAAAGTAAATCATATATTTACAGCACTGTTGAAAGTTTGCTTCCTCTAGGGACAAAACCTGCAGTGCATGGTCTGCAATCCAAGATAGTTTAGATTTAACAATTTACAAAGCAGGTACGGAAGGTACTAATCCGCAGAAAGAAGAATAATGTTATTGTGACGCAAAGATTCCAGACTCCCGAACCCAAGGAGCCAGAAAATTGCTTCAAAAAGTAAAAACAAGGATGCAGCATCTAACAGGTTATGGAAAATATAAAAAATAGCTATTCCTCCATCAATGCAACATTTTGACCTTCACACAAGATCTTCATCAAGCACAGTGCTGCGATATTTTTATATAGACCTCTGTAGAGGTCAAAACGTTCCATTGATGGAGGAATAAAGTTATTGTTTATACCTTCTCATAACCCATTCGACGCGGCTTCGTTTTTTAATTGTCATATGAAGGAAACTCAGTGACTAAAATGTTTTTAAAAAATTAAAAAAATTAGCATGGTGCTCACCAGTAACCCTAGTGGTTTGTTTTGAGGTATTTGTGTCCATGTATAGTCCTTTTGATGCATTGGAGGGAGCTCGGTCGGACATCAGGCTGTAGAAATACTCTCAATAAAAATATATATATTAGCCTCCAGCACCAGCAGAAAAGAGAAGAATTTCTAAAACTTGACTTTTACTTAAAAAAAATGCTTAAAAATCCATGGCTCCAAGAGTAGGAACGATTTCTGCTTGAAATGCGTCAAGAGATTTTGGAGCCATGGATTTTTAAGCTTTTTTTTTTAAGTAAAAGTTATGTTTTAGAAATTATTTTTTCTGCTGGTGCTGGAAGTTAATATATATTTTTTTCTTGAGACTAAAATGTTTTCTATACATTGGACTAGTCGCTAGTAGAGATGATTTTCGAAATCTCAATTAAATCGATCAACACTAGTCACTAGTATCGATGATGGTCCAGGAAGCAAGGAAACCAATCCCATTTCAAGAACAGTTCCCCTTTTAATCTGCTGGAGATACACAATTTAGGGTTTCTTCATATACGAGAAATACTAATTTCTATAACATCTTTGTTACGGACAAGGACACCTGCTTCCAGAAGAAAAATTGCCTAAAAGCGGTTGTCAGCAGCGCTCCATTCATTTTTATGGGCCAATGAAAATAGCAGAGAGCAGTATTCAGCTATTTTCAGGCAGCCCCATTGAAATGAATGGAGCAGCACTGAGCATGCTGGCCCACCGCCCCATTCAGACTCAACACTGAGAGACTTGGGACTCTTGGATTCAGAAAACTAGGTTGAAATGAAAATCACGAAAAGATCCATCAACAGCAGATTGTTGAAAGCAAGCAGACTTAGGAAAAAAAGCACTTTACACAGAAGTAATACTTAAAGGGGATGTATCGCTTCCTTACTTCGGCTCATTCAAACTGCTCTGAGCTTCTCAACTCTGTGAATGCAGGGGCGTTTCTTCCCCTCCCAGCTGGATGACATCATCCCCCCTCTCACTGCTGGCCTGAGACTCCCCCCCCCCCCTTCCCTCTGAGTCCACATATCACTGTGTCTCTCGCTATCAGTCTTATTTTATAAGAGCTGTATACATACCACAGGCTGCATTCAATCTAATCTGAGCACTGATCTCCTCTCACAGCTGGAGATGTATTACAGCTTTCTAAGAAGATCTGCATGTATGCAGGAGAGTTAGGCACAGGGTCAAAACTGTCATGTTTACTCATTGAACAATCTGCTGCAGTCTGTTTCTGCTAGGTGTGTAGACAGAAAAATGCAACTCCCCCACACTCTGAGTCATTCAGTACAGCCAGTGAATCGACCCAGGGGCTGTACAGAATGTAAATGAGCTCTCAGCTAGTGAATTGCAAGGAGGAGGGATTTCACCCGCACTGGATATCAGTGTAAATAAAAACACAAGATAAGGGACACTGTGAGAACAAGGCAGCTTTGCTAATGACATCCAATTGCAAAGTTGCTTGTTTTCACTGTCCCCTTATTCTGAAGACCATTTAATGAAACGATAACACCCCTTTAACACATACTGACTACAGCCAATGTTATTTAAAATAACTTTAAACTTAAGTTTACAGAGGACGTGTGAGATCTCCTTCCCTATGAAATAACAATTCTGGAGCCTCTTCTCTTCTAATTCTGTGTTGTGCTGTTCCTCTGTTATTATTCCTAGAAATATATCACAAGGCATTATGGGAAAGGAGCTGAGAAGCTCATAGAGGGCGCTTGAGCTTCTCAGCTCCTTTCCCATAATGTCTTGTGATATGCAGATGCTTAGTGGAGGGCAAAAGGCAATCTTAAAACTCCACACACCTATTTGGTGCCCTCCCCAAGGAGAGATATTCCCCTTTCTAAGCCACTCATTGCCTCCCATCCAGCCAGCCAGTATCGCTCTGCTCTGCACTGATGAGGGGCAAAACCCTGAAACAGCTCTCTGTAGATGAGTGATACTGGCTTGGCTAATATCCCCTTTGCCTCTTAAAGATTCAGTGAATCAGAAGCAACTTGAGAATTTGTTAAATCCAATAGAGGGCGCTTGAGCTTCTCAGCTCCTTTCCCATAATTCCCTGTGATATGCAGTTTCTTGGTGGAGGGCAAAAAGGCAATTTTAAAACTCCACACGCTTATATGGTGCTCTCCCAAGGAGAGATATTCCTCTTTCAGAAATATATTACTCAATCTGTCAGCTGGGTGTTACCATTCCAGTTTTCAAAGGGTTGTGTCCCTGCACATAGTGAATGTCCATACTGATTGGATAATGTCAGAATGGACAGGAATACACCCTAAATTGGAAACACCTAGTTGACAGATTGTTAATGAATTTGTAGGAACAACAGAGGAACCTCACAAGTTAGAGTTCTATGGATTGATGCTCCATATTTGTTATATTGTAAAGAATATAAGTATTTACTAAAGCAGACACATAATGAGGGGTCACCGGCCCTCTTTAATTGTGACATCTATACAGAGGCTTAAAGGGGTTGTTTCGCTACAAAGAATAGCTTTCAAATTGTAGGGAACACAGAATAAAGACATTTTCCAAATATATTGCTTTGTTCATCTGTTTTTGTTAAGGAGATACAAGTGAATTAATCACCTCTCTGGCTATTTCAGTTCCCTCAGTAACCGACCTGTGTACAGCTCTCCCCTCTGCTGTGTGTTCTATGTGATAACAGTGAGTGATGTCATCACACAGGTCGCGGCAGCCTCTGTGCTGAGCAGCAGTAAAAAGCTTGATTTATCTAAGGTAAACAGCTCTAATAAGGGCTTTTGTTTGAGGGATCAGATAAAAAGTCCTGCTTGTAGTTTCAGAGAAGCTTCTGAGCTAATCTGAACTAATTAGCAATTGAAAACACAGAGTTGAATACACCATGGAGCCGTATGCTAATTACAGTCATTCTGAACCAGGAAGTGACAGAGTATTTCATTCATGCATCCTATGAAACTCTGTAGGGAGACAACTCCTTTAACTCAAATCTCCAGGTCCCAATTCAAAATGTATAAAAGCCTCCTCCCCCACATAGCATGTGCCATTTATATTACTGGTGTCTCCTTATGTGGTAGAGGAGCCTTTTGGCCCCCTCACAAACAAGATTGTCACATCCCCACCCTTGTCACTAAGATAGTCTAGTGTGAACTCTAAACATTGTTCATATATCAATACCCCCCCAAAAAAAATTTCCACCATAAACTCGCCTGAAAATGTGACTGACTTTTCAAACTTACAAGTGATCACTCAGAACAGAGTATTGTGATCGAAGAAGTTACATTTTTTTCTATTTAGTCAAATACTGGGTGGAGATGGATTTTAATTAGGAATACTTAGAATATCTCGCATACAAACACATTGGAAAGATAAAGTACATCATTCCATTAAAAATACTGTGATGATTTATATAGTGTACAAAGTTTACTTTCTCCATTACTTCTTTACTAAGGTTCATTGAGCAATAAAACACTTGAGATATTTTTAGAAGTTTTACTTAATCTCTCTTACGATAAGGCCGAATTCCTCAGTCCTAAACCATGCTAATATTTCATGTATGCTTATTCACTGGTGTTTCATATAATAAAGTCATGCTACCATCAAGTCTGCCAGAAAGATTCAAGAAACTCCAGAAATGACAGAAAATCAGAATTCTGATCGAAATACAAGCTGCACAATTAAAAAAATTTTTTTTAAAAATGCAACTCCGGTTGTACATAGTATAAACAGCAATGAGGCAATTCATGACAATTACACAGTGAATAGATTTTTTCCTGTAGTAAGGCATACAGTCATACTTTCACACTGGCCTTTTCCCCCTATACTAGTACAGCGATTCCTGGGCAAGATGCCAGCAAGTTACCTTGGGCAGTGAGGGCAGGAGCATGCAACATGGAAAATCTCCTTAAATGATGAATGGCAACAAGATTTTCCCATATGAGGCAACGAAAACAGTTGATTCTGCTGAATTGTACTATAATGGGAACAATTTTCCATGGGAAAATTCTGTTGAAGGTGATCGCAGTTGTGGTTGTCAAGTACAAATGTATCAGGAGATTTAGCTAATCAGGGGCACACTGGAGTGTCGAGAATTTTTTGGTCTTATAAACATATGGCTAATTTTAACGTGACCATTGTGAATGGGATGGTGATGGGACACTTTGACCATCATCATCATGAGCTGGCTGTTCAGGGATTCCCACCATTCATATTAGTTCCTGTCCCTAATGTAGGTACAAACAGAATTCCCTACCTTTCATCCGACAGTCTCGGATCACTGTTGGAGATGTCGAGCAGGGGGGGCACACCTTTAACACATCTTATGGGACTGTGTAATAATCCAACCTTTTTGGGAATTGGTTTGTAGCCTACTGAGAGAGGTGCTGGACATTAGGGTAATCCTAGATCCTAGAATATTCTTACTTAACCTATTGCCACACGATCTGGGTAAAAATTCCAGGCAATTAGTTCTGCATCTCCTAACCGCGGCTAAGTGCCTGATCGCAAGAAATTGGAAGTCAGCCCCCCCCTACTAAACAAGACTGTACCATAGAATACAAGATGTGCGAAGGTTATAATATTTGACCGCCCTTCCCCAAGACCAGGTAGACAGATTTAAGGCGGTTTGGGATCTATGGGATTGGCACTCCACTACGCAAAGCCTACCCTGAGCCTTGACCTATGACGGATTTTCGCATCCACCAAGGTCCCTCCCCCCTTTTTCCTTTTCCTCTATTTGTCTCCCAATGTGTCTTGTCTCGGTGTGGCTTGTTATTATAGTTACCTCTAACATTTATCAACCCTGTTCAGTATGTTCTGCCTGCCCGTACATCAGGTGAGCTTTCGTTCTTGAGTCACCACCACGGATTCCGAATTTGTAGGTTAGGGGTTGCACCTGTAATAGGCGGAGGCAGCCCCACTCATTTATAAAACTCTCTATTTTACCATATATGTTCCCTTAAGTGTTAATCGGGAAGAAGAAAAGATTGTTTCATTTGTAAAACCCTGCAGAAGTATTCTCTTTTTGTATTAGAACAGTTTTGGTGTTCTTGCTAGCTCCTTTTGAGCATAAAATATTATAGGTATATGTTTCTCATACTTTTGTTATATGGATTAATGTTTAATAATAAAAATACAGTTGAACAGAATTCCCTACCTTTCATACAGGTACACTAGGAATAGTTTTTATAGGAACCCAGTTAACCATCCATTTTCATCAAAGGCACATCAACATTATGGCTGCCCTTAACCCTGGGGGCGTTGGAGAGTGGATAGGGTTCATGGGTGGGGCTGTCATAGCTGTGGCACCACCTGGGAGTTGCAGTGTGGAGGTGTGGGCTGGAGCTCCAAGATTGCGCCCGCTCCCTGAGCTGGCACATTCACCTCTGCCAAGCGCTGGCTGTGTTTTCGAGGGAAAGAGGAGAGCCGGCCCTTCTGCATCCGAACCCTATCCATTCTCTTGTGGGCTACATAAAATGACACAGTGGGCCGGATATGGCAGGCCAGGCTTGAGTTTGACACCTATGCTCTAGCACAAAAGTATATATTGCCTGGAGGCTACCGCAGGAGAAAGAAAACTTTAGGGAAACCCTATACTTCTTTAATTGCAGAGGGATTGCTCCTTAATTAATCAGTCACCTCTGTATCATCATCACAAAGGGCGACATGTATGATTTTTGTTGTTTAACCGCCATTTTTTCTGCGCATATTATTAGTATAGAATGTGACTGATTTATGAACCCGCTCTACCGCTGAAAAGACGCCAGACTTTGCACACAGCCCTGTTCATACATGTTGCCCAAAGGCCTGGTTCACACGACGGATTTAGCCGCGGGTTTGCGGCGCGGGTGCTGGGCATAGTCGGGGCGCAAGTGGGGCGTGGTTTGGGGTACGGCTTGCGGCGAGGGTTTGCCCCCATGCAAATGAGTAGGCAGGGGGAAAACCGCGCGTACGCTGCGCTGAGGACTCCCTGTCAAGAAGTGAATATTAACGCGGTTTCCCATAGGAAACCATGTTAATAAACTGGCCGCGATTTGGACGTGGTTTTGGCCCCGGAAACCGTGGCAGAACCAGCGGCCATAACCTCGTTCAAATCCGTCGTGTGAACATGCCCAAAGTGTTCTAAAGTTCAGATCATGTCGCTCTCGCTCCTGCTTTTTGCAACTCCAATCTATAGATATGTGAGAAAAAGGGAACATTGCACAAAACACCAGGATTATATGTGTATAGCAAGCTTTCTTATTCCATATAGTCAAAGATGAAAGTTAAAATCCATGGGCAACACGTGAGCCACGGAAAGCCACTAACAACGGCGAAGTCCTGGGTTGGTCAGAACTCACGTCCGGCAAACCACGTTGATCTTGTGTGCTACATGTACAATGTCACTTTTGTCTGCGAGTTAATATTGGCCGACCACCATGTCCTCTACGCTCTTTTTCGGTTTCGGCATTTTTATTTCCGTACCTGAATAACATTTCGTATTGAATTACTGGATAAAGTGTTACCTTATTTATCATTTTGGTTGAATACTGTTTGGTTATTACACACGGTTTGGACTGCTTTTCCTCATGGTGTACGGGTATGTTCACACGGCGTGTTGGGTCCGTGTTTACATACACTTTTAGCTGCCTGTTTGGATCCATCTGTCAGACCCTAGACGGACCCAAACACGCATC
This sequence comes from Phyllomedusa bahiana, assembly GCA_025379985.1. Lineage (NCBI taxonomy): Eukaryota > Metazoa > Chordata > Amphibia > Anura > Hylidae > Phyllomedusa > Phyllomedusa bahiana. The sequence goes on along the minus strand of JAODAL010000285.1, from coordinate 96,558 downwards.
TAACAAATAGCAGTGTGATTTACATAGCTTTTAATATGAAACACGCAATGGCATTCACATGAGTGATCGCCGATACATGTCTCACTTCATCTTTTGTATCCGTTCCAAGAATTGACATGTGATTTCTTGGCCCAAAAGACGCAGCAGGAGCATTATTTTAAACTATAGGGTGCGATCCTGCTGCATCCAACACACAGCCAAACATGCAGCTGCGTGTTGGATACGTGTTGGATCCGTTTAGGATCTGATCGCCAATGCACTTTTTTGGATGCGTTCTTCGGATCCAGCATGGATCCAAAAAAGCCTTTTGAACATACCCTATCATAATATAATGACTTTACGCACAGTAAGGACCTCTATTTTCTGAGATGGTGTGATCTGATCCAAGAAGTATCCTGCTCTGCAATTTCTTTTTCTCCTGTTGTAGCCTCGAGGTGATATATACTTTTCTACTACGAGAAATTTCAAGGAGCGATAGATTGGTCCCATAACTATTACCCGGGCGCTCCAAGAGATTAACCAGATTGATGCAATAGGTTGATTGAAAAACCACAAAGACGGGTCTATCAGTATAATTTTTGGAACACGAGAATAGGTCAGAGAACCCAGAGAAAACCCACCACAAACATAGAACATACAGATGCCGTACAGATGTTGCACTTGATTGCAATCCAACAAGCACCACAGCGTTATCCTTAGCCTGGAGCCACTTTGCACTGCTAAAAGGGCATTGTGGCTGGTACTGTTATTGGGGGCATTGTGACTAGAAGAAATTCTGCAAGGTGGCACTATTGTGTGGACACTTTTTGGCCCTGTTAGGTAACGAATATCAGGTAAACCACTTAGTAATCTAAACCAGACTGAGTGCTAGGAATACAATGTCAAATAGTATTTTAAAAAGCTATAAGGGCAAGGTATCTCACAGCATTCAGTCTGTCTTGAATATACTGAAGAGTGTATGGAGACAGTCAAGCCATGCCAGTCCTTATCTGTACCAATATTATCATGTATTATACAATAAAAATACATAGTCTCACAAAAGTCAGTACACCCCTCACATTTTTGTAAATATTGTATTGTATCTTTTCATGGAACAACACTGAGGATAGGATATTTTGATATAATGTAAAGTAGTCGGTGTGCAGCTTGTATAACAGTGTAAATTTGGTGCCCTCAAAATAACTCAACACAGACTTCAATGTCTAAACTGTTGGCAACAGAAGTGAGTGCACCCCTAAGTGACAACAGAAGTGAATACACCCCTAAGCAAATTGTGCCCAAAAAGAGTCAATATTTTGTGTGCCCCCATTATTTTCCAGCATTGCCTTAATTCTTTTAAGCATGGAGGTCACTAGAGCTTCACAGGTTGCAGCCACTGGAATCGTCTCCTCCATGACAACATCACGGAGCTGGTGGATATTGGAGACCTTGCGCACTTCCACCTTCCGTTTGAGGATCCCCACAGATGCTTCATATGGTTTAGGTCTGGAGACATGCTTGGCCAGTCCAGCACCTTTACCCTCATTTTCTTTAGCAAGGCAGTGGTCATCTTGGAGGTGTTTGGGGGTCATTATCATGCTGTGGCCTGCAGCCCAGAAGGGAGAGGATCATGCTCTGTTTCAATATCTCACAGTACATGTTGGTGTTCATGGTTCCCTCAATGAACTGTAGCTCCCCACAGTTGGCAGCACTCATGCAATCCAAAACCATGACCCTCCCACCACCATGCTTGACTGTAGGCAGGACACACTTGTCTTTGTACTCCTCACCTGGTTGCCACCACACACGCTTGACACAATCTGAACTAAATAAGTTTATCTTGATCTCATCAGAGCACAGGACACGTTTCCAGTAATCCATGCCCTCAGTCTGCTTGTCTTCAGCAAACTGTTTGTGGGCTTTCTTCTGCATCATCTTTAGAAATGGCTTTCTTCTGGGATGACAGCCATGCAGACCGATTTGATACAGTGTGCAGCGTATGGTCTGAGTACTGACAGGCTGACCTACCAACCCTGTAACCTCAGCAGCAATCCTGGCAGCACTCATCTCTGGAAATGACGCTGAGCATGTGCACTCAACTTCTTTGGTCGACCATTGCGAGGTCTGTCTAGGAAACCATGCTGCAGCTCAATTTCAGGGTGTTGGCAATCTTCTAGTGGATTGGACCATCTTTATGTAGAACAACAATTCTTTTTTTCATATTCCCAGAGAGTTCTCTGCCATTAGGAGCCATGTTGAATTTTCAGTGACCAGTATGAGAGAGTATAAGCAATGACACCAAATCTAACACAGCTGCTCCCCATTTATACCTGAAACCTTCTAACACTAACAACTTACATGACACCCTGGAGGGAAAATGGAAAATTGGGCAAAATTTGCTTAGAGATGTACTCACTTTTGTTGCTAGTGTTTTAGACGTTGATAGCTGTTTGTTGAGTTATTTTAAGGGCACACCAAATTTACACTGTTATACAAGCTGTACACTGACTAGCATCCATGGACATCGGGCCTCAGCTAGCAGCCATGGACATCGGGCCTCAGCTAGCAGCCGTATACATCAGGCATGTACATGCTAGCACTCACATTCAACAACTATGCTTTTGTTGCCAGCGCAATACTGTCCCCTTGTGTGGCTTATATCTCAGTGATAAGAGCCCCTAAACCAATAAAGCCTATAAAGAAAAAAAAAGTCAGAGCTCAGATGTTTCTGGTTCCTGTTGCTAAAACTATACCTGGCGCTTCACCTAATAGCCAAGCACTATTTCTAGTGAATGAGGACATGCCATGTAAAATCCATATACATTATCTCCTGGTAACCTTTCATCATTTGGCTTTCCAAGACCACATACAAATTACATTTAAAATAGCGTCAAGTTTTCCCTCAAAGTGGTCACGTATGTTTATCAACGTATATTGACTCCGCATCATCAGATACAAATGAAATTTTTACATTAAAGTAGTATTGGTAGCAGAAGAATAGACCTCAAAAAATAAAAAATAAATCACACAAAAGTGCTCCAATTATTGGAGCATAAAAAACTTAGTATGTGCTGCAAACTATTATTACAATTAAATCAACTTAACCTACTTAATAAGTCACTGCAAAATTGAATACTATTTACCAGGTGTAAACAAATATCACTGCATAGAAAAACCCAATAAAACATAACATTTAATAGATATACATTAAGATAACCCCCCAAAAGTGAATCCACACAGACTCTAGGGAAGAAAAAATAGGACTCACAGTTTTGAATGTTTGACTGCAGTCCAAGCAGAAATTACAGGCGCCAAATGTAAGATGCAGTGCCTGTAGGGAGAAAACCTATCCTTACCCTAGATAAAACTGCCTAAATTGCGGGGACATCGCCCCAAAAAGGGCGGCTCCGCAGTAACTATTCCCTAGAAAATATCTACACTAAGAATATATATGCAGATAAATACATGATAAGACATACATATTCCAAATTACAAAAAAGCCAATAAGCCCGACGCGTTTCCCCCTTTCTCATATACAAGGGTTCATCAGGGGACATAAGGCTATTGAAAAAGATGCAGATAAACCTGGGTGACCAGTATGATAACAGATAGAAAGGTACACCCAAAATGATACCTGTTCGGTGCTCAGATAAGAAGGCAGCAACTAAAAACATAGGTTGCCCCCACTTTATACCTCCCAAGTCCCACCCAAATGTATCCAGATGACCAATAAACTAACCCCCAATACTCTAGATACAACCTGTAACAAACCCATATCCACGGCGTCCGGAAAACAGCTACGGCGCATGCGCGCAGTGAAACGCAAACCAGATAAACTTGCTTCCGGGTACGATCGTCGCCTGAGCTGTTACTGCGCATGCGCCCCTCAGTGGAACGCAAGAGGCGTTTCAGTGATGATAATAAATAACAAACAACCACTGGTGAGCCGCACACGCGCAAGAATATTACTTATAGACATTAGTAGCCCTTATAATAAGATGTAATAGCAAAATTTTAAATATGGCTAAATAAATATGCTTACAGTTACGATCGTCTCAAGATTGTTAGTGCGCCTGCGCCCTTCAAAGGAACGCATAATGCGTATCAATGGTAATGCTAGAGGGAGCAAACCTAATAAGCCAGGCACACGCAACGGATTTGTATATTAAAACAAAAAATAGCATTTATAATGAGATGTTATAACACAATTTAAAATATAATGCACAAATATTGCAAGAAAATTAAATAAAAATAAATATAAATAAAAAATATGGGATTAAAAGGGTGGGAAAGAGACAGTTTTACACACGAATTTATAATGGGGGATGATCAGAAATAGGTTCCCAATTGAATATAATTATCAAAAATGGGACAATCCCATTCCTAATGATAAAATAAAATAAAGGGGTAATGACCACAAAATGTCTGATATAAAGATGAACCCCCACTATTCTGAGTAGATAATCCATATGATCACAAGAGACAAAAGAAAAGGGAGAGGGAACAAGAGACAAAATTAATTAAATGAAACATCCAAAGAAAGGGGGGAAATCATTTAGGCCCCTGGGCTTCTGAGAGCCCATATGATAAATCCATTCAGTTTCTTTACGAAATCCTTTGATTCCAATTCCCTCCCAGCGGTGGATGGCCTAATGACCTCAATCACATTAAAGCGTAAGGTCTTGAAATCTCCATTATGGAATTCATGTACATGGCGAGCTACCGGGTGTCCCTGTCATCCCTAACATCCGCAGCATGTTCACCAATACGTCTCCTAAACTGTCTTTGGTCTTTCCCAATATAGTTGAGGGGGCATGGACAGGTGCAACAGATATACTACACCTTTTTGTTTTGAATTAGCAAAATCCCTTTATTGTATAGACTTTATGATCAAAGGCACTGCAAAAGGTTTTCCCCTGTTGTATTACTGGGCAAGCTATGCAATTGGTGCCACATCTAAAGGTACCCAAGGGTTTACCGATCCAACCAAGTGCCCTCTCGATTGGAGCCCAAACAAAAATGCTAGACAAAAAACGGTCTTTAAGCGAACGTCCTCCCCGATAGGTGATTTGTGGGCTATTGGGGATATAATCACTTAGATCTGCATCCAATTGGAGGATCCGCCAATCTTTCTCAGTATTTCCGGTGACTTCCCTATTCCTCTTCATGTATGAGGCAATAATCCTAGCGGGTTAAAACCTTGTCAGTCTTAGGTCGTGGGTTTAAAAGGACAGTGCCATCCTGTTTCACCGCATACTTATATGCAATTCAATACACCCGTGGGAAACCCCCTGTTAATAAAAAACATCACAAAGCATCTTGGACTGATAATGAAAGTCATTAGACCTCGAGCAATCCCGCCTTAATCGGAGAAATTGACTTTTAGGGATACCACGCTTTTGGCAAATGGGGTGATGGCTTTCCCATCGTAAGAAACCATTGGTGGCTGTTCATTTCCTGTACAAATTAGTATGGATATATCTATTTGCACTCTTAGTTATTAACAAAATCCAGAAATGGTAAAACTATGTTCCCTGCACTTCATACGTAAAGGCCGGGGCCAATTTCATTTTTATTGAGATCCTCCACAAATGTTCCAAAGGAGGCTTTGGTGCCTTCCCAGAGGAGAAGATGTCATCAATGTACCTCCCCCAGAAGAGGCCCCGGGGGGGCCATTGATCATCCTCTGGGTAAACCCACTAGCGTGGCCTCCCACAGCCCAGGAACAAATTTGCATATGTGGAAGCGCAAGGGCTCCCCATAGTTTTTGCCCTGAGCAGGTGGAAGATGCGGTGATCAAAGAGAAAGTAATTATGCCTTTAAAACAAAATAAAGCAACTTGATGACAAAAATACCATGAGGTTGGTGCTGAAAAACCCCCAGTATTCATAGTACTCACTGGCAAAAAATGCCAAATTATGTGGGATACAACTGTAAAGGGACTCTACATCTATAGAGGTGAGTAAAACCTCTGTGCCTACAGATGTCCCTTCCAAACGCCCCCAAGAGACCGAGTGTCACGGATATATGGATGGCAGACCAAGGACAAATTGCTGCAGGACACGATCGATATAAATGCCAATATTTTGGGTAATGGACCCCACACCAGACACTATTGGCCTGCCCTTAAGGCACTCCAGACCCTTATGTACCTTCGGAGGGCATAAAAGGTCGGAGTCTGAGGGGCCAAAAGGCATCATAATCTGTGCTCTGCTGCAGATATCAAGCCTGCTTCTAATCCCTCATCTAAGAGTCCCTGCAACTCTACATGAATTTTTTGGTGGGATCTTTTTTTATGATAGTATAAACATTCTGAGTCACCTAGCAGGTCCCTAACACATCTTCATAAAATTTTTTGATCCATCAATACCAGTTTCCCACCCTTGTCAGATGATTTTATCACAAGGGACTTATCTTCTCCAGGGATTGTAAAGCTCGCCCTTTCCCCCTTTGAAAGATTGTTTTTTTTAAGGGAGGCATTGACCCTCAGAAGAATTAGTTCACATGTGACTGCTTTAACAAAAAAGGTCCAAATCTCGGGGTATCCAATTGCGGGGGCATCCTATTACTTTTTAATCTAAGACCGTGTAGGTCCCCTACCTATGCCCTCCTCAAGAGCGATGTCAATACCCGAACCCCCTCAAGATACTCTAAACGGAGACCCCAATTCGTTACACTCCCGTGAGTCCTTGGGTCTTAAAAAATTTATGCCACTTGAGCTTGCGTGCAAATAAATTTAAGTCCTTCACCCATTCAAAATCATTATATCTAGTAGTGGGTACAAAATTAAGCCCCCTCGAGAGAACTGACAATTCAGAATCACTTAAAGTTCTATCAGTTAGGTTAATAATTTGTTGCGTATCATGGGCTAAACGTCTTTTGTGATTGGCGGGGCTCGTATAGAGAGCCCCCCCTCCTCTCTAAAAAAGATGACTGTCCAGAGGACGAATAGCGACCCGATTGTTCGCCACGACCAGATTGGTACCATTTTTTGGATCCTTTACCAGGTGGTCCCGTCCCTCCCTCCCCTCTCCTCTATCTACCTCGATTAGAGTCTGTATCTGACGACTCTGGATCAGAGGATTGCACTTCCCTTGCGTTATTGGTCTTTTGTCTAAGTACTTGGTAAACCCGACCTTCCTTGAACTCCGCTAGATCCCGTGTATATTGTTTATGTTTACGGGATTTTAATGATGACTGGTATTTATCAACCGAAATACGAAGTGCTTGTTCCCTTTTCTCAAATTCCGGGTTATCCTTAAATTTTAACGCTTGGTCTCTCAGTGTTTCTAAAGATTTGGAGGTTACCTCAAAGGTTTTTTGTTCCTCTTCCAATAAGATTTTCATTAGTCTGAGGGAACTTTCAGTTAATTCCTCCTCCCACTTTTTTAGTAAGGATTCCGTCTGAGACCTTGGGGCAGGGATTGCAATTAGACGTAGTCCACTGGGGACAATATGGGACTCAATGTAATGCTCCAAAGATTGTAATTCCCACCAAGATTTCAAGTTGGATCTATAAGCCACATATAGATTTTTAAATAAAGTTCTTAAATCCGAAGGGTTATCCTGTGTCGCCTCAAGCTCACTGTCTGAAAAAACTGCTCTCGCCTCAGCCCTATGTCTCTCGTAATCTATGGGATCACTCAAGAAACTAGCCATAATCCAAAAAAACTAAATCACTGCAAAATTGAATACTATTTACCAGGTGTAAACAATTATCACGGCATAGAAAAACCCAATAAAACATAACATTTAATAGATATACATTAAGATAACCCCCCTATAGTGAATCCACACAGACTGTAGGGAAGAGAAAATAGGACTCACTGTTTTGTATTTTTGACTGCAGTCCAGCAGAAATTTACAGGCGCCAAATGTAAGATGCAGTGCTGTAGGGAGAAAACCTATCCTTACCAAGATAAAACTGCCTAAATTGTGGGGACATCGCCCAAAAGGGCGGTCGCAGTAACTATTCCCTAGAAAATATCTACACTAAGAATATATATGCAGATAAATACATGATAAGAAATACATATTCCAATTACAAAAAGCCAATAAGCCCGACGCGTTTCCCCCTTTCTCATATACAAGGGTTCATCAGGGGACATAAGGCTATTGAAAAAGATGCAGTCAACTTAACCTACTTACTCCATGTTTGCGTGTTTTGCTTTTATGGCGTTCAATATTCGGTAAAAATGATGTGTTCCCTGTATTCTACAGTCTGATACGAATCCTGCAATACCAAACATCTATGGTTTTTATTATGTTTTGGTACCGTAAAAAAAATTGCAAACATTTTCTATTTTTGAAATTTGCGCAACGACACCATTTTCTGTGGCAAATAACTTTTTTGTACTGACACCTACAGACTTGAGTGATGCAGCATTTTCTTGTGGGCTGAAGTTTACTTTTTATTGGTACCAGTTTGGAATACATGCGACTTTTTTAACCAAATTTATTCCAATTTTTAGCGGATGTGAAATTACTAAATATCCGCAGTTTTGGCACTAGGAATTTTTTTCTTCTACAGTGCTTAGCGTACGGGATAAATTGTGTTATATTTTAATAGATCAGACTTTTTTGGATGCAGCGATACCAAATACAGTTGAAACCAGAAGTTTCCATCCACTGTATAAAAAAGCCCCATCTGCAGGTTTTTCTCCCCTCTATATAAAGCCCCATCTGCAGGTTTTTCTCACTATCTGACATGAAATCAGAATAAACCTTCCCCGTTTAGGTCAATTAGGAACCAAAATTATTTCTATTTGCCAAATGCAGAATAATGAGAGGGAGGATTTTTAAGGCATTTTTATTACTTTCTGTGAAGTCAAAAGTTTCCATCCATTTCATTAGTATTTGGTAGCTTTGCGCTTAAACTGTAGGACTTGGGTCAACCGTTTTGGATCCTTCCACAAGCTTCTCACAGTAGTTGGTAGAAATCTTGGCCCCTTCCTCCTGACAGAACTGGTGTAACTGAGCCGTGTTTGGAGCTCGCCTTGCTCGCACCTGCCTTTTCAGCTTTGTCCATAAACTTTCAATAGGATTGAGATCAGGGCTTTGTGATGGCCGCTCCAAAACATTGACTTGGTTCTCCTAAAGCCACTATGTAACAAGTTTGGCAGTAGCTTTGGGTCATTGTCCATTTGGAAGACCCATTTCCGCCCAAGCTTTAACTTCCTGGCTGATGTCTTGAGATGTTGCTTCAGTATTGCCACATTATCTTCTTTCCTCACGATGCCATCCATTTTGTGGAGTGCACCAGTCCCTCCTGCAGCAAAACAACCCCACAACATGATGCTGCCACCCCCGTGTTTCACAATTGGAATGGTGTTCTTATGCTTCCAAGCTTCTCCCCTTTCCCTCTAAACGAAAAAATGGTCATTATGGCCAAACAGTTTAGTTTTAGTTTCGCCGGCCCACAGGACATGTCTCCAAAAATGTAGGTCTTTGCTCCTGTGCATTTGCAAACATTCATCTGGCTTTTATATGTTTCCTTTGGAGTAATGACTTCTTCCTGACAGAGCGGCCTTTCAGCCCGTGTTGATAAAGTACTCGTTTCACTGTGGATAATGACACAATCTTACCAGCTTCCACCAGTATCTTCACAAAGTCTTTTGCTTTTGTTCTTGGGTTTATATGCACATGTCGGACCAAAGCACATTTATCTCTCAGACACAGAACCCGTCTCCTACCTGAGCGGTATGATGACTGGACATTCCCATCTTGTTTGTACTTGTGTACAATTGTTTGTACAGATGAACGAGGCACCTTCCGGTATCTGGAACTTGTACCAATGGATTTGTGCAAGTCCACAATTCTCTTCCTGATATCTTGGCTGATTTCATTAGACTTTCCCATGATGTTACACACAAAAGCAGTGTAATTCTGGTGTACATTTAAAATACATCCACAGGTGTGTCTCGAATGAGCTTCCAAAGACATGACATCATCATATGGGCGGTCCCAAATTGTTTAATTGTTTAAAGGCAGAGTAATCCAAGTGTATGTAAACTTTTAACTTTGTAGAAAGTAATAAAAAATGCCTTAAAAAATTCTCTCATTATTCTGCATTTGGCAAATATAAATAATTTTTGTTCCTAATTGACCTCAAATGTGGAAGGTTTATTCTGATTTCATGTCAGATTGTGAGAAAAACCTGCAGATGAGGATTTTCATATAGTTTATGTTAAATTCTGGTTTCAACTCTATGTATAACTTTTTTTATATTTTTTTTCCAAAATGGCAAAAGGGGGATGATTTCAACATTTAATTTTTCTTTACAATTTAAAAGATTTTTTGTTTTAGTTTAACTTTGAGTCCCCGTTTCTCATTGATTTAGACGCCGCGACCATCTTTGCCGCGGCGTCTAAGGGGTTAAACAGCGTGTCAACTAGCAGCTAACACCCGGCGGCTATGTAGCGGGATCGCAGCACTACAAGGCCATTTACTGTCACTATGACTTACTCATATGTCAGTAAGCCGTTAAACGATTGTGTTTTTTTGATAGAAGTTGATCTGTTGAATTTTCCCAGTGTTAAATACTTGATTTTGATTGGGAAGTCTTCAGTGGATGAGTTGATAATTTAAAGGGGTTTTGCCACAATGTAATGTTGACGTGGGATCCTCCAAAATGGGTATTTAATCACTTTTCTAAATATATGTGATTACTAACAGTGAAGCCTTTGAGAGCTACAGCATTGCTCAGTCCCCCTTCGTTTCCTGATTGTTTACTTTAGACAAGACCAGAGGAGCTGACAGGAGATGTTCTGGCGGCTCTTGCGTGTTTGCACTTCTTATCTGCCGACATGGAACATGAATGCTCTTTTAAGGGACTTTGGCGAAAGTGAAGTGTATGAGTCTGTCTGTTTTATAGAGAATCCACTGTTCTAATGTTATTATTTGAGTAAACTTTTGAGACGCTCCCTTCTTCCTAACTCTCTGCTCTCACCCCTCCCTCACAACCCTGGAGTGTTCTTGACTCAGCATGATTTGTTTATATTCTCCCCTGAGCTGATAAGGAGGAAAGGAACTCACTTCGTGGCAAAACCCCTTTAACAATGGGCCACATTTATCAAGGCAGTTGCACCCATATTCTGACATAATTTGCACCAAAAAAGTATGGCGCATATGCTTTATACCACATTTATTATGCTTTTAAACAGTTTCTAGACACTTCTGCGCCTCGTCTAGCAAAGGGAGCATAGCCTCGGAAACATGGCTGTGGCTTTGAATAAAACACAAGGCTTAGAGTGCAATGCCATGCACCAACACTGTTTAAGAGTTAAACAGCATTGATAAATTTTACTCTAGAGCTTCATGTATGAAAACTGTCTAGGTGTAAGAATTTCTTTGTTGCCCATAGCAACCAATCAGAGCTTCCCTTTCATATTTTCAGAGCACTATATGAAATGAAAGGGGAGCTCCGATTCGTTGCTATGGGCAACAAAGAAAGTCTTACACCTGGACAGTTTTCGTACATACATGAGGCCCCAGATTTTGAGCATTGGGGGTTTTCACACGGCGTCTTTTGTGACATATTTTTTGAGTGTATTTTGGCATATCATTTAATGTAAAATATGCCACGTCAATCACACCAAGCGTATTTTATGACTGTAACTTAGTCCGCGTCTGAAAAGAGTTGACATTGTCGATTCTCTTAGGCGCAAATATGCCGTAACAGACTTAAAGGGGTTGTCTCGCTACAAAGAATAACTTTCAAAATGTAGGGAACACTAAATGAAGACGGTGTCCAAATATATTGCTTTGTTCATCTTTTTTTGTTAAGGAGCTACTAATGATTTTATCACCTTCTGAGCTCTCTCTGGTTCCCCCAGTGACCGACCTATGTTCATCTCCCCCCCCCCCTTGCTGTTTATTCTATCTGATAGCAGGGAGTGATGTCATCACACAGGTCGGGGCAGCACAGAACTCAGCACAGAACAGTGAGAGCTTGTTTGTTATCTGATCTTTCAGACAAAATACTAATTACTCTACTGTTTACATTAGGTCAGCAGCTTCTCTGGACCTCAGAGAAGGTAATTTAGCTAATCTAGACTAAAACAGAGAAGTCTGAATACACGGAGCTCATATGCTAATTACAGACAACTTGACCAGGAAGTGACAGAGACAAGCAGCATTATTTCATTCATGCATCCTATGAAACTTTGAGATGAGACAACCCCTTTAAGCATAGGAAGCAGCAATCTGTCTCAGGGCTATTGTGCCTCGCTTGTGCTATTGTAATTATGTGCTTGCAAGCGCATAATATCAGTACCGTACTGAACGCATATTGCAGAGTGTAAGAAATACAGATTTTTACATATTGGAAGACATATGATATGGTATATTTCGATATGTAAATAGGAGGTATTTCACTTGTGGGGAAAAAACTGGTTTCTCATGGGAACATCCTGGAAGACCACACATCTCATTCAGGCGCTAATTTAAAGAACAAAAGGTATCTGCCTCTGCCCGGATGCAATAGCATTGTAAACCTGCCTGATAAGTCCCTACTTTCTAGATGAAAGGGGGATGCTACATGAAGGTGGACACTAAAGGTCTCAAGCCCTCATTGGTAATGGGGGCAAGTATTGTCTTGGGCTATAAAAGACAGGAGCATGCTTTTGGACGGGCTTTTTGTTGGGAAGAAGCCAAAAAACTGGGACACATGGCTCTGCACTGCAAATGGGTGAAGGCCTGGATGGTAATATAACGTTGTATTTTGTTATATAATTTGTATGATTTGTAACGGTCATTGGTAATTGGTTGTGTAGTGTTTATGTAACATTTGTTTTCTTTCTGTTCCTTATATCTCCATATCATTTATAATAACCATAAATCAATTTCATATGCTATACAATATACATTTACTCGTGTCTCTCATTTTATTGCACCTAACCTTTTGAATCTAACCCAGTAAGAGGGTGATTGTATATATACAGTATATGTTTGTAAAGATACATATTTATTTATGATATTTATATGAATATATATATATGTATATGATATAGGAAATTTCTTACAAGAGCGTACTGCACGCATTGCAATACGTCCTGTGAGCCTGACCTCATTCTAGCACTGGTGTTCACGTCAGCCAATCAGACCTCTGAAAAGGTATATATAGATTGCTTGCAGTCCCCATTCTTTCCTTGTATAAGTTTCCAAAATTTTGCACTTTTAGGCTATGTTCACACGGCTTAAAATGGGACGTATTTCAGTCCGTAATTACGCGCCATAGTGTGCGAATTACGGCTGGAATACGTCCCAGTCATTACGGTAATCCACAGTTCTCATAAAGAACTATAGATTACGTCTCCACGAATCCGCCGCGGGGGGAGATAAGTGACATGTGACCTACCAGCGGCGTATACGCAATGAAAGTCTATGGGCCGGCGAGGTGCCGGCCCCCCACTCCCGCCCCGCCCCCGTCCACACGGCGTAATTGCGGGGCGTAATTATGCCCCGCAAATAAGCCGTGTGAACGTAGCCTTAGGGTAACTGTTCTGAAGTACAGCCCTCACAACACAAGTTGGACATCACCTATACATTGACTACAGCACTCAGCACTTTAAATATACAGACAACAATTTTGTAGGACAAATCGACCTAAAAGTAAGAAGACTAGCTCAAACATTAAAGAAAATAAAAACATAATGGCATTTGTTCTTAATAAAACATGTTTTGGTTTTTGCATTTTAGGCCAATTATAGAAAGTATAACAAAGAAGGAAAAAAAAGTGAAAGATCTCGGAGTAACCTTTTCCAACATGTGTTTTACCCACATCTTTATTGGCCTAGCGCACAACCAGCATGTGCATTTTAATTAAAATGTCCTTAAATGTAATTTGATTTTTTACTGAGGCCACATCTTAATCATCAGAGCAGCGCACCACCTGACACAACAAATGCTGTGTATTTCAACATGAAAGTTCGCAGTCAACGTAAATGCCTACGATATGGAAGAATTATTGCACAAATGAAAAGCCCTCAAAACACAATCTTGAGAGTAAGTGATGCAGCTGCAACCGCATGCTGCTGACTTCGGGCCTAAAACACCAAATGACCGGGGTTACAGCGGTTTCAAACAAATTAACCAAAAGAGTGAGCGCTCCCTTTGCGTTCATGAGCTTAAAGCTATATACAGATGACTTTCTCTCCGGCCATGCTGCCCGATCATGTTAATTCCCAAAAGACTTCAAATGACTGTTTAATGAATGAATGATGGTTGCATGAGCCTAAGTAACTTTACCTAAAGACTTAAAACGCGGACTGCTGTACAAGCATATACGTATGCGTAGACATTTGTTACTCTTCCTGCGGATGCTTTTCAGGAATAGTAAAGATATTTTTGGTAATGGATAATGAGTTGCAGAATGTGATAGTGCTATTGATATGGAAGTAGCCTCAAAGGGGCTATTCTGTCCTTGTGGGGGTCCAAATTAACAAAGGGTGCACCGAGAAAACAAATCACAACATGCCTTGTTGCTCTGAAAGTGCTTTCTGATTTTATTTACAAAATGGCAGCTTTTTTAAACTTTTGCAAATTAGTAGATAAGAAGCATCACATGGACCTGGCTGTGAGGGTCTATTGGCACGCCCTTTTTTTACAGACCCCTCCTCACAGCTCAGGAATGTTTGGACACAGGTGTAACTTCAGAAGAGACAGCATCTTGGATTACACGACGATCTCTACAAACTACTACAGGCGGCCATTTTGTTAACATATTAGTGACAAGAGATATACAGACAGCTTTTACATGCTGTATTATAGGTATGTGAGGTATATACTAACTAATAAATTAAAATGGAGACACAAAGGATCACACATAGATAACCTTTGTTCCCATCCACAACACTATGCCTGGTATTGCATGTTAAAGGGAATGTGTCGTCAAAAAATTAGTCATTGTTTAAGTCCCGTTTTTATGTTAAACACATTTTTTAGGAATTTTTGGTTGTTTTTTTCTTTTTAACAGTTTTCATAGTCTTGCAGTTTTCACTTTGGCCACTAGGCCTTGTTTGCACTGCTTTAACAGCAGTCAGAGAGATGCTTTACAGTAGCTTCATGCACATAGGAGACTTAAGACTGACTCAGTCCCATTCGCTTCTATAGGAGAGTTTTCTAGTCATGCTCTGTGACCTGGGAAGAAATCAGTGTGCAGCATCTGCATGTACATCATGTGACCACAGAGCTCAGTGATTGGCTGCAGCATCATGATACCACAGAGCTAATTGACTTGCTGCAGCATCATGTGACCACAGAGCTCAGTGACTGGCTGCAGCATCATGTGACCATAGAGCTCAGTGATTGGCTGCAGCATCATATGACCACAGAGCTCAGTGATTGGCTGCAGCATCATGTGACCACAGAGCTCAGTGATTGGCTGCAGCATCATGTGACCACAGAGCTCAGTGATTGGCTGCTGCATCATGTGACTAATGAATGTGACGTCATCTGTAAAGGGCCCAGGTGATGGGAGAATACTGAGTTCTGGCAACGTTGTTATAGTGGTTGGCATATACTGCTGATTTATGCAATGGTTTGTTGAAAAGTTTGTGTGGCCATTTGGATAAAATTATTTCTTAGTTATTCATTTGTCTGCTAACTTTTTTTTTTTGAACTGGATAATTTTTATTGGTATCAAAAATGTCGTGACAAAAATGAAAGCTGTATGAATTTTCCGTAAAGGTCAGGTACATATGCTTCGCTGCGCCACATAATTTTTTTAGATACCATGTTTTTTTTCACCTTATTACAAAACATTTGAAAAACTACAAACAAACCCCTCGCATCTATAGACATATCACCTTCCATTATGCCTGCCTATGGGATACTATTTACATACCTTCAAGGATGTGCTTTGTATACCAACAAAACACCCTTCTTCTTAATATTTTGCGACACGTACCTGTGCCGTTGCAATACACCTGCTGCTTAAAGTACATGCTGGCCAGTGCGTACGTTCAACAGCACTACGGCCCAGCCTCCTATTCACTCTCATTTTATGGACGCGTACTGTGCACCGGTGAATACGCCAACTTATAACACTCAATGAGTGCTATGATTTTACCGTATTTGCGGGGCGTCCTTCGGGCGCATTGCAGTGCAATTGCATGTCTAAGTACACCCCACAAATACGTTGTGTGAACATACCCTTTTTTCACATTACTATTTCGGCACTTTACGTTGCCCAAACAACTTTGCTACTCTTTTAAACAAATTATTAGACCCATTTATGAAAACTAACGGTAAGACTGTCTTTGTTGCCCATAGCAACAAAAAAAGAGATCTGATAGCGACCATTCAGAGCTCAGCTTTCATTTCTCCAGAGCAGTATAATAAAAGAAAGCCAAGCTCTGATTGGTTGCTACGGATAACAAAGACACTCTTACTGTTAGACAGTTTTGATAAACGAGATCTTCTGTTTCTAAGTAAAAAATTATGGGGGACATGTAAGAAAACTGTCTAGTTGTAGGACTTCCTTTGTTGCCTATAGCAACCAATCAGAGCTCCTCTTTTATTTTTGCAGAGCACTATATGAATTGAAAGGGGAGCTCTGATTGGTCGAACAACAACATCAAAGAAAGTCTTAAAGGGAATGTGTTATCAAAATGACTAATTGTTTAACCCCTTAAGCCGAACGCCTGAAAAGTAGTTAATGACCAGAACATTTTTTTTAGTTTTGGCCTCCTTGCATTTAAACAGTTGTAACTTTTTTATTTTTTCAATGACGCAGTTGGATGATGGCCCTCGTTTTATTCAAGACAAGTTGTACTTTATAAAGGAAATAGTTTAAGTACACTTATAAATAATTGCAGTATTTTTTTTTATTTTTTTCCAAAAATGTTTTTTGTTTTTTTCATTTTTTTTTTTACACCATTAACATTTCACACTTAATAACCTGTAGAATTAATCTAACAAGTTATTACGGTCGTGTGGATACCAAATATGTGTAGGTTTTTTTGTGCGTGTAATTTATGTACAATTATTTTTTATTAAATATTTATTTTTATTTTATTTATTTTTTTTATTCTTTTTTTTACACTTTTTATGGTTTTTTTTGTACTTTTTTTTTACTCCCATGAAGGGAGAACTGTTTAACATTTTTTTAAAATTTTTTTTACACTTAGTAATGTATTAGCATAATCATATATGCTAATACATTCTAACCTGTGTTAGTTTGACACAGGCAGTGATTAGGACAGCACACAGTGCGTCCTAATCACTGGCTTCATACACAGACAACTCTGGGCCACGCTAGGTCCCCAGAGCTGACTGTGCAGCCGTTCCCCGGGCTCTGTCGGTCACCGGTGTGTTCCGATCACCCGACAGAGCAGGGGATCCCTTTGATGCGCTGCGGTAACGCACCGCCGCAATCAAAGGGTTAAAGCACGGGTTGCGGAGGTTTCCTCCGCAACCCGATGCTTGCAGGACATGCTCTGGGATCGGGGCTGTGTAGTTCAGCCCCGATCCCAGCGCAGCTGCGGCACCGGGCGCCGCAAACCCCGATGTCTGCAGCGACGTCAAAAGACGTCGCTGCAGACGAACGACCCGCACCGGCCGCCGTCAAAAGACGGTGCGCGGTCGTTAAGGGGTTAAGTCCCGTTTTTAGGTTAAACATTTAGGATTTTTTATTTTTATTTTTTTTACATTTTTCTTATCACTTTCAATATTTTTTAATAATTCTTAAGTCCTACAGTTTTCACTTTGGCCACCAGGCCTTGTTTGCACTACTTTAACAGCAGTCAGAGAGATGCTTTACAGTAGCTTCATGCACATAGGAGCCTTAAGACTGACTCAGTCCCACTGAATTCCATAGGAGAGTTTTCTGGTCATGTTCTGTAAGCTGGGAAGAAGTCACTGTGCAGGGAGGTGAAAGGGTGAACTGTGACCATCTCCTCTTGTGATTGGTGTTATCTATACACATTGGTGTCGCCTATCAGTTTGACCCTGCTTGTGTTAATAATGAGCAGACAACTGAGAATCTTTCTCTACAGAACAGGAAGTGTTAGAGTATTATTAGGCTTAGTAGCCAAAGTGAAAACTGCAGGACTAAAGAATTATTAAAAAAATATTAGAAGTGATATGGAAAATTAAGAATAAATATAACCAAAAATTCTTAAAACATGTGATATACATAAAAACGTGCGTTAAACAATAACTCATTTTTGATTACACATTCCCTTTAAGACGTAGACAATTAAAAAAAAATATAAAATTCACAAGTGCTTTATTGAAAAGATATGAACGGTACATACAGGTAATCAATAAAAGGACAATATATGTAAGAATGCAGAAATTTGTATGCAGTAGTGAACAAATACAGTAGGCCTTGTGGGCCTGTAATAAGAGACAACATGTATAAACTTGTTGGAAATCAAAACAGCGAGCTGTAAATCTGTAATGCCTACAGTGCATGTTATAATGTCGCCTAATATATAGACCCTTGAACAGGAGCCTGAAAAACAGAAACAAAAACAGTAGTTCTTGTGGACCCATATGAAAAATAAAATTATAGAATAGCCACAATAAAAGAAGACGTAGACAATTTTTCTATATGTAGCCCTAGGTTCTCTTTAATTAGCAGACTAAAAAAAGTCTTTCATTCAAATGGTGGCCTTAGGTAAGGGTCAAAAATGTACCAACACCAATGACTAAAAGGTCATCATCATGTGACAACACCTTACACAAGGCATTTCAGGTTTCGCCTCTATACAGGATCACGCATGTATTTAGACCCCAATAGATGTGAAGCCCACCACCACCACCCACATACTGAGAAACTCTGTGTACACCCTCCACGCCACAAAAACATCTTTGCCCATGGTCTCTGGCCAGTTTTGCCGTTTTCTCAAGCTTTTCATCTTATTTTGATTTTTTTTTAATGTTTCCATTGTGCTCACATCTCTTTAGGACCTTCGGGTGTTTGGATCCGGGCCATTCATATAGTGCAAAATAAATCTGCAGTAATAATGTGCAAATGGGTTACATGTTTCTGATTTTGCAATCTGATATGAAAGCAGTCATTTGCTGGTTCTCATTTTTTCTTCTCTGTATAAGCCAAGACGAAGGGCCTTTCAGACCATGACCTTGTCAAAAGCGCCTTAAGAGCCAGATTGGTTAACATTATCAAAAATGCAGTTTAAACATTTGGCAAAGACATACAGAAATTCTGACATTTTTTTCCTATTTTCTCTAGGGGGGAAAAAATAAGTTTTTTCGTCTTTATTTTTTTTTTCATTTTTGGCAAATGATCTTGAAATGTTTGGATTCAGGTAGAAATGTCAACATAGCTTAGACCGCTGTCACTTATTTCATGTACATCTGACAGATGGTTAAAGGATTTATTAAGATTTGGATGGATTCGAGCACAGGTGTGAGACATAAAAAGAAAACCAGGAACAGCGCCGTATGACATGTATTTTCCATTGCATTTGTCTTTTTTTTTTCTGGCTCATTGTCATTCTGTTCCAATTTTGTAATCTTAAGATGGGACTTTAATAAGACTTTTTCCTTGAGGTAGATCTCTTGGTGTTGTTTTCATTTCCATGTTAGCTCTACATGTGACTATAGTAATGGCTCCATGTGCTGCCCCAGAGAGTCCTCTAAGGCTATGTTCACACGTCAAACTTTTCAAATAAGACACGTTTTCCTTGACAGAAATCCGAGGCGATACCTCAGACTTCTGCTGGGGATTTTTAATGTAAAAAAGGTGATAATCGCCTCTGAAACGTAAGTGGGCTAGCCCCATATGAATTAGCAAGTTCGTGTCAGAGCAGGATGTGAATTTTTTTTGTTCCCAAAAACAGGAATGAAATCCATTTAGTGGAAAATCCAAGCTGTAGTTTAGCTCAATGTGTTAACTATAGCATTGACTAATCATTCAAACACATGGCCATAAAATTACATGAGGATTTTAACAAAGAATCTAACACAAAATTCTTTTTTAAACCTAAGGGTGCTTTCACACAGTGAAGTGAAAGTTTTTGATGGGTTTTTTTATGCGTTTTTTGTGCAGGAAGGCACAGCAATTAAAGGGAATGTATCATCAAAAAGGACTTATTGTTTAACTCACATTTTTTATGTTAAACACATTTTTTAAGAATTTTTTTTTTTTTTTAATTAATTTTCCAGATCACTTTCAATGTATTTTAATAATTCTTAAGTCCTGCAGTTTTCACTTTGGCCACTAGGCCTAATAATAGACTAACACTTCCTGTTCTGTAGAGAAAGATTCTCAGTTGTCTGTTCATTATCAGCACAGGAGGGTCAAACTGAAAGGAGACACCAGTGTGAATGGATAACACAGGATCCACCAGTCACAAGAGGAGATAGTCACAGTTCACCCTTTCACCTCTCTGCACAGTAACTTCTTCCCAGGTCACAGAGCATAACTAGAAAACTCTCTTATAGAAGTCAATGGGACCGAGACAGTCTTAGGTCTCCTATGTGCATGAAGCTGCTGTAAAGCATCTATCTGACTGCTGTTAAAGCAGTGCAAACAAGGCCTAGTGGCCAAAGTGAAAACTGCAAGACTTAAGAATTATTAAAAAATATTGAAAGTGATATGAAAAATTAAAAAACAACCAAAAATTCCTAAAAAATGTGTTTAACATAAAAACAGGACTTAAACAATGACTCATTTTTTGATGACACATTCCCTATAATGCTGTACATTGCTGCACAAAAATCGTGCAAATATCACGGTAAACATCGCAATTTTACCACGATTTTTGTGCAGCAATGTACAGCATTAAAGGGAATGTGTCATCTGTGCTTGGAGAACAGACAGGCTTTCTTGCGTAAATTATTTAGAAAGGTGAGAGTTGATTAGATGAAGCTACAAATATCTGATTTTATTACTTTGCTATGGGTTACCACTCATAGTAAGAGATAGCACCATACTGTCAAAGTGTATGACAAGACACGATTAATGGTTTGATACAAGAAAACGCGTCTTCATTGCTGTTTAAAAATTTGTATATTTTATACTATGTAACATCACAATGTATCTGAAATGTGTAAAGATATGTGGATTTTTAGACATTTCTCTTTGTAAATGGCATTGAAGTTTTCAATAAAAATAAGTTAAAAAAAAAATAAATCCATGTGGATTCTGACTTGAAAGACTCCTCAAAAAACTAAAGTAATATCAGCTCCATTGAACTTAATAGAAAATATGCCTTGTAGGTCATATAACATGTATTTTCTCTGTCGGGTTTTAAGAGTAAAAAAAAATATCTTAGAACATGTTCATTCTTCCACCGTATTCCACGTGCTAATCCACATCCAAAACCCCATAGACCTGAATGGGACTGGTTTTCTGACTGTAAATCCAGCAGAATCCGCCAGGGGGAAAAAAAACCCTAAAATCCTCGTGAATACCGCATTGTGTTACATGTGGTTTTCAATGGTAGAATCCAACAAGTAAATTTAACTTGCCCTGTGGACTTATCCTAAGGCCTGGAAACAACCTGTATATATACATGGGCTTGATGAAAAAAACATATATATGGAGGGTCTTGAGCTTGATGTATATATGCACACACATACAATATATATATATACATATATATATATATATATATATATATATAGACATACACACCCACACATATATATTTTAATTTATATATATTTTTATATATATATATACACACACACACACACACAATATATATATATATATACACACACATATATACACATATATACGGTATATACACACATATATATATATACACACATATATATACACATATATACATATATACTGTATATATACACACACACATATATTTTATATATATATATATATAATATACACACACATATATACTATATATATACACATATGTACACATATATATACTGTATATATATACTTATATATATATATATATATCTCAAAGGAAGATCGCAGCACTCCTTAATGGTGAAAAAAAATGAGATTAACTTTATTCCACTGGACATGTTGGAATAAAGTTAATCTCATTTATTTTCACCATTAAGGGGTGCTGCGATCTTCCTTTGATATTTATGGGACTAGTGACTCTGGTCATATAATTGCTGGCACTGTTTCTTTCCCAAAAATTTTTTGTAGAGTGCTGCCTTGCTATTTAATATATATATATATATAATATATATATATATATATATATATATATATATATATATATATATATATTATATATATATAATATATATATTTAAAATTTACCTTTATGTTAGACATGGGATACATACTTTTTTGGGCCCAGGTTGCAGTTCCAGGTGATACGTTGGATCCTATAGTACTAAACTACCATATAATGTAAACCCAAGCAACCCAGGGATACTTCAGACTTAGGGAGGCCATAATAATAATATTCCATGTTTATTAATTGAACACAAAAAATACATCATTAAAAAAACGTACACCCACTAACTGACCATCATGTCAAGAGGTTCAATGAAAGTAATTTGCAGGGTTACATTTCAAAGCCATTCAGAATGCAAACATCTCCCGGTAAAACATTAATTGAGAAGAAAGTACTAACCCACTCCCTATGATAAACATTTGATTTTGCCATTTAAAACAGGGTGGTCTGCACTTTGAGGGGTTGCCCAATTTTATTTTTCTTTAGCAAACTAATGGCCATTTAAAATAAAAAAAAAGTTACTTTACCTCAGACCCCCTTGAAGTAGGGGGAAAATGGAAAGAGTTATTGAAATTGTTACACAGCGTTGAATCCCCCAAAGGTTATGTTCTCGTGGCTGAAATCGCGTGGAATCCAGTCTTTCAAACTGTGCCAGAAAGAGTGAATTTTGGATGTGAATTTGATGCCGATTTCAGAGTCACATGTTTAGCCTGAATAATAACATGAAGGGATTCACCGCCTCGGGCACTGCCATGTTCATTCTTTTACGGCACTGAAAAAAACAAAATCAGCACTGGGGGGAAATCAGCATGCTGATTTTCCATTAGAAACAATTACAGTTACATCGTTTATAAGGGTATGTTCACACGGCTTATTTTGGTGTGCATTTCGACACATATTGCGATTAATACGCTGAGAAATGTGCCCCGCAATTATTGTAATCCATAGCTCTAATAGAAAACTATGGATTACGCCTCGTCCCCCTGTGCGTACAATACGATCGTATTGCACGCGTGGGGAGATAAGTGACATGCGTGTAATCCATGTGAGTAATGCATGTTTATGGTTTCCGCCACCCACCCCCCTCCCATGCCTCGGGAGTATGCGGCGATCAGCGCGACCTCCCGAAACACAGGGTGTACTGCGGTGCGTATTGTATGCACCGCAGTACACCGTGTGAACATACCCTAAGGCCAAAAAAAGACAGACGTCCATCCAGTTCAGCCTATTGTGCTACAGTGTTGATCCAGAGGAAGGAAAACCACCCCACCCCCCAATGAAGAAGAAACCAACTGTCCTCATTTTAGGGAAAGAAATATTTTCCAACTCCAATCTGGCAATCAGAATAAATTCCTGGATCAACGACCCTCCTCCAGAATCCGGGTCACTATAGCAATGTGAGGGGGATTGCAGTCGGATTTGAACGGTCATTCTGACGCAGATTAAGCGCTTGAATTCGCTTGAAACTCCAGCACCTTTTTTCTTGGGAAACGACCCTCTATGACTCGATTCATGACTTTAGCTGAACATAATGAGTTCTATCAAGATCTGGATTATGACGTCTCCCTTGGATTTTTTCCAATTTCTCTAAAACCAGGTTAACAACCTTTCATGCTTCACAGGGTTCATTAAAGATTAGTTTGTGAGGTTTTTTCCCACTGGAAACATCTTGGGAAACTAAACTTTAAAAGGACAGCAAAGGCGAAATGGGATAAGGTTTTAAAGCTAAAAATATGTTTTAAGACCTGTGCAGAGGAGCACCACACCCTAGTTTTCCCAATCACTCCATCGTTTCAAGCCCCTTCCTAAAATCCCACAGCAGGCTTATATGTCAGCTATTAGTCTTGTCCCAGCAGCTGAACATATTTAAGCATTTAAAAGAAACGAGAACATTCTGAACTTAAACTCATCACAAAGTATTACTCGTAAATGCAATCTACATAAAAAATACAAAAACCCTGCGCTCTGAGGCTTTTATCTGCTTTGCTATAAAATGGTCAAATCTTCTTTCTTCCAGATGTCTATCAAAAGCAAAGCTGTTCTTGAAACTTGTCCTGGACAAACAATGTTGGGACCTTGGCCACATTCAGACAATCCATGACCATTTGCAGCACAATATACACGGGTGAGGTATTCAAAACCCCCTCCATGCAAAGCCAAAGAAATCTGGAGGTTTTTAAAGAAAGTTACAGGTTTTTAAATCCATAAGCCCACTACCATGGATAATTGACAACATTTTTTTACAATTTCACCCTCTGTTCTATTTTAGATTATGCTACTACAACATCATCACTTTTGCTGTCACTTTGTGACCATTCTGGGGACCACGGCCTGGACATCTTCCTGCAGCAAAGCCAATACTGCCTTGCAAGAGTAAAGACTAGGGAACAGGTGTCAAACACAAAAGGCGACATGTCAGAAAAGTGGCGTTTCCACGGCAGTTTTAGACGCATTAAATCTGTGTAAAGTGCGCCAGAAAGTCCGATCATTTCTAAAATCTGGCGTCAGGTATACCTTGCATAGAAAACGTAATGCGCCTAAAAAGGCGAATTGCGTCAAAAAAGGCGCATTGCGCAACTCGCAGCGCATAGCATATCATTGGTGGTATATGTAATGCGTCTATTGTTCATTTACAACAAGAATATGCCATCAAAAGTGGTTTTGCCGCAAAATAGACCAAAAAACTGGCATTGGTGTGTTGGGACATGTCGCCCAAAGCCTGCACGCCAAATCCGGCTCCTGACCTCATTTCATGAGAACCGTGCCGACACAGCAAGAGGTTCACATAGTTACAATTTATAGTCTTAACATTCGGCCCTTTGAGGGCCCTCCGTGAAACAGAGTCTGACACCATTGGACGAGGGGATCTCTTAGGTTACACAATACATGGAAACCTCTAAAGAAGCATTTATGCTATCTACAATCGGTTCTACTTCGCCAATCTCATATCCTCTCTGTCTCACAACCCCAGACAACTATTCAACACCTTTAACTCTCTCCTCCGCCCACCAGCACCTCCTCCACCCTCTCTTCTTTCTGCAGACGACTTTGCCATTCACTTCCTACACAAGATCAACCTTATCAGAGAAAGCTTCAGCCCCCAGTCCCCAGCGCCCTCCTCTATATCTGCACAATGCACTTCCCCCTTAACTTATTTCCCCACTCTTACACATGATGATCTTTCCTCTCTACTGTCCAAATCCAACCTCACCACCTGTAATCTTGACCCACTGCCATCACACCTTATCCCAGACCTTAGTGCTGCTTTCATCCCAGCCCTCAGCCATCTTTTCAACTTATCGCTAGCCTCTGGCATCTTCCCTTCCTCCTTTAAACATGCTACTATCACTCCCATCCTTAAAAAACCATCCCTTGATCCCTCCTCCCTCTCCAACTATCGCCCCATCTCACTGCTCCCTTTTGCTTCCAAACTCCTCGAGCAGCACGTCTATCTTCAGCTGTCCTCCCACCTCTCCTCCAACATTCTTCTTGACCCACTACAATCTGGTTTCCGACCCCAACACTCGACCGAAACCGCCCTAACCAAGGTCACCGATGACCTAGTAACTGCCAAAGCCTCATGCCACTACTCTGTGCTTCTCCTTCTTGACCTGTCCTCTGCCTTTGACACTGTCCCCCATTCCCTGCTTCTACACATCCTCTCCTCTCTCGGCATCACGGACTTGGCTCTTTCTGGATCTCCTCGTCCCTCACTGATGGGAAACATTCACGTCTCTCATTCTCGCTCCACCTCCTCCCCCCCGGCCGCTCTCTGTTGGTGTCCCCAAGGGTCAGTCCTGGGCCCACTACTCTTCTCTATCTACACTCTTGGTCAGCTCATAGCTTCACACGGCTTTCATTACCACCTGTATGCGGACAACACCCAGCTTTATTTTCTCCGCCCAGATGTCACCTCTCTTGTCTCCCGGATCCCTGACTGTCTGTCCTCCATTTCCTCCTTTTTCTCCTCCCGTCACCTAAAACTAAATGTGGAGAAAACAGAATTCATCATCTTTCCACCGTCCAACTCTACCCCTGCCCCTGATCTCTCTATTA
Organism: Phyllomedusa bahiana; assembly: GCA_025379985.1. Classification (NCBI taxonomy): domain Eukaryota; kingdom Metazoa; phylum Chordata; class Amphibia; order Anura; family Hylidae; genus Phyllomedusa; species Phyllomedusa bahiana. The sequence continues at coordinate 70,384 of JAODAL010000285.1, read as the reverse complement.
CACTCTCACCTGTTCTGCAAGTCCACTGCCTTGGGGTAATCCTAGACTCTGCTCTGTCCTTCAAACCACACATCCAAACCCTCACCTCTGCTGCCGCCTCCACCTGAAAAACATCTCTCGCATCCACTCAGTCCTCAACTATGACACTACAAAAATGCTGGTCCATGCCCTTGTCATCTCCCGCCTAGACTACTGCAACATCCTTCTCTGTGGCCTCCCAGCTAGCACTGTCGCTCCCCTCCAATCCATCCTTAACTCTGCTGCCCGTCTTATCCACCTCTCTCTCCCACTCCTCTGCCTCCCCCTCTGCCAATCCCTTCACTGGCTTCCCATTTCCCAGCGAATTCATTTCAAGCTACTAACCATGACATACAAGGCTCTCCATGACCTCTCCCCTCCATACATCTCTGCCCTAATTTCCAAATATCTCCCCCCACGCACTCTCCGCTCCTCACAGGACCTTGTCCTCTGCTCTCCCCTTATCAGCTCCTCACACAACCGTCTCCAAGACTTCTCCCGTGCTTCCCTCACACTCTGGAACTCACTGCCCCAACATATCAGACTCTCTTCCACTCTCACCAGCTTCAAAAGCCACCTGAAAACTCATCCCTTCAGGATTGCCTATAACCTACAATAACCCTGCTGCCACTGTACTACCCCGCATACATGTCTGCCCCCCACCTCTTATCTCTCTCCTCCTCCGTGTAGATTGTAAGCCCTCGCGGGTAGGGTCCTCTCTCCCTCTGTTGTGCAAGTTGTAAGTCATTCATCGTTATTATTGTACTCACTTGACATTATGTATGTGACCCCCCTCAAATGTACAGCGCCATGGAATCAATGGCGCTTTAAAATAAATTATAATAATAATACAATATATGAAAAAAACTTTGAGATTCTTAGTTCACATGTTTTGATCAAAAAATGCTTAAGCCACCCCCGGCTCCAACGGGATCTCAAGGCGGGTGGTCCTACTCTATTTTTACCTCTCACTAGAGTCAAATTCAGACTTCTCATTTGGCCAACCGACCTCCATAATCCAGAAAGAGAAAAATAAAAAAGCACCAACCTTGCAAGCATACTGCACTGATATAACAACCTGTGGAAGTTTATTTATTTATTTTTCTCTCTGGATTATGGAGGTCTGTTGACCCAATGAGAAGTCTGAATTTGACTCTAGTGAGAGGTAAAAATAGAGTAGGACCACCCGCCTTGAGATCCCGTTGGAGGCGGGGGTGGCTTAAGCATTTTTTGATCAAAAAATGTGAACTAAGAATCTCAAAGTTTTTTTCTCTTAGGTTACACACCCCAGTTTAACCATCACCAAATGAATTATATTTTAGAGAATTAAGATCACCAGTACGTGGCTGTAACAGGTAGAAGGCATCTAAACTGCATTTAGACAAACAAAAAGTGTCACAAGCCATTTTGTAGGATGCATAATATTTTGACTGACAAAAATTTACACATCCCCCCATAACAACAACAAAAGGGATGTAAGTAGGTAAAAGCAGCATCGGCTTCCTTTCATTGCCAACTCAAAAGCAGCAGCATGAGACAGCAAATACTTAAAATATCACAATCCTCTACTTAGATATTGTATATTTTATAGTTTGTCGACCACATATGTGTTTGGTCCCGACTGGCTTCAAGTTAATCAATTATCTAGATATATCTTATTAATCAGAATGGTTTTAGGATGGTTTAATGGGGTTTTCTGATAAGGTCGTTTTACAGGGCCTGCTCTTCACAGTCAGCTGCCGGAAAGCACACCCTGTTCAGGCTGTGGGCGGTTCTACAGCTTCAGGCTCCCTCTTCCTGTTCAGGCTGTGGGTGGTTCTACAGTTTCAGATTCCCACTTCCTGTTCAGGCTGTCGGCGGTTCTACAGCTTCAGGCTCCCGCTACATGGTCAGACTGTGGGCAGGTCTACAGTTTCAGGCTCCCACTTCCTGGTCAGGCTGTGGGTGGTTCTACAGCTTCATGCTTCCACTTCCAGTTCAGGCTGTGGGCGGATCTACAGCTTCTGGCGCCCACTTCCTGTTCAGGCTGTGGGCGGTTCTAAAGCTTCAGGCTCCCACTTCCTGGTCAGGCTGCGGGCGGTTCTACAGCTTCAGGCTCCCACTTCCTGGTCAGGCTGCGGGTGGTTCTACAGCTTCAGGCTCCCACTTCCTGGTCAGGCTGCGGGCAGTTCTACAGCTTCAGGCTCCCACTTCCTGGTCAGGCTGTGAGCAGTTCTACAGCTTCAGGCTCCCACTTCCTGGTCAGGCTGTGTGCAGTTCTACATCTTCAGGCTCCCACTTCCTGGTCAGGCTGTGAGCAGTTCTACAGCTTCAGGCTCCCACTTGCAGTTTAGGCTGTGGACAGTTCTACAGCTTCAGGCTCCCACTTCCTGTTCAGGCTGTGGGCGGATCTACAGCTTCAGGCTCCCACTTCCTGGTCAGGCTGTGAGCAGTTCTATAGCTTAAGGCTCCCACTTCCTGTTTAGGAAGTGGGTGGATCTACAACAGTGATAAGCATGTTAGGCCTGTTTATCCTAGTTGAGCCAGTTAGACGGACATTGATGATAGAGAGGTTTTAACTGCAGGGCAGATGGCTACAGGACTCTGAAGGGTTACCACTTGTCTGTAAGGAGGATAAATAATCTCCTATGCTGCTGATAAGACACAGCAGAGCCTGTTAGAGCAGAGAGGTAGTCAGTAATCTAGGGAAGCTTGTGTCCACAAGCCGGAGATCGAGACTTTTCTATCTCTGAAGTGAGGTAAAATCAGAACAGCAATGTATTTGGTAATATTCTTTGCCTTGGTGTTTAGCACTAATGAAATGGGAATACCCCTTTAATTGTTAAATGTTGACTGTAACCCCAACTGACTGAAATGAACTAATCAATCTAAAAAGGAAAGACACTTTGAAAAATAACAATAACATGTTTATACAAGTTAAAAATGGGATCTGGGCCCCCAGTTAGAGGACCTATCAGATTAGGATATCACACAATGTCTGGCTACACCTATTTCACCCCTTTTTCATATATTATGGATTAAAAAACAAACAGCTTAGGAGATATGGGACAAAGCTCAGGGTCATGGTAATTTTTCTTTATGGGTTGATGGACATAGATGCATCTTCTACTCCATCCATGGATCCCTTAAAGGGGTTTTGCCACGATCTTATTTCATACCCCCTGTATCCAGCTCTTCAGCTCTGTGTGCTCAGAAGGGGGCGTGTGTGATTTATTTGAGTTGCATATCATGTGACCCAGCAGGATGACATCACCAGGCCTTTCCTCTTTCTAGTCAAAGATCAATCTGTTTATGTGAAGAGCTGTGACCAGTTACAATGTAGCTCAGAGGTAACACTTTTGCCTCCAGGCACAACGGTCTTCGGTTCAAATCCCTGCAGGAACCAGACCTGTGGATTTTATTTCTCTTTATCAATGCACAGACCTGATTGAGGTTTCTTTTTTTAATTTATTTGCACTGTTTGACTAATTACTAAGGAGGACAGGAGTAGAATGACACCACCTGGGGTTTGAACACACAGTAGCTGCCTGACAGGAGAGGTGATGTCTGAGCATGTGCTACCAGGACTGAGGAGCTCTCAGCCCTGGTCGTATCCCCTGGAGATTAGCTAAGCGGCTAAGACAAACACGGTCCAGAATTTTTAATAACGATGAATGGTGAAAATGTTTTTTATTTCATTTACAAACTTCTCACGTCAATTTTACTTCTTGGTATAACCCCTTTAACAAGTGTAATTTTGGCAGACCCATTGCTATAGCTCAGAAAGAACGAACAAAACAGACACATTATAGAAATCTAAGCAGATTCATTTTTGTCTTATTTTTATTGCTTACTGACAGGTGAACCCAAGGCAGTACATGGTGACCTGTACATCAAACCATGAGATAGAACTTGTGCTTTGCTCACGTGTTGTAAGCTTATCAACAAGCTTTCCAAATCATTTCCAGAGAAATTAGAAACACAACATATCGTCCCCATTTCCTGCAAACACACAAACTGCCTGTCCAGCTGTGTCTTGCGGTGGTTCTGAAGCTGCTTATCTGGGCTGGTTATCAAAGTGACATATTTTTTTTATCAAGCCATGGGAAACTGGTTTATGAAGCAGGAAGGAAACCATGCTCTATCTGACTGATGAAGTGCTCCGTCTATCTCATCTTCCCACTGTTTTTAAGTGTTCAATTAAGCTACACATCCCCTGGGAGCGCTCATTTATCCCGGCGCTTGTATTCACGGACACATGTATTTAATGCGCATTTGTAGGGCATACGTACATAGAATCCTCCTAATTGGCAATGCTAAACATCCGGCTGTGGTTGTTAAATATTCAAAGCAGTTCTATAACAGCCCACAAAAAAACCAAAAGAAAAAACTATGGACTAATAAGCATTTCCCTAGCAGGCAAAGTGACCTTACTGAATAAAATGAGAAGGCAGATTTTCTCTCTCCTTTGCAGATGAAGAGGTGGAAAATGTTATCTAAGCAGAATTAAAGAAGCTGTTTTCCAATGAATAAGGTCCTGTTCACACAGGTGAAGGATGCGTTATACCCTGTTTCCCCGAAAATAAGACAACGCCAAAAATAAGACCTAGTGCATTTTTTTTATGCAATTCAGAGTTTGGCTGCTTATGCTGATGTTTGTGATGAAATCACTACAGTATATTAATACAGGTTGATGTTTTGTTCAACAATAAATGTGAATTATTGTTCATAGAAAAATAAAACATCCCCTAAAAATAAGTCTTATTAAATTAATATAAGACACTGTCTTATTTTCGGGGAAACAGGATATGTAGCAGATCTCTTCATTGCACACTGCATTAGCATGTACTGAAGGCTGGGTTCACGCTGCGTTACGGCCTTCCATCAGGACATTCGTTAGTACACCTTCCAAACATGTCTGCCCTCCACCTTCTGTCTCTTTCCCCCTTCCTTGTAGATTGTAAGCCCTCGCGGGCAGGGTTCTCTCTCCCTCTGTACCTGTTGTTAGTCACAGATTGTCACTATTGTACTTCTATGACTTATGTTATGTATGTAACCCCCTCGAATGTACAGCGCCCTGGAATCAATGGCGCGATAAAATAAATAATAATAGTAGTCCTCCAAATGTATACCTGGAATGCTGTGGAAGTTCAGAAAATCTAAATGTCCATATATGTAAATGTATCATATGTGGACAGTCCATCTGAAGTAACTGTCCATGTGTCAAAACTTACTTCATTGGTGCTTCTCAGGAGAGTTGTTATTATTATTATTATTATTTATTTTAGAGCGCCATTGATTCCACGGCGCTGTACATTCGAGGGGGGTTACATATATAACAAATGTTAAACAAATACAATGGTGACGAAAAAAATGACTAGTAACTGATACAGAGAGGAATGAGGACCCTGCCCGTGAGGGCTTACAATCTACAAGGAAGGAGTTCGGCCCTGTTGTCATCCTCCCTCTCTTTGCCCTGAGTTTCCTAAAGAATGGTGGTACAGATGGCCAACTTAAGGGGTTGTCTAACCTAAAACAAAAATAGTCTACAGCTACATACAAAAATAAATAATAATAAAAATCATAATATATACACATACAGTGGGGAAAATAAGTATTTGATACGCCGGCGATTTTGCAAGTTTTCCCACAAACAAATAATGGAGAGGTCTGTCATTTTATTGTAGGAACACTTCAACTGTTAGGGTATGTTCATACAGCGTATTTTAGGGCGAACTGTACGCGTGGTAATACGCCGGGTGCTTTAGAAGTATGCACTTGCCAGCATGTAATTTGAAAGTGCGGGGGAAGTGGGGAGGCATTCAGGTCCATTATCCCCACTATCCCCGCCATGTAAACGCTGGGAAGAAGGGACATGTGACTTCTTTCCCCCAGCTATCAATAAGCATCAGGGAAGACGGGTGTAATTCATAGCTTTCTATGAGAACTATGAATTACTGTAATTACAGAGTGTATTGAAGTACAATTATACGCCGAAATACGACCCGCAATTACCCCGTGTGAACATATACTTAGAGACAGACTCTAAAAAACAAATCCAGAAAATCACACTGTATGATTCTCAAATAATTAATTTGCATTTTATTGCATGAAATATATATTTAATACATCATAAAAACAGAACTTAATATTTGGTACATAAACCTCTGTTTGCAATGACATAGGTCAGAAGTTCCCTGTTTATTCTTCCCCCCCAATTTTGCCACACTGAAAGCAGTATGTTGGCCCACCCCTCCATACAGTCTTTCAGGTTTGGGGGTGTGTGGACTACTTTGAGCTTAAACTCCTCCAAAAATTTTGCGATTGGGTTCAGGTGTAGAGACTGGCGAGGCCACTCTAGGACCTTGAAATGCTTCTTACGAAGCAGCTCCTTGGTTGCCCTGGCTGTGTGTTTCAGGCCATTGTCCTGCAAGACCCAGCCATGACCCATTTCAAGCTTTTATGAGGGGAGGAGGTTTTTTGGCCAAATCTTCCAAAACAGGCCCCATCCTTCCCCCCTTCATGGGGTCAGTCTCCTGTCCCCTTTGCAGAAAGCACCCCAAAAGTATGATTTTCCTCCCCATGCTTCGGGTTGGGGATGGTGTCTTGGGGTTGCCCCGCCTTCTTCATCCCCCCAAACACGGCCGTGGATTGTACCAAAAAGTTTATTTTGGGTCATCTGCCCTTTATGACCTTCCCCCGGCCCCCTCTGGATTTTCCAGAGGGTCATGGCGAAGAAGTGGCCCCCAGCCCCTTTTCCGGTCATTGACCAGATCCTTCCGTGTAGTTCTGGGCTTATTTCTGACCTTTCTCAGAATCATCTTTACCCCACGAGACGAGATCTTGGATGGAGACCCAGACCGATGAAGACCGACAGTCATCTTGTATTTCTTCCATAGTCTAATATTTGCGCCTACAGTTGTTGCCTTCTCACCAAGCTGCTGCCTATTGTCCTGTAGCGTATCAAAAGCCTTGTGCAGATCTACAGTTTTGTTCCCGGTGTCTTTAGACAGCTCTTTAATCTTGGTCATGGTGGAGAGGTTAGAGTGTGATTGAGTGTGTAGACAGGTGTCTTTCATACAGGTAATGCGTTCAAACAGGTGCAGTTAATACAGGTAAGAGCCAGAATTCTTGCTGGTTGTTCGGTGATCAAATATTTATTTCATGCAATAAAATGCAAATTAATTATTTAAACATCATACCATGACATCAATCCTCCGGAATTTAACGATGCATAAGGTGGTGATGGCAATGTAACGTCCCGTTACCGAAGCTTCTGGTTGATCCTTTAATGCAAAATAAGTTTCAGGCGGTTTTTAAGTCCCTGTCCCTCCAATGATAGCATCCATAAATAGAGAGTGACATCACCGAAACTTCCCGAGGATCCCTGTGGTAGATACCATACAGTGGCATCTGTTACCCACTAGTTCTGCAATGTATCCTAAAAGTCAGTATTTCCTCTTTTACTGAAACGAACAATTAAGAATGGAAAAACATTATAACTACAAAAACATTTATATAGTAAAAAAAAATAAAAAATTTAAATGTGAGTGACCATGAATAGTGAGGCAGGAGGAGGAGGGAGGGATATTTCAGTTTTGAGCAGGTAAAGCTCCATCATTAAAAACAAATCTCCAACAATTATAAAGGAAATAGTGAATAAAAAATAAATGTATAACCTTCACAGAATTTATACCCCACTTAAAGGGGTTGTCTTACTACAAGGATTGCTGCTTTTTATATTAAAGATCTTACAAAAACAAGTCACTTTGCAATATATGTACCAATATGAAGTATAATGATTCTCCAATAATTACCATATAAAGATTTTTATTCCAAAAATACATTATGAATACAAAAAATTCAGCTATCACAACTAAAACAACCTTAAAAAAATTAAAAACAAAAATACCCCCCCAAAACAAATATTTGGGGACACATCCTCACCCAAAGTGAACAACAGTAAATTTGGGAAAATATAATAAATTACCAAAAAACAATAAGGGACAAAAAAAAAAAATGCACCAAAACCAAAAAAAAAACCTATATTTCAAAGTCATTAAAAAAGTGGGGATATGTACCAAGGAGGGTATTAGCCTCGACGGCGTTTTGCCGCCACTTTTCAAGAGGGTACGTTTGTTAACTTTGGGTGAGGATGTGTAAATATTTGTATTGGGGGGGGTATTTGTGTTTTTTTTTAAATGTTTTTAAGGTTGTTTAGTTTAAAAGCTGAATTTTTTTTATTTATAATGTATTTTTGGAATAAAAATCTTTTTTGGAATTATTGGAGAATCTTAACTTCATATTTGGGAAAAGTTGTTTATGGTATGGTGACTTATACTCATGTTTAGACCAGTTTTTGAATTGGTATTGTACTTTGCAATATATGTCCATTAATAGTGTCCTACCTATTCCTAGATATCCCCTCTTGTAGGGCTGCATCAGTCCTCGGGCGCTATATTACAGACCGTTTGATCTTCCCGATAGACTCCACACGGTTTTATAGTACAGACCCCGTTCCATTCTCCTCATAGGCTGCCTGCACGGTTCTGTAGCTACAGACCTGTTCAATCTCTCCGATAGGCTGCCAGAATGGTTATTAGCTAAGACCCTTTTTATCTCTCCTGAAAGGGCCAGGCACTGGTTGCTTTATACAGACCTGGTTCTGCTGCAGCCTAGTTTAAGCAGTAAACACGCCCCCCCCCCGGGGGAAATTTAAAAATGAAACCAAAAAACAGGACGAATAAGTAGTGAGACAACCCCTTTAAATTAATAACATTTAATGCCATTGAAGGCTGAACATGCACTTAAACCTCAGAGAAAGTCTATAGTGTGTGAAACCCAGCTGATCTCAATGGCATTAAATGCATGGAAAATTCGTTCCAAGTAACGGAGACCATCATGCAAAAGTAAAAGGGGATATCCCGCCCAAACACCAAATGCGGTTAAAACCAATCTACTTTATCAAGTTCCAACAAATAAAAACATCATGGCTAATGGCAGCAACTTGTGACAAAAAAGACGAGTCCCAGCTTACGCGTTTCGAGCAGTATTATCCGCTCTTCCTCATAGCATACAGAATGGAGCCCTGACTTTTATATGATCTCATGTGCTCAATGCCACCCAATGGTGAGTAAAAGCATTTTTTAGCCTTTCCGACGGTTTGGGGGGAAAGGGGAAAACAACTGAGGTAATTTTCAGCAAAAGGAAAGGGAAAGTCTCTCCTTAAGGGTAGGAACCCAAAAAATTTGGGTTGGTGTTAGGGTTTATTGATTCAGACCCCACTGACGTTTTGCATAAAGCAATTTTATGGGGAAAAAAGGGTGGGGAGCTCCCCCGCCCCCACTGGGTTTAGTTATCCCATTCCATGTAGCTCGCAGGGCCTAGTAATTTATGGGATTTTAGAACCAGTTAAGTTTAACAAGACAGCCGTTTCGGGGGATTTCCCCTGTCAGTGCAGTGTAGAACTTACTGGGTTTGGTGGGGGGAGGGGAAAAGTGGCTTCGGAAGGGGAAAGAAGTAGACACTTTTCTGACCCTATTTACATCTTACTTTGCCATCAACAACAGTAACGCTATCCTCTGTGGACATGAACATTTTATAAGTAGGAGAATTTTAATATCTCAGTGTAACTGCCCTTTAAATGCTCTCATAAAAAAAATCCATGACCTGCCTTCAGCGTAACATTGCGCTTTGTTACTCGACTCGAAGATGCAGTGTTGAATTTCCTTTAACCTGCATTAATTTGATTGCAGAATGGAGTAACTAAAAGAGTGCACGTGTTTATTGGCATGCCTCGGTAGGCTTTTACACGAAGGTTTATTTCAAGGTTTTTTTTTTATTCATTTGGTGATCTAAACCATATGCTCAAGTCCTATAGAGGATCGTTTTATCAGTTCCTGTACGGTATGAAAGAAATAGTACAGTGTAACTAGTCCGTTCACACACCCACTACTAAATCATTCCCCTCTCACTGCAGAAGAAACTGCCATATTGATAAATGCGCGTGTCACATCTACTTCACCCTGACTCACTCGGAGACAGAGTTGCATTACAAGTATACATTTTGTAGGAGCAGTGGAATGTGTTAAGCCCTGAACAAATGATCGTTTAATGACTCGATCATAAAAAACATAAATATGAATCTTTAACACAGCGGTAATTGTCTAGGAGGCCTCAGCTCTGTTGCTTTAAATCACCGGAAACCGCTGCAGTGTGCTTCTGATGTCCTCGCAGTATCTGTGTCTGTCAAACATTAATGGCTGCAATGTAGAAGAAGCCAGCTCTACCAGATGTCGGTGAATAATTGAGAGGTAAATGCACAGAACATGTCGGCCGCACCACAAGTCCCATTGCTTCTGCCTACGAGGTGGGGAATCATTACATTAACGTTGATCAAAGCGGACGATCAATGATCTGATGATGAAAAATCCTTTTAAGTGACTAATGACAAAATATCTATATCTGGAGAGAAGTCGGCTCGCTTCATGTTTTTTGTCTGACAATTGCAAGTCCTTGACTGCTGTACTGGGGGCCATTATGGGAACTGCTCTGTGAAAGGTCGTTCATCTGCAATCAGGGCCATCTTAACAGCATTATGGACCCCAGTGTGCTGCCAAAGCATATGACATCAAATCAGGAAATGTCGCTATTCACGCCTAAATATGACACCACATCAGGCCACACCGCTATTCACACCTAAGTATGGCACCACATCAGGCCACACGGCTGTACACGCCAAACTATGCCACCACAACAGGCCACGCCGCTATTCACACCTAAATATGGCACCACATCAGGCCACACCGCTATTCACACCTAAGTATGACACTCACCCCAGCCACACCTAGTGGCACCCACCGGCCATGTCGCATTCACTAGTATGGCACCACATCAGGCCATGTCGCTATTCACACCTAAGTATGACACCACATCAGGACACAACGCTAATCACACCTAAGACTGTCACCACAACAGGCCAAGACGCTATTCACACCTAAGTATGACACCACATCAGGCCACACCGCTATTCACGCCTAAATATGTCACCACATCAGGCCACACTCCTATTCATGCCTAAATATGACACCACATCAGGCCACGCCGCTATTCACACCTAAGTATGGCACCACATCAGGCCACACCGCTATTCATGCCTAAGTATGGCACCACATCAGGCCCAGCCCCTATTCAGCCCCAAAGTATGGCACCACATCAGGCCACACCCCTATTCATGCCTAAATATGACACCACATCAGGCCACACCCCTATTCAAACCTAAGTATGGCACCACATCAGTCCACACCGCAATTCACACCAAAGTATAACACCACATCAGGCCACACCGCTATTCACACCTAAGTATGGCACCACATCAGGCCACCCCGCTATTCACGCCTAAGTATGGCACCACATCAGGCCACACTGCTCTTCACGCCTAAGTATGGCACCACATCAGGCCACTCCCCTATTCTCACCTAAGTATGACACCACATCAGGCCACACCCCTATTCATACCCAAGTATGACACCACATCAGGCCACACCGCTATTCACACCTAAGTATGACACCACATCAGGCCACACCGCTAGTTAGACCTAAGTATGACACCACATCAGGCCACACCGCTATTCACACCTAAGTATGACACCACATCAGGCCACACCGCTATTCACACCTAAGTATGGCACCACATCAGGCCACACCCCTATTCACACCTAAGTATGGCACCACATCAGGCCACACTGCTATTCACGCCTAAGTATGGCACCACATCAGGCCACACCCCTATTCACACCTAAGTATGGCACCACATCAGGCCACACCGCTATTCACGCCTAAGTATGACACCACATCAGGCCACACTACTATTCATCCCTAAAAATGACACCACATCAGGCCACGCCGCTAGTCACACCTAAGTATGGCAGCACATCAGGCCACACCGCTATTCACACCGAAGTATGGCACCACATCAGGCCATGTCGCTATTCACACCTAAGTAAAGCACCAATCAGACCACACCGCTATTCACACCTAAGTATGACACCACATCAGGCCACACCGCTATTCACACCTAAGTATAACACCACATCAGGCCACACCGCTATTCACACCTAAATATGGCACCACATCAGGCCACGCCGCTATTCACGCCTAAGTATAACACCACATCAGGCCACACCGCTATTCACACCTAAGTATAACACCACATCAGGCCACACCGCTATTCACAGTTAAGTATGGCACCACATCAGGCCACACCGCTATTCACACCTAAGTATGGCACCACATCAGGCCATGTCGCTATTCACACCTAAGTATGGCACCACATCAGGCCACCCCGCTATTCACACCTAAGTATGGCACCACATCAGGCCACACCGCTATTCACACCTAAGTATGGCACCACATCAGGCCACGCCGCTATTCACACCTAAGTATGGCACCACATCAGGCCACACCGCTATTCACAACTAAGTATAACACCACATCAGGCCACACCGCTATTCACACCTAAGTATAAAGGCTTCACATCAGGCCACCCGCTATTTCACCCTAAGTATAACTCACATCAGGCCCCACACCGCTATTCATACCTAAGTATGGCACCACATCGGGCCACACCGTTTCACGCCAAAATGACACCACATCGGGGCCACACCCCTTTCACGCCTAAATGACCCCCCAATCGGCCAACCCCTTTTCACACCTAAGTATGGCACCACATCGGGCCACACCGCTATTCACACCTAAGTATGGCAACCATCAGGCCACCCCCCTATTCACACCAAATTTGGGTTCACATCGGGCCAACCGCTATTCAACCTAAGAAGGCACCAAATCGGGCCACACCGCTTTCACCCCAAAAATATGACACCACATCAGGCCACACCCCCTTTCATGGGCTAAATAGACCCCAAAAATCAGGCCACGCCGCTATCACACCTAATATGGCCCACACAGGCCACACCGTTTTCATGCCTAAATGGCACCACATCAGGCCAAAACCCCTTTTCTCCCTAAAATGACACCACACAGGCCACACCCCTATTCATACCTAAGTATGGCACCACATCGGGGCCACACCCATTCAACCTAATATGGCACCACATGGCCAAATCGTATTAAAACCCCTAAATATGACAGCACATGGCCATGTCGCATTCACACCTAAGTATGGCCCCACATCGGGCCCCAACCCCTATTCATGCCTAAATATGCACCACATAGGCCACACCCCTATTAAAACCCTAAGTATGGCACCACATAAACCGTCGCTATTGCGCCTAAGGCCATTTCAAAGGGCTTAAAAAGGGACGTATTTCGCCCGTATTTCGCCCCCATACTGCGCAAATACGGGGCAGTTACTTCCATTATTATGGTAATCCCAGTTTCATATAAACTATGGATTACGTTCCTCTCCCGCTGGGACAAAAACGGCGAGCGGGGAGAAAGTGACAGAATTATATGGCGTTACCCCTAATAACAAATGTCTTGGGGCAGGGGGGGCTGCCAGGCCCCCCCCCCCCGCTCCCGAGCACACGGTAATTGCGGTGCGAAAAACGCCCGCAAATTTGTGCCTGTGAACATACCTAAGATGACACCACATCACCACCCCCCCTATTTACGCCCTTTGTATACACCAAAATCAGCCCCACCCTATTTTACAACCCAGCTGGGACCACATCAGGGCCACACCCATTTACCCCAAGTTAACCCACATCAGGGCCCCAACCCCTATTTTACGCCCCAATAAACTCCCCATCGGCCACACCGCTATTCACAAAACCCCAATATGGCACCAATAGCCACACCGATTCACCCTTTAAATATGGGGACCCCATCAGGCCACACCGCTATTCACACCCCAAATATGGGACCACATCAGGCCACACCCTATTCACACCCAAGTATGGCACCACTCAGGGCCCCCCGTATTCAGCCCAAGTATGGGGACCAATCAGGCCACACCCCTTTCACGAAGTATGGCACCCCACAGGGCCCTGTCGCATTCACGCCTAAATATACAACTCAGGCCACCCCTATTCACACCTAAGTATGGCACCACATCAGGCCAACTGCTATTACGGGCCCAAGATAAAACACATCAGGGCCCCACCGCTATTCACACCTAAGTATGGCACCACATCAGGCCACACCGCTATTCACGCCCAAGTATGGCTTCACATCAGGCCACGCCTCTAGTCACCCTCAAGCTCACCCGATTATGCCCAGTTTCCCCCATTTGACCAGCGCCAAAATATAGATCCTAGCTACACTCCATTCTGATTTAGTCTGTCTCCACTGCTCACATTTTCAGTAGTTTTTTCAGTGTTTTTTCGTATTCTAAAACTGCTGAAAAAACTACTGAAAAGAGATCCTATAGACTTTAATAGTAAAAACATTCTATAATGTCCACAGAGCGTCTATTTCTGCTTGCTTTTGCTGCTGGCAATTTTTTAAAACATGGTGCAAATAAATGAAAAAACAGGGCAAAAAATTTACTATGTAATGCGGCGGATGTTTTTTGGCGTTTTTTTTTGCAGACATCCATTGCAATTATGATGCTGTGCATTTCTGCAAAAAAACACCCATAAACTGATTTTTTTTTTTTTGACGGGCAGTGGGCAAAAAACTTAGTTTAATGAATGCTTTTGGGATTACGTTTTCAGTGAGGTTTTGTCCAATGCCGTGTAGACTTAGGGCATGTTCACACGGCGTCTTGTGTCGTGTGTGAACATCCGCTTTTCTGATGCGTGTCTGGGTCCATCTGAACGGACCCAGACACGCATCTAACAATTATCACTGCCGGCAATGAGAGACACGCAGCGGCGTTCACATGAGTGATCGCCGCTGCATGGTTGCATCGCGTCTGTCGGGTCCGTCTTGCGAATGCGATCCAAGAGATGACATGCAATTCTTGGATCGCATCCGAAAAACAGACCCGACAGGCGCGTTGCAAACACGGAGCAGCGATCTCTCATGTGAACGCCGCTGCATGTCTCTCATTGCTGGCAGTGATAATCTCACTACTAATTGTTAGATGCGTGTCTGGGTCCGTTCAGACAGACCCAGACACGCATCAGAAAAGCGGATGTTCACACGGATACAAGACGCCGTGAGAACATACCCTTAGGCCTCGTTCACACGGCTTATTTCAGAACGTATTTACAACGGATTGTCGATCGTAAATACGTTCTGAAATCAGTTGAAAATCAGTTGCAATAAGTGCCACTAAGTGTGGCACGTATTTGTAACTGATTTCCCGACGGATTCACCATCTCCAATCATTGTAGGTGGTGAATCCGTCCGTAAATAATTGACATGTGAATTGTTTTTCCGTCCGGATTGCCATCGTCAATCCGCGGCGGCAATCCGGCACGGAAATACGCGTCGTGTGAACGACGAGCCGTATTTTCTATTGAAATCAATAGAAAAATAGGCTGTGACTTATTTCTGACTGATTTGCCGACGGATTGACGATCGTCAATCCGTCGGCGGCGAAATAAGCCGTGTGAACGAGGCCTTAAGACCTCCAAAACAGTAGCCGTTTTTAATCAGAACAGAGCAGGGGTAGCTACTGGGCCCTGGAGCCAAAGAGGCCCCTCTAACACATATGGTACCAGTATTAGAAATAGCACATGGTAGGTGAGGGCAGCAACCCCTGTAAAGAAAAGTTGTGGCTGACAGAAGCGTCATGGCAGGGCTGTCATAGATAATTTCAAGGCCCCATATAGCTGAAGCATCTGGGCCCTTCACCCATTGTGAGTTTGTATCCTGCACCATATCAGCGATGGCCCCTCTTTTTTATAACATTTGATAAGGGTCCCTGACTAGGGGCTGACAACAATCCTACCAATACTGCCCTTTTGGCCCCTGTGTCATGGTGGTCAGAGCGATATGGAAAAGAAAAGGAAGGAGAACAACTCCGATCAGAGAAGTCAACTGTGAGGCACTGGATGTAATTCTGCATTTTACGGTCACTAGATCTATCTGGATTCTTTCGTATGTAAGGAGATCTCAATACTCCCCCAAGTTATATTGGTAGTCTTTCACTTCTCTGAGGTTCCCTTTCCCCGAGGCAGTAAATTCTGGTGTGTGTGTGTATGTATATTTGTGTGTGTGTGTGTGTATGTATGTAATGTATTTTTAGTGTGTGTTTGTTGTATGTATGTATGTGTGGGGTATGGTACAGTAAAATTTGAAAAAGTTTGGGCACCCCTATTAATCTTAATCATTTTTAGTTCTAAAATATTTGGGTGTTTGCAACAGCCATTTCAATTTGATATATCTAATAACTGTTTGGACACGTAATATTTGGGATTGAAATGAGGTTTATTATACTAATACAAAATGTGCAATATGCATTAAACCAAATTTTGACAGGGTCAAAAATTTGGTTACCCTAATCATTTTATTGTTTTGGGAATACTCCTAACACTTTTTACTGACTTTCTGAAGCACAAAATTGGTTTTGTTTTAAACCTCACTGAGCATTGAACTCATAGCCAGGTGTATCCAATGATGAGAAAAAGGTATTTAAGGTGGCCAAATTTCAAGTTGTTCTCCTATTTGTCTCCTTTGGGGGATCATGGGCTTTCCCCAAAACAACTCTCAAATGATCTGAAAACAAAATTGTTCAACATAGTTGTTTTAGGGGAAGGATACAAAAAGTTGTCTCAGAGATTTAACCTGTCAGTTCCACTGTGAGGAACATAGTAAGGGAAATGGAAGACCACAGGGACAGTTCTTGTTAAGCCCCGAAGTGGCAGGCCAAGAAAAAAAATCAGAAAGGAGAGAAAAAGAATGGTGAGAAAGTCAAGGACAATCCACAGACCACCTCCAAAGAACTGCAGACATTATCTGCTGCAGATGGTGTCACTGTGCAATCGGTCAACAATACAGCACACTTTGCACAAGGAGAAGCTTATGGGAGAGTGATGCGAAAGAAGCCGTTCTGAAAGCACGCCACAAACAGAGTCGCCTGAGGTATGGCAAAAAACACATTTGGACAAGCCACTTCATTTTGGAAGAAAGGTCCTGTGGACTGATGAAAAAAGATTGGGGTTGTTTGGTCCTACAAAAAGGCGGTTTTGCATGGCGTCCCAAAAACACAGCATTCCAAGAAAAAACACTTGCTACCCCTGTAAATTGGTGGAGGTTCCTCATGCTTTTGGGGGTGTGTGGCCAATGCCGGCACCGGGAATCTTGTTAAAGTTGAGGGTCGCATGGATTCAAAATCAGTATCGGGAGATTCTTCAGAATAATGTACAAGAATCAGTGATGAATTTGAAGTACGCCCGGGATGGATATTTCAGCAAACAATGATCCCAAACACAGCTCCAAATCTACTCAGGCAATTCATGCAGAGGGAAAAATTACAATGTTCTTTAAGGCCATCCCAGTCCCCAACCTGAATATCATTGAACATCTGGGGATATTTGAACGGGCTGTCCATGCTCGGCGAGCATCAAACTTAACTGAACTTGAATTTTTTTGTAAAGAGGAATGGTCAAAAATACCTCATTCCCGGATCCAGGAACTGATTAAAAGCTACAGAGGCTGTTATTTTTGCAAAAGGAGGATCTACCCAAATATTAATGTCACTTTTTTTGTTGGGGGCCCATACTTTTGCACCCGGGCAGCAAATTTTGGTTTTTAAAGCATATTGCACATTTTGTGTTAGTACAATAAACTCATTTCAATCCGGAAATATTATGGGGTCCATCAGTTATTAGATAATCAAATGAAATGGCTGTTGCAAACACCCAAATATTTAGAACTAAAAATGATTAAGATTAATAGGGGTGCCCAAACTTTTTCATATGACTGTATGTGTATGGTATGTATGTGTGTGGTATGTATGGTATGTATGTGTGTGGTATGTATGTGTGTGGTATGTATGTGTGTGGTATGTATGTGTGTATGTGTGTGTGTATGTGTGTGTGTGTATGTGTATATGTGTATGTATGTATGTATGTATGTATGTATGTGTGTTTGTGTGTATGTATGTATGTATGTATGTATGTATGTATGTATGTGTGTGTATTTTTTTTTCCAGAAATCTATAGTGAGCTATGAGAGTGAATGTTAGCATGTTAACAACAAAAAAGTTGTGTAACTAATGAGACAACCTAGAGAGCATAAGTAGAACATTGCAATTACTAGTGCTGGTGAAAGACACTACTAATTGCAATGCTGTTATGCTCTCTAGGGTGTCTCATTAGTTATACATTTTTCTTGCTGTTTACATGCAAACATGTTTTGCTAACATTCACTCCCATACCTCACTATACATTTATGCAAAAAAAAAAAAAAAAAAGGGCAAAAACCCTCCAAAAAGAGCGTATAGTGATCAAGGAGCATGTGCGTTTTGTTAATAACAGTAAACAAATCTCAATGTCTCAATGTTTCTTGTGTCGGTTCTGCATTCCATAGATGATCCTGTATGATCACTAGAAGGAGAGAGGGGTCTAATTCTGGGAAAGAAGAAAAAAAGTGTTTTGCAATGATTAGAAGCAGCAAAGTTTTGTCAGTTTTATTATGGTTTCGTATATATATTCTCCTTTATGTAACAAAAGCTACTAACAAAAATGTATATTATGCACCCATTGAATAGATACCATCACCAGTCATGTGCCTCTGCATGCTTAGGACTATGATGGCACCGTAGTGCGCATGCGCATAGGTCTTCTGAAATGTGAAGATCTCCAAAGTGAACGCTGAAGGAGCATCTCCTTACCATTTATTGAAGCATTTGGTAAGGGTTTAAACTTGTTACTTTTTTTTCCCTGGGACGTGAAGGGCACATTAAACATAATAAGGGCTGCCCAAAAATCCCCAACTTTATAGCATGTGCATTTTGTTGGACGATGCTGCAGGTTTTTTTTAAGATCTGAAATAGACATAAAATTCTAAGTGGTGAAAATATCTGTAATCTTTTAGGAGAAAATGCAAGAATCCATGAAATGCCAAAATAAATGTGCCCTTTCCATGAAATGTTTTTAACAAGTCAAACACATCTACTGCCTCAAATGATGGAGAGCCAAAACATTACCCTAAAGCAGGTGTTAAACCTTAAGGAGAGTTACTCCAGCAGAGTGCAAAAATAGGATTAATCTAATACAAATATCAGTGGCACGCTACAAAACTAAGTGAAACATCAAGGTATATAGGAATTTTAGAAAAATGCATTAAATGCTAAGAAAATATAGAAAAAACCTGGGATTCTTAGTTTACGTTATTTGCTCAAGATTGTTTAAGCTCACCTCCCAAAAGCGTCAAGGGGATCCCAGCACAGGTGAGTCCCTAACACTAACATGTTACCTCACTAGGAGTCCATTCAGACTACAACCTTTTAAAATATATGGATGTGCACAGCCTAATTAATTTGTGTAGCAAAAATAGGATTAAAACATAACCGGACAATCACATAGTGGTCAGGGTTTACGCGTTTCAGGCTCAAAACCCTTAAGGCTTGATCACAGACTAAGGGCTTAGGGCCTGAAACGCATAAACCCTGACCACTGTGTGATTGTACCGTTACGTTTTAATGGATTTTCAATAAAGATGCATCGTTTTAATCCTATTTTTGCTCTCTTTTTTTTGGATAGTGATGGCTACACCACTACAAGGTGTGTCCTCCCTGCAAGGTGTATTTACATGAAAGGCGAGCTAGCTATTTTTCTCGTTTGTATGTTAAACCTTAAAGGGGTTGTCTCATCTTACTCTTTTCTAGAGTCAGCAGCAGCTTTCATTCATGCATCCTGTCACTTCCTGGTCAAGCTGTGGGTAATTAGCATATGAGCTCCATGTATTCAGACTTTTGATAATTAGTCTAGATTAGATAAACAATCTACTGCTCCCAGGTCCAGAGAAGCTTCAGAGATAAAGTAAATAGTAGTAATTAGTGTCTTTTGTCTGAAAGATCAGATAACGCACAAGCTCTCAGGCTGCTGGCAGTTCTGTGACAGGACCTGTGTGATGACTTCAATCCCTGCTATCAGATAAGACAAACAGCAGTGGGAGAACAAGCAAACAGGTCCATAACTAGAGAAACCTGAAAGCCCTCAGAAGGTGATAAAATCATTTGTAGCGCCTCAACAACGAAAAAATGAACAAAGCAATATATTTGGAAAACGTCTTCATCTAGTGTTCCCTACATGTTGAAAGCTAATCTTTGTAGTGAGACAGTCCCTTTAAAGGCCCATGGCTGTTGAATCTGGCCCGACCCATCATTTGAAGGCTTAGACAAAGCAAGAAAGGATAGTTACGGTCTGGACACCGAAGAACTTGCTCTTCAGTTTCCCCAGAGCATGCAATCAGTGCTCAGGAGAGGAAGTCAATGCCATTTTGAATTCAAAGCTCTGGCACACACCTCTACACTGCTCTGATGATAGCACCGCTCTGACAGTACTATCCAGCCCTATCCAGGCACCTAGCCACCCTACAAGTCCCATTGAAGGCAACCATAATGTTGATGTGGCCCTTGGTGAAAATGAATTTGACACCCCTGCCTAAAATCACCTTCATCAAATCGGTGTGGTTTGGCATCTTATGCAATATTAAAAATCCAACACAGAGTAGGCTATGCAAGACCAATTGTTACTGCAGGCCGCCCTAAGACATTCATTTGTTTTTCATAGCTAGCTGCCCAGTTAGTGGTCCCTGACATCCCCGCTCAATGACTTCTTTGATAAGTAGTACTTTTTAGTTGCAAAACCACCTCTCTGAGCATTGTCCAACCTCTCTCAATGTACAATCCACAAGAATTCTACACTTTCTATGATGATCTCAATTATGAACACTAGAGGTCGCAATCTGCTAATTTTCTTATGTCTGACTAGACTATGGCACCATCTACTACTGGTACATGATGAATAGGAACATCACATATTTACAATTGAAATCAATGGCGCTATAAAATAAATAATAATAAGTAACTACATAACTTTTTTTTTTATTTAATCAAGACATACTCACCCTGCTGAAGAGAACTTGTTATTATTTAGTGCAAAACATGGAAATATGCAATGTGCACTACAAAATCTACAAAGCAAAGTAATCAAATAACTATTTGGTCTTGACACCTGCTGCAGTAACATAATAATTCAAAACATTTTTCACAATGGTTTGGTTGCTCCTCTAGGTCCCATAAAACGTAAGCATTGTACATTCTCGACTTACATTCTCCTCACTTTCTCTGCCATTTTCTTGACATAATTGGAATCATGGGAAGTTTACTAGTGCATCCCAAAAAATTAGAATATCATTGAAATTTAAAGGGGTTCTCCAGGCCTATATTTTTATGTGTTATAGGGCTCACAAATGTATTATATTAAACCTTGTAATTTATACTGTAATGAGTCTATACAATATATGGGTTTCTCCATTTGACAAATTATTGATATCAATTATCTTTCAATGATATTCAATCTTTTTGAGATACAATGGTATATTCCTAAATTGCGTGGTGGTCGGGATCAGCAGGGACATAACTAGTATCCATAGGGCCCCACAACAAAATATGATGATCTCCCACCAACAATAACAAAAAAGAGAAACAGTAGCATTCATTGCAATAATTAAAGGTGTGGATAGTACCGCCTTATACCACATGCCAGATAGTAGTTAGCCACCAACTTGTTATTCCCTACGAAAAATAAATTGTTCTTGCCCCCGAGTAGGCCTCTGAAACCCCTGGATCCCATAGAAGCTACAATGACTGCTATGGCCATAGTTACAACCATACAACCATAGGTACCGTCTCTATTGGCCATTTAGGATAAAGCATATATATTATATATATATATATATATATATATATATATATTATTTATATATATAATATTTATGTATATGCTATAGATGTCTATGAAATAGCTCTTTCCTTTAAGCGCTATACTGTGATGTTTGAGTTCTTTTGTTACTTAAATTAAGAATCGTTTTTTAGGGCGACATGTATAATTTTTTGATGCCCAGGCGCCATTTTTATTGCATTCATTAGTAACGTAGAATGCGCCTCAATCTATTAACCTGTTCTACTGCGGGTCATAGTTTTAGTGCTTACGATCTTCAAAGCGACACTTGTGGCTCAGGTAAACCACTTTTAAAGTGCTCTACCTGTTCCAGCAGTAACGCGCCTGGATTTGCCGCACTGAAGCTATAAATGTGGAGCCTCATACGATTGTAGTGTGACACGCCTCCAGCACCCCCCCGATCTCGGGGCATTACAAAGTGCCGCAAGCACTCTGTAATGCGCCTGATACTGGAGTGTGCCTGATTAAAAATATAGGCTGCGGCCGGGCCAGTCTTTAGGCTGAAAAGACGCCACTTTTTCGCAGCCCTGTTCATACAGGTCGCCCTTAGTGTCTGAAATTATTTGATATCAGTTGCACATGAGCAGACAGATAACTTAGACAACAGGTGTTTTACACAGAGTTTGCTAGTATGAGACCTTGGCTTCCAAACATTCAGACCTGCACCAATCACAACAGCAAGGGTTCCACCTGAATGAAGTGGCACTTCCTGTTATTTTACTGTCCAGAGAAGAGAGAAAGGTATTGCTATCTGTGTCAGTCCACAGACAGTAGAAGGTGCAGCAGTGCACATGCATAACCTCTGCTCCATTCAGATGGGGTAATCGGGACCCCCATTCTTATGATTAATGGGGGTTGCCATGAAAACAACCCTTTTTAAGGTTCTGTTTACATGTGCAGTGTGGCTTCCAATTATATTTTGACTTATTCCAATTAATTAAATATTCCAATTAATATTTGACAGATCTCTTGCACTACAGACACCACTGACACTCATGGCCCCAGTCAAGAGCTCTCCTGGGTTTTGCTGTTGCACGTGGCACTATTTTGCCAAATCAAAGATGATATTCTGTAAAATAAATACCATACAGACCCTATGATATGAATGTAAACACATAAATCTGCCCAGAAGCCTCTTGATATCTAAATATTTAATTTCATTTTTATTGAAAATTTACAATAGTTTTACAGAAACAAAGAAACGCGTCTCCACAACAGGGAAAAACTAATTGTTCTATAACAAAACAGAAGAACAACTTGCAATGTTGCAATGTTTTATCCAATAAATCTCAAAGAGGTTGAAGCCTCCGGCACCAAAAAAATTAAGATAAAAACATATCCTTTAATTCAAAACTTGTTAAAATTCTTTTTTGACAATCATGTATCATAACAAATAAAATACAAAGTATCAGAGAACCCGGAGAATAAAATTAAATATACAATTTATTCTGTAGGTAAATTTAAAACAAAATATGGGTTAGCTGGTAAAGTGTGACTAAAACGTACAATGGGGGAAGACCCACATGAACCAGGGAGGTGTACAGTAGTACAACACAGCAAAGCTTTACAGGTTGCATTTTCACGCAAGTGTATTAAGAAACAAAAACACCATTTCATTCAAAATTAATTTGCATAATTTCTTCTTGGACCAACTTTTCCATGATTTTTTATTCTCTGCAAAATGAATTTCACAGACAAAAGCAAACTGATCGAGTTCAGAAGTTCAGAGGGACAAAATCCTGGGGACTTCCAGAGATGGCGCAAGGTGCAAAATAACCACCAGTAATGATTCTGTCATCTGGCTGCTGAACGGGATCCCTGAGTCAAGGGGTACTTGTGTGAAACAGAGAGATTAATGGTAAGTATGTGCGGATATGGCCTGATATCCTGTTGGGTTGGGGATGCAAAAAGATCCGACACCACAAGCCATGACAGGAGATGGATATTCCTCCAGACATTTATTCCAGGAGACAACACTGCACATCCCTCAGGACCATTTTGCTTTTGCAATGTTGTTCCCACCTCACTCTCCAGGACACAGAGGAACTGCTGCACGTTCCAGGAGCTATTTTTCTGGCCTTGTCTACATGTCATGAACCTTTTAGGACTGTGTTTGTTACTAACCTTAGCAGCACAGGCTGAAAAAAAAAATTGTTTTCTCTCTCACAGAAAGTAATGCAGCCAGTTTTTCTCATTGCTGGGTTTGTTCTGGAATAGATATCCTATATTTTCCAGCAGCTTATGATTACCCAGGTGTTTGAAGGAAGGAAAAGCAAATCGACTTAAAGGGGTTGTATCATTTCATTAAATGGTCTTCAGAATAAGGGGACAGTGAAAACAAGCAACTTTGCAATTGGATGTCATTAGCAAAGCTGTCTTGTGTTCACAGGATCCCTTATCTTCTGTTTACACTGATATCCAGTCCTGGTCGGATCCCTCCTCCTTGCATTTCACTAGCTGAGAGCTCATTTACATTCTGTCAGGCCCCCGGCCGTATTCACGGAGCTTGCATTCCTGTCGCTCTCACTCAGAGTAAGGGACCGGCACATTTTCACTCTGCACAGCCAGAAGAAACAGAATAACACTGTAGGGCTTATACAATCAGGAAACAGCACAATTGTGTGTCGATCCCTGCCTGACTCAGAGTTAGGGGCAGTAGCAATTTCTCTCTGCACACCTAGCAGAAACACACTGCAGCAGATTCTACAATCAGAAAACAACACAGTTGTGTCTCGGTGCCTAAATCTCCTGATAGAAGGGAGATCTGTGCCGTCCTTTAGAAAGCTGGATTCAACTGTAACAAAATCCCCAGCTGGGGAGAGGAGAAGAGATCATTTGCTCAGTCTAGATTAAAATTGCAGCCTGTGGTATGTATACGCTCTTATAAATAGACTGAATTGGGAGTGACACAGTGACATGTTGACTCAGGGGGGGGGGGGGGGACTGGGAGCCCGCATGAAAAAAGGTGAAGGGGGATGATGTCACCCAGCTGGGAGGGAAGAAACCCTGCATTTCTAGAGTTGAGAAGCTGAGAGCAGTATTAATCAGCCGAACTAAAGAAGCGATACATCCCCTTTAATAGAATATGGAAGACAGGATTTACAACGCCTTATCGGCCAAGGGCAGAACATAATTTTTGACCACTTTAGAATAAGGCATGTTACAGGTGGCCTACTGCCACAAAACTACTGCATGCACCACTAGACCACTGTACAGTAGGAGCCAGCAAAACTGAACATGGGTCCAAACTGAGGTCTATTGGAGGGGCAGGAGCCACCACATATAGCAATTAGCTCTTTGCTGTTGTATTTTCTGGCATGGTCAAGAGCATATATACTGGATGAGGTATGTACCTAAGCTTATCAGTACTACAGTGATGCAGTTTCTCACAACTTCCCTCTATGAACTACAATAAAGCGCCCCTCTAGCAGGCCTGGTCTGTCCATACATTACAAGTGATCAGCAGTTATCTGTGGAGAAACTGAACAGTAAGTATTCAGTTCATCGTTGCAAAGCTATTATGCATTACATACAGTGGCGAAAATAAGTATCATACACTGGCTATTTTGCAAGTTTTGCCAGCTTCAAGGAATGGAGAGAGCTGTATTTTTTATTGTAGGTAACTTCAACTGTGAAAGACAGAATCTAAAAAAAAAATCCAGAAAATCAGACTGTATGATTTCTAAATAATTAATTTACATTCTATTGCATGAAATAAGTATTTGATACAATAGAAAAGCAGAACTTACTATTTGGTAGAAAAACCTTTATTTGCAGTCGCAGAGGTCAGACGTTCCCTGTAGTTCTTGACCAAGTCTGCACACACTGCAGCAGGGATGTTGGCCCACTCCTCCATACAGATCTTCTGCAGATATTTCAGGTTTCGGGGCTGTTGCTGGGCTACACTGAGTCTCAGCTCCCTCCGAAGATTTTCAATTGGGTTCAGGTGTGGAAACTGGCGAGGCCACTCCAGGACCTTGAAATGCTTCTTACGGAGCTGCTCCTTAGTTGCACTGGCTGTTTGTTTCGGGTCATTGTCCTGCTGGAAGACTCAGCCATGACCCATCTTCAATGCTCTTACTGAGGGAAGGAGGTTGCTGGCCAAAATCTCACGATGCATGGCCCCCACCCTCCTCCCTTCAATACTGTGCAATTGTCCTGTCTCCTTTACAGAAAAGCACCCCAAAGTATGATGTTGCTACCCCCAGACTTCACGGTTGGGACGGTGTTCTTGGAGTTATACTGAAACGTCTTCTTCCTCCAAACACGGCGAGTGGAGTTGATACCGAAAAGTTCTATTTTGGTCTCCTCTGACCACATAACCTTCTCCTGCCTCCTGCCTGCCTGGTCATTGGCAAACTTCAAACAGGTCTGGACATGTGCTGGTGTGAGCAGGGGGAGGGGAAGTTGTGTGCCCTGCAGGATTTTAATCCATGACGGCGTAGTGTGTCACGAACGGTAATCTGCGAGACTGTGGTCCTAGCTCTATTCAGGTCATTGACCAGGTCCTCCCGTGTAGCTCTGAGCCGATTCCTGACCTCTCTCAGAATCACCTTTAACCCACGAGGCGAGATCTTGCATGGAGCCCCCGCAGGAAGATGACAGTAATCTTGTGTTTTCCCTTGTCTAATAATTGCGCCTACAGTTGTTGCCCTTTTCCAAGTTGCTGCTATTGTTGTAGCCCTCCCGCTTTTGCAACTCTACAAGTTTGTCCCTGGTGTCCTTAGACAACTTTGGTCTTCGCTACGGTGGAGAGGTTGGAGTGTGATTGAGTGTGTGGACAGGTGTCTTTTATACAGGTAATATGGCAAACTTCAAACAGGCTTGGACATGTGCTGGTGTGAAAAGGAGGATTTTGCGTGTCCTGCAGGATTTTAATCCATGACGGCGCAGTGTGTTACTAACGGTAATCTCCGAGACTGTGGTCCTAGCTCTATTCAGGTCATTGACCAGGTACTCCCGTGTAGTTCTGAGCTGATTCCTGACCTCTCTCAGAATCACCTTTAACCCACGAGGCGAGATCTTGCATGGAGCCCCCGACCGAGGAAGACTGACAGTAATCTTGTGTTTCTTCCCTTGTCTAATAATTGCGCCTACAGTTGTTGCCTTCTCACCAAGATGCTGCCTATTGTCCTGTAGCCCATCCCAGCTTTTGCAGCTCTACAAGTTTGTCCCTGGTGTCCTTAGACAACATTGGTCTTCGCTACGGTGGAGAGGTTGGAGTGTGAGTGAGTGTGTGGACAGGTGTCTTTTATACCGGTAATGAGTTCAAACAGGTCTAGGTAATACGAGTACGGAGTGCAGCGCAGGAGGGCTTCTTAAAGAAAAACTAAGAAGTCTGTGAGAGCCGGACTTCTTGCAGGTTGGTACACACAGTGCGTATGGCGGCGGAGTTCCTTCGGCTGTATATTACAGAGCAGTCCACAATCTGTACACACAGGGGTGATTTATCAAGGCAGTTGTGCCAGAATTCTGTCTCAATTTGCGCCAAAAACACGCTTTTCGCCACATTTACTATGTGTTGTAGACGGTTTCAGGCACTTCTGCGCTGCGTCCGACAAAGGGGCGTGGCTTAAATGCGACAAAAAATGCGCCAGGATGTGCGACCAAATTCTGGCGTAAAAGTAAGCCTACTTAAAGATGATACAAACTGAGACTAGACAGTTCTAACCTGCGCCAGATTTATCAACATTCTGATAAATTTGGCGCATTTTAAGACTGTCTAGTCTAAGTTTACACTGTCTAAAAGTAAGACACTTTTGATAAATCTGCCCCAATGTTCCTTCAGCTGAACAAATTCTCCCCAAGAACCAATGCCAACCAAAGAAGAACAGCTCCATACAATTGTATACAAGGGTTTTGCAACTTCTGCATACTATGGCGCATTAAAGGGGTTTTGCCACGATGTAATGTTGACGTGGGATCCTCCAAAATGGGTATTTAATCACTTTTCTAAATATATGTGATTACAAAAAGTGAAGACTCTGAGAGCTACAGCATTGCTCAGTCCCCCTTAGTTACCTGAAAGCTTGCATTAGACACGACCAGAGGAGCTGACAGGCCTCGCTTGTTATCTGATGACAGGGAAAATGAATGAGTTTTCAAGGGGCTGGGTAGAAAGAACAGTGTATGAGCCTGTGTCTTGCTGTAAAGAGAATCAACTGTTGTAAAGTTATTATTTGAGTTAAGTTTTGAGACACTCCCTTATTCCTCCCTCTCTGCTCACCCCCTCCCTCTCTCCCCTGCAGCCTTCATGACTCCGCATGCTTTGTTTATATTCTACTCTGTGCTGATAAGGAGGTAAGTAACTCAGTCTTGGCAAAACCTCTTTAATTTTAGAATTGTGTTATGGATTTCTTTAACAGGGATTTGGAATACAGGAACAATATAGGAATAAAAGTGTTCATATGTAGCAGTGAATTTCTGTTATGAAATCTGCACCAATAATCTGTAGTATCTACAGTCGCTTTAATACACAATATGGCTCTAGTCACTGAATCTCGCTAAACCTAAAGATGTTCCCCGTCTCTCAGCCACTCATTGCCTCCCACCCAGTCAAGCCAGTATCGCTCTGCTCTACACTGATGAGGGGCAAAACCCCGAAACGGCGTATGTAGATGAGCGGTATTGGCTTGACTAATATTCCTTTTTGCTTCTCAAAAATTCAGTGAATCAGAAGTAAATTGAGGATTTGTTAAAACCAATAGAGGGTGCAGTGAGCTTCCCAGCTCCTTTCCCATAATGCCTTGTGATATGCAGATGCTTAAAAGGCAATCAAAACACTACACACCTTAACTGGTGCTCTCCATAAGGAGAGATGTTCCCCTTCTCTAAACCTAAAATGACACACGTAACAAGGTCACAAGGAGGCAACACACATCCCTCTAAATGAAAGTCATCTGAGGGTACAACCGGCCATATAAAGTTATGAGCAGGCAGTAAATGGATACCGTGCTTTCTAGGACTTGCATACTAGTCCATAATATTTAATTAACTGTGTTTTTCTCTTGTTATTGCTCGGTGCTGACCTGAAAACCATCATGTACATTCTGTCAATGTTAATACAGGAGAAGGAAAATATAATTACATCTGTTCAAGGTAAAAGGCAGTATTTTTATTTGATTTTTTTTTTTTTTTTTAATTTATACAATTGTTAAGTTCTCCTGTAGAGTAATCCCCTAAGCTGACTGATTTCACACTGGTGTCAGTAAAATGTTTGTGCAGCTGCTTTCAGGAACACTGCAATCTGAAAACAGTTCAAGATACCCACTTTGGGCACATTTCATACGGCGCTTTTCCTGCCTTGTTTTTTTGGTATTAGGTCATTATGCGGTAAGGCAAGCTTTTGTTCTGATTTAATGTAGGCGTTAGATGCGTGACGAATGCCAGTAGTATGTTTTTATTACCTTACGGATAATAATCAGTGGTGCTACACACCGCTTAAAGGGCTTTTCTTTTATTTTATATAGATCTGCTAATGGGATGAAATCTCTGTGGGGAGTCTCATCTGAGTCTGATGATCCAGGCCGATTTCCTTCACTAAAAAACTTGAAGCAGAGATCCTGTGTAACAATATACAGAATGTGTTAGCAGAATACAGGCCTTCTTTATCCCCAGATACACCGTTTCGCCAGCCAGAAATACGTTAGTGATATATATCACCGTGCACCTTTTTAACTCAATTTGTTAAAGCCTATAATAATGGAAGACCTTAGTTTTATTGGGCCCCTGACCTGCAGTTGGAACTAATTGAAAACGCGCTGAGCATGGAAACCTGGAGTAGTTATGGTTTTGAGCTGACTTTTTTTTTTTTATTCCAGTAAAAGTATAATAAGCAGAAGGATGTTTCTGTGTATCATTTTCAAATGGAAAACTCTGCAGAGGGACACTCATAAGATACAGTGTCCAGTACGCAAGCTGCACAATGCCTAAGGGAAATCATTTAGGTCATGTAAAACGGACTGTCCTGACTTACTTGTGCTCCAACTTAATCCATTTCAATGGATTTACAGATTTCCATACATATATCAACACAAACGCCTATTGCAGGAGCACAGTAACATTGGTTGTCCTAAAGAACTACAATACGTATGATATAGCTTTAGGCTATGTGGCATCTTGTAATAATCACCGCCTAAAAAACCAATAACCCTCTAGGGTATGTTCACATGGCGTAATTGCAAAGCGCATTTCGCGCATATTTACGCTTCAATACGCTCGAAATGCGCCACGCAATTACGGTAATTCATAGCTCTCATAGAGAGCTATGAATTGCGTCCATCTCTCCCGGCGTACAATGCGCGCATATTGTACGCCGGGAGAGAGAAGCGACATGTCACTTCTTCACAGCGCATACGCAACACTGATAATGAAAGCCCCTGGCCAGCCCCCCCTGCGGTTTAGAAGTACACGCTGGCCACCGCGTACTTCTAAAACACCCGATGTATTGTGGCGCCTACAGTAGGCACCACAATACGCTGTGTGAACATACCTTAATACAGCAAAAAAAATAAGCAGAGGTAAGAGTGGTGTTGATTTATGCAGCATAATTATTCCTTAGCTCTATGACTTTATCTAATACAGTAGCACCTCAAGACACAATATTAATTGGTTCTGGGACAAGCAATTCCTGTTCAAACCAGAATTCTACGTGAAACCCTCGACACCTAACATAATGCAAAATGAAGATTAATGGGGGCGTTCCCATCCCAACGATAGGATATGCCATAAAAGTGCGACAGGTGCAGGTCCCTGAAAGTCTCAGCTGAATATGAAGAGCCAGTTGCGCTTGGTCACTACTCTCCTTTCTGTTCTATGGGAGTTCTGAGTCCAGCTGAGCTGTCAGTACTTGCCCCTTTCTTCAGCTGACTGCTTCCCCATTATATTTTTGAATAAGTGGACTGAGGGAAATATTCATTCATATTTGAATGAATTTATTCCCAGGTAGGCTCACTGTTTTCCCATTTATATCACAATTTATTTCCATTTTCAATGCCTTCCAAGACAAACTGTTATTGTTATTGATACGTCTGTTTTAGTGCATCCTTGTGTTCCCCATAAAATAACAATTCTGATGCATCTTCTTGGATATCTCTGTGTTGTGCTGCTCGTCTGTTATTCCTCCTAGATATTCATTAGGCTATGACTACACGACAGTGGTTTATGGTCGGATTTTTAAGCAGAGGGTATTTAGAATTCGCAAAAATCCGAATGTAAATCATCCCAATAGACCTCAATACCAAATCCCAGTTGTAGTCAACACAGCTCGGAATTTTTTAGGTCGATTTCAAATCCGAAAACCAGGTCAAATAACTTAAAACACGTTCTATAATCCACTATTTTTCACCTAAAAATGGCCGATTATAGGATTGTTCAATTGAATGAGACGGACAAGATCTGAAAAACACGGTAAAAAAAGGGACAGAAACCAGTACAAAAAACAAGAACCGAGTGCAAAATACTGGTCAGATTCTGATTAGAAGCCAACAAGTATTTTGTCCTCTGCCCTCTGGAGCTATGTAGCCTAAGGCCATGTTCACACGGCTTAAAATGGGCCGTATTTCGGTCCGTAATTACGCGCCGAAGTGCGCAAATTACGGCTGGAATACGTCCCAGTCATTACGGTAATCCACAGCTCTCATAGAGAACTATGGATTACGTCTCCTCTCCCCGCTCGGAGACTACGCCGCGGGGGGAGATAATGGACATGTGAATTACCAGCAGTGTATACGCGCCGCTTTTAATGCAAGTCAATGGGCCGGCGAAGTGCCGGCCCCCCGCTCACTCCACAGCTCCCACCCCCGGCCACATGCAGTTAAGCCGTGTGAACATAGCCTTAGGGTGCATTCACACAGTGCGTTTTTTTTGGGTTTCTTTTTTGTAGAAATACACGGCATTAAATTCCTTTTGTTGCTGTGCTTTTCTGCAAAAAGATATTTTTGGTTTTGCAGAACTGCACAGCAATAAGGGTAGTTTAAAGGGGTTGTCTCACTATAAGGATTGCTTTTTATATTAAAGATCTTGCAAAAACAAGTCACTTTGCAATATGTGTCCATAAACAGTGTCCTACCTATTCCTAGATATCCCCTCTTGTATGGGCTGTATCAGCTCCTCAGGTCACTATAGCTACAGACCTGTTTACTCTCTCATGATAGGCTGTCAGCACTGGTTGCCATAGCTACAGACCTTTTTACTCTCTCATGATAGGCTGTCAGCACTGGTTGCTATAGCTACAAACCTGGCTTTTACTGTAGCCAGTAGAAAACAGTAAACACACCCCTGAATTCAAAATGAAACCAAGAAAACAGGACTGAGGTGAGATGAATCAATGTAGTGAGACAAACCCTTTAATGCTGTGCATTTCTGCACACAAATGCAACCAAAGTGCACTGTGTGGAAGCACCCTTACCAATCCGTCAGATGGGTGTTATAATTATGAGTTCATCCTTGCACAGACTGACACTGTCTAATCAGTGCTGACACTGCACTCAATTAATAACACCTATCTGACAGATTAATTAATACATTTCTAGGAGGAATAACAAAGGAACAGCATGACCCGGAGTTATGCAAGAAGATGCTACAGAACTGTTATTTTATAGGGAACACAAGGATTTACTTAATTGTACAGAACAGAACCAGCTACAGGTCTTCTTTAATTCAATTGTAAGGCCCGTACTGGCTGCAAAACTCACAACGACTGGTTACCGCGCCTCTTATCACACAAGGCAGAACTGCCAGTTTTCGCTACGAGATTGCATCTCTCCGGAAAACTAATCCACCCTGTCATATTCACCTTTTCATCAAACACTGAACGATGGCTGCAGCACACATCTGGAGAGGGGTCATTACTTGAAATTGTGAGTCTTGTTGTTAATGTACCCCATGAGGAACAAGCTGACAGGTGATTTCTGAAAACCCTGTTCCCAGAAAAAAAGGCCAAATTTTTCCTAAATTCCCAAAATTGGTAAAAATTTAATGTGGAAAGAGATGGAGCTGTATTTATGAAAATTAAAATCTTTGCTTAGGGGAACCCGCTGAAAAGGGAAAAGGGAAAGACCACCTGTGAGAGGGAGCGAGATTTGCCTTGGGTTTTTCAGAGTGGCACACTTGGCAATACACGGGAAAACCTCTGATTTTTTAAAAAATCTGGTTTAATTCTTTTTAAAATTTCCCTGCCCAGCCCCCCCCTTTAAAATTTTAAACCTTTCCCTGCACCCCAGACTCCCCCCTGACATTTCATTTTTGGGTATAATTTTTGGCCCAAGCTTTTCTTTTTAATTAAAAAAAAATAAAAAAATTAAAATTTAGTTTAAAACCTTAGAACGGGGAAAAACGGGGCTTTTAAATTATTCCAACGTTTTCGGGAAGTCCACGAGGAGTGGGGAAAATTTTGGGCCCCCTTACCCCAAGGGCTTAGCTTTGGGGATAAATGTGAACCTCAAAGGGCCATGTTCACATTCAAATTTGGAAAATTTTGGACGTATTTCAGTCCCGTAATTAGTCCCGGATGCGAAAATTTACGGGGGAATCGCCCAAGTCTTTTACGGTAATCCAAAAGTTCTCATAGAGAACTATGGATTAGTCCCTCTCCCCCCTGCACAAAAGGGCCCGAAGGGGGAATAAGTAAAATTTGAATTAACCACCCGGGTTTTTTTACCAGCAAGCCCTAGGGGCCCGGCAAGGGGGGCCGCCCCCCCAACCCCCGCCCCGCCCCCCGGAACAGGGGCGTAATTGGGGCCCCGTAAATTTTACCCCCTGCATTTAAACTGTGTGAACCTACAAGTCAATGAGCACTGCCCAAATCCTGACCCAAAACTAAAGGGTTTTTAATGGAGGGTTTAAAAAAAAAAATTTGGCTGTTTTTTCTCCCAAAAATAAAGCACCATTTGGGGTTTCCCAAGGCAATGTTTGGGAAATTTAACAACCCCAAATTATTTGGGGATATAAATTTTCTTTTTAATACAACATGCATGCTAGTAACAAAAAAAAAGATTATGGATGAAAGCAACTATTTTTCCTAACTTCTTTACACCCCAATTTGTAAATTTTTTGAAAATATGGTCAAAGGTGAGTACATCCAGAAAAAAAAATATTTACTTAGTATTAGTGACCTCTTTTTTGATTAAAAAAATTTTTTCATAAAGTTTGGGTATGCCCCTTTTTATCGGTAATCGTGACTTTTCCCACTTGTTGTGGATGGGAGCAAAAGGTTTTTATATATGTGGGGATCCTTTGTGTATTTATTTTAATGTTTTATTTTTTATTATATTTTTTTTCCCCCTTATAATACATATATTTTAAAATGGGCACATACCCAAAAAAATTTACAGCATGTAAAAGTTTGTAGGTATATTTTTTTGCCCTTTAATTGTTTAAAAAAAAATGGCCCCCCGGGTTTAAAAAAAAGTTTGAAACAGATCGTCGTTTAATCCAAGATTGGCGCCTAGTCAGAATTTAAAACCCCCTTTTGGGGTCCGAAAATTCCCTTTAAAGGGCTGTGAGGAGTGGTTCATAGATAAGGAGTCCCAAATTTTAGCCCCTCCCCAAGCCAGAAAAAATTGATACCCCTTTATCTACAAATTTTTGGAAAAGAGGTAAAAAAAAAACCCACCTTTTTTGGTGAAATTAAAATCGGGAAAGCTTTTTCAAAAGCAGAAAGGGGCATGTTTGTGATGGTTTTTTTTGGGGGGGAACCCTTTGTTTTTTTTTTAAAGAAAATTTTAAAAAACCCCCACAAGGCCCAGAAAACCCCCTTTTGAGGCTACCCCCCCTTTTCAATTTCGCCTTGAAAGTGGGAAACAAAGGGCTTGGATCTGTTTTTAATTAAACCCAAAAACCCTGAGCTGGTGCAGCTTTTTCTAAGGGGCCCGGTAGGGGGGTTTAAGGGGCCCCCAATCCCCTTTTTTCCCTGAATTTCGGGTTCCGGGTAAGTAGAGTTTAAACTTTGCTTTTTCCGGCAGTTTCCGTTTGTTAGGGGGAGTTGTATTTAATTTTACATGGGGTTTTGGGTTTTTTAAAGGTCACGAGACGGGCCAACGAGTGGCCCATGCTTTTGGGAACCAATGCCCTTTAAAAAATTAACCCCCCTTTTTGGGGTTTTTCGTGTATTGAAGTTTTTAAAAACTGATTAAAAACAAAGGGGGGAAAGAAAGGTGTTAAGTCAGTAAAGGAAATCCCCGGAGGGGGGAAACCCCTAGAGGCGCTCAGTGATTTTTGAGAATCTCCCGGGGAATTAAAAAGGGGAGTTCTGGTCTTTTCCCGCGAGTAGGAGATTTTTTAAACCTGGTTTGGGGGAAAAAAAAAAAAGGCATCTTGTAAAATTGAAAATTCCCTTTTTGATGGTGGAATCATAAATTTCAAGTTTTTTTTCCTTGGTAAAAAAGGAAAAGCTGAGCCCCAGCTGCATAAAAATCGGTTTTTTTTTTCACGTTCGAAAAAACGAGTCTTTTCGTCTGCCCGAGTCGTCGGGGTGTGTTTCCGCAGATAGAAAAAAAAGAAATTTTGGTATCCCGATTTTAGTGCACAGCGCCATCGTTTTTTTTTTAAAGAGTATAAAAATGTTGGGAATAAGAGTCTCATTGTTGATGGGAAAAAAAGAAAGGAAAATTTATTTCCTGAAGTTTTTGGGCAAGTAGTGAAGTGTAAATTTAAAAACCCATGAAGCATTTGAAAAAAAGGGGAAAGGGGAAAATTTTACTGGGGGGTTGGGTTACGAAAGAAGTAAAAAAGGGGTTTTTGGGAAATTTGTTTTTTGATGGGAATCCGGGTACAGTGTAACTAGAGGGAAATTCATAGAAAAGGGTTTGGGGGCCCCGGGGGGTGCATTTGCCAAAGTGAAATTTTCCCCCGGAAAGTTCTAAAAAAAGGGAAAGTGTAAAAATTACTTTTCCCGACACCCTGTAATGGCGGGGGGACTTGTCCGGGGGGGTGGAGACCCAAAGCGGGGGGGGAAGACAGAACTGCTGCAAAAATGGGGAACCCCCCCCCCAAAACCCAGCCCACCTGTGCCCAAAGGGCACCCCCCCCCGGGAACCCAAAACCCCCCAAAACTGCTCCAGCCTCCCCCAGTAAAAAACCCCAGACTACCTGAACCTTTAGGGGCCACCCCCGCTCCTTCCATTGTCATTTCCCCATTTCCAAAGCCCCCCCCTACTGCCCCCATTGGGAAAAGCAATCCCCCTTCCTTCGGGGTTTTAATCCCCCGCCCCTTAGGGGTTAAAATTTCCGGGCCCCAAGTTTGGGTAGCACATAGCACTTTTTGGGTCCAATTAGGGATGAAAAAAATGGGATATTTTTGGCAAACCAGGCCCAGCCAGCCCTAAAAGTGGAAAACCCCTTAAATTGGAAACGGGGAAAAGGAAAAGGGATAACGGGGGAAACAGGCCCCTAAAAAAAGGGGGTTGACAAGGGAGGAGGAAAAAAACGAGCAAATGAGCCCCGTGACAAGCCAGAGCAATTTTTTCGGCTTGTTGCTGGGGGGAAACACACCCGGGCCCCAAAATGCATAGCAAAACCCCCGGGAAAAAGAAACGGGGGAGGAGCAGCCCAGTTTAAAAACCAGTGGAGGGGGGCACGGGAATGGACAAAAGGGGGGAAACCCCCTGATTTTACGGGCCTAACTAAAAAGGGGAGGGGTGGGGAAGGGGCCCGAACATATTTTTGTTACATTCCCACCAAGTCAAAACGGCTGTTTTAAAAAGGGTTTGAATTCCCGGCCCCTAGAAACAACCAAATGCCCTATTACAGGAAGATAGCGCAGATAAGAAAAGAAACTCCAAGCAATTTTTGGAAATTTTTAAAGGCCCTTTGTCAGGGGTTTTAAACCCGGGGGAAATTTCTTACGGGCCCCTATTAGGGCCAAACCTTTCTTAAAGGGGGCCCCCCCCGGGATAAAAGAGTCACTGCTGAGAAAGGGAAGAAAAATTTTTGGGGAAAAACCAAGCTGAAACAATGGGCAAAAGGGACAAAATTTTTTTTAGA
The DNA here is from genome assembly GCA_025379985.1 of Phyllomedusa bahiana. Lineage (NCBI taxonomy): Eukaryota > Metazoa > Chordata > Amphibia > Anura > Hylidae > Phyllomedusa > Phyllomedusa bahiana. The sequence goes on along the minus strand of JAODAL010000285.1, from coordinate 33,584 downwards.
TCAGGCGTTGCCCACTAAATGATTTTCCTCGGTAAAGGAAAAAATTGGAGAAAAAATCATGCACGGATAATCGTTTGTTTTGATTTAGGTTTTTCCTTTTCCCTTTTGAGAACCCGGGCATGCTCGGTTTTTTGCCGGGTCCCTTTTTTGTGGAGGGCCCTTTTGGAAACCCCATAAAGAAGCAGCGGGAAGGGATGGTTCGGCCGGGAGTAAAAGCCCCTACCCAGAAAGAAAAGGGGTTGCTTCTAGTTTAAAACAAAGGGCATCTGAGAACAATTTGCCTGTTGGGATATTTAGAAACAAAGGTCTGCTCCTGTGATGGTGGCCGAAAAAATAAAAGCCCCTGGAGCTTAAAAAAGCCAAGACCACGCTTACTTGCTTAACTTTTACAGACCCTCTAAACCCAGATCTCCAAAAAAACCCCTTCAGAGGCATCAAAACACATCGGGAAAATCTGAAATTTTTAATTGGGATTATCTTAAAGGGGGTTTTTAAACCCCCCATTATGGACATCATTGCTAAGTTTTTTTTACCCATTAGTCTATGTATGCCTTGTGTTTTTTTAGTTTTTGGGTTGGGCTAAATTTTCTTTTTTTCCCCCTGATAAACCCCTTAATTAGGGATCTTTTTGGGGGGAAACCGGCGTGGGTCTTGAAAAAATAAACAGGGGTTTTTTGAATCAATGACACAAAAAAACGTTTGGGTTTTTTTTTTTTTTTTTTTTTTTTGTGCTTTTTGACTAAAAGAATGATTTTATGGGGGATAGAATTGTCTCTCCTAGAGGGGTCTTAGCAAAATATGGGAGTCTTGCGATACCCATTTGGGAAAATTGTTTCAATGGGGGTGTCTGACCTAGGGTGCGCTCTCAATAGGTGGGGCCGCTCCTGTTGGGGCGACTACTCCGCCGAAGGGGGCGATTTTCACCCTTGGGGTCAGTACTACTTTATTGGATATCTAGATTTAGAGGAACTAGCATCTCTCCCCTCTTAGGAGAACAAATTTTTGGTGTTTTTGCTGTGGGTCCTCCATTTTGGAAGGGCACTCTTTTAATGTATATCAAGTAAAAGTTATTTTTTAATTGGGTTTTTTTCTTCACTGTGAATTTTGCTACAAATTTAACCCAAATAGGTAAAATTAGATTTATGTCTGTGAGTTTTTTTTGAACTGTAACAGAGCAGGACACTGGTCCCCCCGCAAATCAAGAAGAGGAGAACACCACAAGCTAGATACTCGGACCCTGTTCCTGATGTCTGTCCTATTCCTGAAGCCCAGCATCCATAGGACAGGGATATCCACTCTCGTGCAAATTCTGGTATGAGGCAGTGAAGACAACTCCCTTCCACCTTGATGAAGATGCTTGGAGTCCTTCCAGAAGCTGAAGAAAGCTATTGCCAGTGCCCCTGCACTAGGCATCCCGGACTACCAGAAGACCTTCAAGCTCTTTGCATCGGAAAAGGAAGGACATGCCCTGGGAGTTCTAGCACAGGCCCATGCAGGCCGAAACAGACCAGCTGGATACTACTCTGCAAGACTGGACCCAGCTGCAAGGGGAGGACCTTCCAGTTTACAGGCTGTAGCTGCAGCCCAAGTGCTGCTGGACAAGACAGCGTATATTGTAGTCGGACACTCCCTCATCCTTCTGGCTCCACGTGACATCTCCGCCATTCTCAACCACGACTTCTCTCATCAGCACAGCGTCTCAGGCTTCAGTGTTCTCTCCTCCTGCCGGATAACGTCACTCTGCTGCGCTGTTGTGTTCTTCATCCAGCCACCTTACTTCCCCTTCCTCAAGGGGGGAATGAGGATGAAGAGGAATCGGAAGAATCCGGTGCACATGAAGAAAGCCATGATTGCTTTGAAGTCATGAAGATGGAAACCTCTCATTTGAATCCGGATATGGTTCTTTTTGTGGATGGATCCAGATTTGCAGACCGTGCAGGACGATTTCACACGGGATATGCCGTGACCACATCACACGCAGTGTTGGAAGCAAGAAGTCTGCCATTGCATAAGTCAGCCCAAGAAGACGGCAGCATGACGTTTGGCAGAGGGCAAAACAGCCAACATATGTACGGACTCAAGATACGCTTTCGGGGTCGCCCATGACTTTGGACCTATTTGGAAGGCACGAGGATTTCTCACGGCTGCGGGAACCCCAGTGAAACATGGACAAGCCATTCAGGTCCTGATGGATGCACTGCTGCTGCCACGGACAGTGGCTATACTGAAAACCAAGGCACATGGGAAGCTGAATACAGAAGACGAAACCACTTGGCTGACCAAGCAGCCACACAGGCCGCAGGAGGTGAGAAAGGGGAAGCAAGTCAGCTGTCCGTGGTGCAGGAGGGAACTTACATCAAACTTGCAAGGAGACTGCTGGCCAAGATGCAGGAACAAGCTCCACTGGAAGAAAAGGAAAGCTGGGAAAAGAAGGGAGCCAAGAAGAACGAAGAAGACGGGCTATATGGAGTAAGGAGGCGACCCTGCTTGCCACGGGCGCTATACCCAGCTGTAGAGCAATGGGCACATGGAATGGGACTCTGAAAGCACGGACGCTTAAAGTGGCAAGAGAAACAGTCATGCCCTGACCAGACAGTCTGCCCATAGCTTGGTTAGAGTCAGGCACACGCCCCGGGGATAGTTAGCTCTCTTTCCCTATGAGGTCCTGTTAGGCAGTGCCCCAAGGCTAGGTGCATATTTCCCTCAGCAGTTGTAGCTACAAAATGATGCTATGACCTCTTATGTGACTGCAGTGGTTAAAGAGTTGTTGCTAATGCTTTCTAGAGTTTTCCATTCCAGATCCAGACTCAGACGTTGCTGCTCATAAGCTACAGCCTGGAGACTGGGTCTACGTGAAGAAGTTTGTGTGTAAAACCCTAGAGCCGAGGTTTGAGGGGCCGCACCAAGTCCTGCTGACCACGACCACATCTGTCAAGGTGGCAGGAAAGCCCAACTGGTTCCACGCTTCACACTGCAAGATCGCTCCAGCCCCCGGAGATGAGGCAGATGCTGCGTTTACTGATGTTAAGTAGTTATGTTGCTTTAACTCTTGGTCAGAACCCATGCATATATTGGTGTGTGACGGATGAGTACTGGGGACCCTCTTGCTATTACTGGGGTGCTGTGGGTTGGAACACAGGAAAAGACTGGGGGGTATAGACCACAGACTGCCTTAAAGAGGAAAGACAAACAGGGGAAACCCCTACTCACTAGGATGAGGTTGACAAAGACTGGAACCTGTCGAGAATAGGAGGTACCAGGAGAAAGCATGCCCCTAACGCTAACTATTGAAGACCCTCAGGAGACTGATGGAGGCATATATGTCCTGGGAGCCTATATAGTGAGTGAGGGGTCAGAAGATAGTGACACAGTGAGAGCCAGGAGGAGAAGGAAAGCCTCCCCAAAGGGCAGCTTTGACCCCCATGTGTATATTGATGCTATAGGAGGCCCAAGGGGGGTCCCTGATGAGTATAAGGCAAGGGACCAAGTGGCCGCTGGGTTTGAATCTCTGCTACCGATAATCACTGTCCACCCAAACAGGAGAAACCTGCTGTACTTTTATCCCAGATAATACAGGGCCGAAAGGGAAGGTCACTGTGGCCATTAGAAAGCTAGATGATCTCTCAGAAGAATTAAAGCGTAATTCAGGCATAGATCACCCCTGGGAACAGTGGTTTACTTCATGGTTTAAGGGTTGGCAGGGAATGCTTGCCCAGATAGGTATTGCCATATTGATTGTGTTGCTAATTCTTGCTCTAATTGTCTGTTGTGTTCTCCCTTGTTTGAGGAAACTATTTGTGAAAGCTGTGGACCAGACTACTCCCATCATGATGAACAGTTGTCCACGGCCTGGCCTCTATGATGACAGCGACACTACCACACCCTTCAGCTGTCCAAAGCCTGACACCTATGATGATGTGGACATTAAGACACTATTCCATGAGAGACCATTGACGTCAAGTGCTCCGGAAAGTCATCTACTCCCCTCTGCAACCGCACGTCTCATCAAGGAGTTAGACCATAGAAGTGTAGGGTGAGCTAGGGCGTACCAGGGACTGCGGGGCCGCCCTTGTCGGGGCGAGGTACTTCCGCAAAAGACAGAATAGGGAAAGAGGAATAGGGAAAGAGGATAGGGAGAGATAAAAATGAGAACAAAGTCTCAAGGGGGGACTGTTGTGGATGGGAGCAAAGGTTATATATGTGTGATCCTTTGTGTCTCTATTTTAATGTATTAGTTATTATATACCTCACATATACATACATATATATAAAATAGGCACATACCCATATAATACAGCATGTAAAAGCTGTAGGTATATCTTTTGTCATTAATGTGTTAAACAAAATGGCCGCCTGTAGCAGTTTGTACAGATCGTCGTGTAATCCAAGATGGCGCCTAGTCAGAAGTTACACCCTGTGTTCAGACATTCCTGAAGCTGTGAGGAGTGGTCCATAGATAAGGACGTGCCAATAGACCCTCACAGCCAGCTACATGTGATACTCCTTATCTACTAATTTGCAAAGAGGTATAAAAAAACACCATTTTGTGAATAAAATCAGAAAGCATTTTCATAGCAGCAAGGCATGTTGTGATGTGTTTTCTCGGTGCACCCTTTGTTATTTTTAAGATAATTTGAACCCCCACAAGGACAGGATAGCCCCTTTGAGGCTACTTTCCATTTCACACTCATTTAACCCCTTAAGGACCAGGCGTTTTTTTTTGGTGACACGTTCGTTTTTTCCCTCCTCGCCTTCTGAAAGCCATAACTTCTTTATTTTTCCACCTACATAGACACATTAGGGCTTTTATTTTGCAGGACAAGATGTTCTTTCTAATGGTGTTATTCACTATACTATATAATATACTGGGAAACCGCAAAAAAATTCCAAGTGGGACAAATTGTTTACGGCGTTCAATCTTCGGTAAATATAACGTGTTATCTGTATTCTTCAGGTTGTTACGCATCCGGCAATACCAAACATGTAGGGTTTCCGTTATGTTTTGGTACCATAAAAAAATTCCAAACATTTTCTATTTTTGAAATTTGCGCCACGGCGCCATTTTGTGCGACCAATAACTTTTTTGTACTAACACCTACGGACGTTAGTGAGGGGGCATTTTTTGCGGGCTGAAGTGTACTTTTTATCGCTAGCAGTTTGGAATGCATGCGACTTTTTTGATCATTTTTATTCCATTTTTTGAGTGATGTAAAATGACCAAAAAACGCAATTTTGGCGTTTGGATTTTTTTTTCTTCTACGGTGTTCAGCATGCGGGATAAATGAAGTTATATTTTTATAGATCGGACTTTTTCGGACGCGGCAATACCAAATATGTGTAACTTTTTTATTATTTTAATGATTTTATTTGTAAAATAGGGAAAGGGGGGTGATTTTAACTTTTAATACTTTTTTTCTTTTTTTGTACTTTAAAAGTTTATGTTTTTTTTTTACTGTAACATTGAGGCCACCTGTGGTGCTTGACCACTAGGGGGCGCGATTGTTAATGCATTAGGGTGTACAAAGATGGCGGTTTCTCCACTTCCTGTTGCGGACGGAAGTGGGGCAAACCGGCCAGGGTAAGTGACGGGAGCCTTCCCAAGGCTCCCCACCACAATGCCCGGTGATCGGATCGGCGCAGCATAGCTGCGCTTATGCCGATCACCGCACCGATCGGTCCGCAGCACCGATCGCCGTTAATTCAGACGCTGCGGCCATCTTTGCCGCGGCGCCTGATGGGTAAAACATCACCAGCGGGCGGAGCCACCCGCCGGCGCTGGTACTGCCGGGTGTTAGCGGCGATTTGCCACTAACACCCGGCGTCTGTGCGGGGGGGTCGCGGAGCGATCGCCCTGCAAAGCCCCTTAGCGGCCCTGGGACGTACTGATACGCCCAAGGTCGTTAAGGGGTTAAAGGGGTTGTCTCACTGCATTGATTCATCTCACCTCAGTTCTGTTTTCTTGGTTTCATTTTGATTTCGGGGCGGGTTTACTGGCTTCTACTAGGCTGCAGTAGAAGCCAGGTCTGTAGCTATAGCGACCAGCAATGGCAGCCTATCAGGAGAGATTGAACAGGTCTGTAGCTATTGTAACCAGTGCTGGCAGCCTATCAGGAAAGATTGAACAGGTCTGTAACTATAGCGAGTAGTGCTGACAGCCTATCAGGAAAGATTGAACAGGTTTGTAACTATAGCGACTAGTGCTGGCAGCCTATCAGGAGAGATTGAACAGGTTTGTAGCTATTGTAACCAGTGTTGGCGGCCTATCAGGAGAGATCAAACAGGTCTGTAGCTATAGCGACCTGAGGAGCTGATGCAGCCCATACAAGAGGGGATATCTAGGAATAGGTAGGACACTGTTGATGGACACATATTACAAAGTGACTTGTTTTTGCAAGATCCTTAACATAAAAAGCAGTGATCCTTGTAGTGAGACAACCCCTTGAAAGGATATGTTTTTATCTTGTTTTGGTGCCGGATGCTTGAACCACTTTGGGATTTGTTGGATAAAATATGAGAACTGTGTAACATTGTAGCAATTCCATGGCTAAGTTGTTCTTCTGTTTTGTTATATAACAATTAGTTTTTCCCTGCTGTGGGGATGTGTTTCTTTAACATAAAAAGCAGCAATCCTTACAGTGAGACAATCCCTTTAACCTCTGAGTTTATATGCAATGCACCCGAGTCTTCATTCCCCAGTGCTATGATGTTCAGACCCTTTCTCCCCCTATGTGTACAAGAATATTGGGGCAGAAAAGGCATGAACTACAGATGTTATTGATGCGCTTGATGTTCCAGAGTCTGCAAACAAGTGTCAAGAGGGTGGGAGACCAGAACAGGCGCAGTAGCACATTTGGAAAGGAACAACTCAAGCGACATCTGCTGCTGTGTATGTGCTGATGTCCAGAGCTTCACTTGTTTGATGAGGCAGGGAAATGGAGCACAGGGCCGGATCAAATAATTTTGAGCGACGCACATTCCCCACCCCTGCTATAAAGAGAAAAAATGGCATTAGGAAATTTACACATGGCTTTTTTCTTTGTTTCTTTGCAGGAAAGCTAAATATACTGGCTGAATTGCAAACAAAAACTCATCATCCTGCAATGTGTGGACCAGAAAACAGGTGTCTTACTGTGCGGATACCGCATATATCACAAACAAGTGCAGCAGAACCATTCCTTTTAACAATCCACAGTGAAGGGATACAAGGCCAGACAATGAATATTGCTGCTCTATGTGGAATCATTACTGTAAAACCTTGATTATGTTATTATGTGCTTGACCCAGCTTAGGACAAAGGGTCACTCACACGAAAAACATTGTTGAAAGTTTCATCAAATCGTCTAGAGACCATTAAAATGAAGAATGTCTCTTCACCTGTTAATAATCTGGACAAAGTACAACGCGTTTCAAGAAAATGAAAGATTAGATGGAATATGAAGCTAAAACAACATTATTCCCCACTCAGCCATTGGCGATTGAAACAAGATTCATGAAACATAGATAATTATACTTAGATTCTTTGGTGTAGAATGATAGCTTCCATATGTACACATCTATAATACATGTAGAACGGTCATTTACACGAGGGGGAACCTGCTCGTACTTGCACAGCATATGCACAAAGTGAAGGTCATTAATATGATGACAAATTAAAAATATATTTTTTAGATTAATTTATGGAACACAAATTATGGCTCTAAATAAATACACAAATTCATCTGGATATAGAACAGTGCACACAAGATATGTATTGCTTAAGGGTAAAGCACAAAAATGTAAAGCAAAGTGAATACAGCAATCTTAACGGAAGATTTACTTGGTATCATTCTTCTGACTGGTGCCTAATGTAAACATTATTATAAAATTATTGATGTAGCCACACACGAAAAAGCAAGTACATTTATTTTCCTTTCATATATACTGTACTTTAACATGCAGCATTATTTGTTTTAAATGTCACAGCCGAAGCCAGGAGTGGATTCCCATGGGATTGGGAATATTAAGTACTGATACATTAGCTTCTTGCTGGATCTAAATCAAGCTTTGATGGCAAAAACTGCATCAAACACTGCAGCGTTTTTTTTTCTTCCAATAAACATTCCGAAAAACCCCTTAAAGTTTTTTTTATTTTTTATTAAGAAATAATAATCGAGCAGAGAAAATTGACAATTTAACCCATTAGGCTATGTACACACGGCTTAAAATGGGACGTATCTCGCCCCGTATTTCGCGCCGTACTGCGCTAAATACGGGATGAGATCCGTCCCAGTCATTACGGTAATCCACAGTTCTCATAGAGAACTATGGATTACGCCTCCTCTCCTTGCTTGCACAATACGGCGAGCGGGGAAAGAAAGAAAGAAGTGACATGTCAATTATTTACGGCGTATACGCTGAATGTCTATGGGGCCAGCGGGCTGCCAGACCCCCCCTCCCCCCCACCGCTTCCGAGCACACAGCGTACTTGCGGGTGAAATACGTCCCCGCAATTACACCGTGTCAACATAGCCTTACACCTCATGGATAATATTTTTGAGGTCTGCAAGATTACAATGTAGTTAAAAAGGGAAAACATCTTAGTGTGTGACCTAAAATCAAAACGAGTAAGCTCACAAATTACAATTTTGCAACCCAAAATTTCCACAGCAAATTGACACTAAATCATGCAAATTTTGTTTAAAATTTCTCCTTTACAAATTTCAAAGAGAATAAAAGACACAACAACATAGTATACTCCCCTGGACTATCCACTGACACTTCCATGGGTCGGCTTTTTTGGTCCATTCCTGAATGATATGTCACCCCATGCAACTGCAACAACATTTACCCATCGTATAAAGGTGACTCCAGCTCTCCAAGACCCAGAGCGCACAGATCCACAAGACTATACCAGAAGAAAAAGAAGGGACGATCCAGCGCTAGCTAGCTCTTGATCGCCCTTCTGTGTTTTTTTACTCCGGCTACTAATAAAGCTGCCAATTTTATGGAAAGCGCTGGATCATCCCTTCTTTTTCTCAAAACTAAAGGCTCTTAAAAAGGGACCTGCAGAAGACCACAGAAGGCTCGCCATGGGCATGCTTGGCAGTAAGTATGGTGAGTAGATTTTTTATTTTTGTATATTTTAAATGTGTATCTGCATTTGCTGAGTTTGTTGTGGAACTGCAGTTAATCTGCAACAAAATCCTAACAACTAGGATTTGATTGTAGGTTTCCACTTTCCCACTGAATTTAATAGAGAAAATGTATTAAAACTCATGCTCTTTCTGCAACAGAAGTTTCTGCAACATGTGTGTGATATCTGATAAAAGATCATCTACTTGCCTGCTATTGTAAGACCTCGTTCACACGGCTTATTACAGCGCGGATTGGAGCCATACTGCGCGCCGGATTTGCGCTGCAGTACGGCTCCAATCCGTCGCAGTAATTACGTTAATCCACAGTTCTCATAGAGAACAGTGGATTCCGTCGCTCCTCCTCGCTCGGCGAATCCACCGGCGGGGAGAAAGTCACTTGCACATTATCCAGGCGCAATCCGCGGGGTGGATAATGCAAGTCTATGGGGCCGGCGGGCAGCGCCCCCGCCCCTTATTCAAGCCGGAATTGCGAGCGCAATCCGGCTCGCAATTACGGCTTGAATAAGCCGTGTGAACATGGTCTAAGGGTACGTCCACACGGCATATGTAAAATGCCGGTCGCATTCTGTAGATTGTAAGCCCTTGCGGGCAGGGCCATCTCTCCCTCTGTGCCAGTTGTAAGGTATTCATCATTATCATTGTACCTGTTTGACATGCTATGTATGTAACCCCCCTTTGAATGTACAGTGCCCTGGAATCAATGGCGCATTCAAATAAATAATAATAATAAAAATAATACGGCCGGTATTTTATTGTCATTTAAAGGTTTTGGGGGATTGTTCTGTCCACGGTTTGTGGATTTGCCTGTCCCCCCATAACCTTTGAATTGCACACCTCATGCCCGAAAAAAAAAAAAACCCCCTTTGGCCAAAGTTTTCGAAATTCTCCGTTTTTTTTCCCCTTCCAAAAAAAAAAAAAAAAAAAAAAACGCCTTTTTTGGAAAAAAAAAAAAAAAAAAAGGGGGGCCTGAAAAATCGATTCTTGTAGATTACTAAAACGGTTTTTCTTTTAAAAGTTAGGGGGAATGGTTTCTTGTCGCTTTCAGAGGGTTTCCAAGTCCGCAAACCGTCCGCAAATCTGACCAATAAATCATGCCGTGTGGATGTACCCGAAGGCCTAAATTAGGTAACATAAGGCATGCACAAGTGTTTTAATATGAAACTATTGCTCAACTCTGTCCATGTTAGGAACAGAAAAAAATTTAATAAAAACCCAAGCCCAAATTTAAATTAAGTAGAAATATTAGACAGATATTTCAAATTTTTTATAATTAGATCTTGCGTTTTTAGAACATATAACAGGTAATAGGCTGAATGCAGTCTAAGGACACTACCAAGAAATATTTAATGCCATCTTTCTTTGAGTCCTTTCCCCCTTAAAAGAAAAAGTAAATTTCTGCCCAAATTTTTAGGAAAAATTTAAATTAATCCCCCTCTGCAAATTAAGGTTTGAGCTAAAAGTTTGGAAATGTTTTAAATTAAAAAAATTGACATAACACCCAAAATTTTGGTCACACTTTTACAAAATTGAAAAACCCTGGGGGGAATTGTTTATGTAAAGGGCCCTATTTTTCCCAAATAAAGGCAATTTTTTGGGGGAAGGAGGGGGAAAAATTCCCGTAATCTCGTGTTTTCAACCTCCCCATCATTTGAAGACAAATTTAAAAAAGACTCATCCTTGAGGGTGAAAAACTGGAGTCAATTTTAAAGGGGGGGAGTTAAATTTAAAAAAGGGGCCCCGTATCATTTCAAAAAAATGGTCTTCAAAATTAAGGGGACAAATGAAAACAAGAAACCCTTTTGAAATTAAATTTGGTCTTAGCACAATGTCTTTTTTTTCCCCTTTCCCCTTATCTTCGTTTTTTTCAAACAATGTTCCCCAATGGGGCGGATCCCTCCCTTTTATTTCATTACTAGGGCTCTACTAATTTACATTCTGTCGGGCCCCCCAGTCATATTACAGGAGTGTGCATTCCGGGGCTCTTCACTCAGAATAAGGGGGCCGGCAAAAAATTTTCATTCTATACACCACCACTCCTCAGTGACACGGGAAGCGCTTCTACAAACGGGAAAAAACAGCAAAATTTGGCCTCGGGGCCCAAATGCCCCTGCATGTTGGGGGGGCCGGCAAAAATTTTTAAATTTTAAACAGCTAGTACTCCCATTGAACTGCAGTGTTTCCAAAATTTCCAAAAAAAAGCAAAAAATTTGTGCCTGGGTTTCCTTGTGTAAACATAGAATGGAGATGGATCTGTGCTCTGGATGAGTTCATAGAAGACTGGATTCAACTGTAACAAACCTCCAGCTGTGAGAGGAGAAGATATCAGTGCCCTGAGTTCATATAAGGCTGTCTAGACTGAATGCAGGCCTGTGGTATGTAAACAGCTCTTACAAAATAAGACTGCATAGGAAGAGTACAGTGACTCAGAGGGGGGAGGACACACTGACTTGGGAGTAAGCATGATCAGTGAAGGGGGGGGGGGAATGATGTCATCCCCCTTCAATTAAGAAACACCCAGCTGGGAGGGGAAGAAACGCCCCTAGATTTCAGGAACTGAGAGAATCAGGCTTCAAGAGAACAGCCAAACTGATGAAGCGATACATCCCCTTTAAGCTTTGCATTAAAGAACAGCTCTCATACCAATGGAAGAAAAAAAAATGTGGTAAAAGTAAACTTTTACCCATCCTTTGTTTGCATAGATTTTAGATTAATAATAACAGTATGTTCACACAACGAATTCTGGCACAAATCCAGCGCGGAATTCACCTCAGAATCCGACTGAATCCTTCTCTCATTGTTAACAATGTAAATTCTGCGTCGTCGCACAACCACCACTGATTATTTTTCAGCGTGAATTTATTTTCATTGCTGAAAAATAATCTACATGTCAATTCTTGAGCCAAATTCCTGCTGAATCCTCACCTTACATTATGGTACATATAAGGCTGAAAATCTGCCTCTTAAAATTAGCGTCAAATCCATATCCAACCCCTGTGCTTACTGATGCGGATTTTAGTCGTGGATTCCATGGTGATTCAGCGCTTCAAACCATCCATGGAAACATACCCTAAGGCCTCGTTCACACGGCTTATTTTGCCGCGGATTGGCGCCGTACTGCGCGCCGGATTTGCGCTTCAGTATGGCGCCAATCCGTCGGTGTAATTACGGTAATCCACTGCTCTCAAAGAGAACAGTGGAATCCGCCGCTCCTCCCCGCTCGGCGAATCCGCCGGGCGGGGAGAAAGTGACATGCACATTATTTACGGCGCGGACGCGCCGTAGATAATGCAATGTCTATGGGGCCGTGGAGCGGCGCCCCCGCCGCGCTCAGGACCCGCCCCCGTCCCTCCCCTTAATCTCGGCGGAATGGTGGGCGCCCAAAGCCGTCGGGAATAAGCCGTGTGAACACGGCCTAAAGGTTATGTCCACTTGTGCTGCAATATGCCCCGAAATACGTCCTGTAAATACGGTAATCATAGCTCTCAAAGAGAGCTATGAATTACGTCCGTCTTCCTCGGCTCATATTGAGCGCGGGGAGAAAGAAATGTGATGTCACTTTTTCCCAGCATTTACGCGCCCGGATAATGCGAGTAAATGGGACTTTTAAAGTCACCAAACAGCAGTAAAACCTCGCCCTCTAATATAAATCATGAGTAATTTGTAGTCTAAGGTTGGGTTCACATGGCATTATTAATTACATTGGAGATAACGGTCGGGAACCTTGAAAAAAGGTATCCTGACAGATAGTGCGACGTAGCCACAGCTGGCCCATAGTTATCAATGGAACTAATTTAGTCATTATTTGGACAGAATATGCCAGTGGTCTATATTTTCTGTGTGGGACCCAAAAGCATGGTAGACAACACTTCTGTGTCCCACACAAAAAGTGTGCACAGTTGACAAATAGAGCAAATGTGGTCCAAATAGGACTACGTTTGCTCTATTGAGGTCTTTGGGCTGGCCATGGCTATGTCGCTATATCAGTCGAGGTGCCCTTTGTACCCCAACTGACACCTCTGATAAAGTCAAAATGAATGGCATGTCAACCCAGCCTAAGACAGAACTGCAGTGAAACCTATTGCTACCGGTATAAAATAAGAATTGTTGAATGACAAATTTAGCTCCATGACGTCTTCATATATCATACACAGATGAAGAAGAATCGAGGAGAATAATTATATAAAAATAGACTAGTGTGTCATTTGTGCTGCAATTCTAGTTTACATTACCAGTTTTTTTGTTAGCAGCACTGCCAGTCAACCTCAATACCAAAGGTGCACAAAAGGAAAAGGTAAATGACAAACATTACTATCCACACACTCTCACATATACACACAGTAACAATTTGAAAAGCATCTGTCAAAATTGGCTAATACAAATGTCAAGGACCTGAATAACACCCGGCAATGAGCGTTTGTTTAGCCTTTGATCAGACTCACAAGCTCTTAAATTGCAGGGAGTCCAGGATTAGATACAATTTTACAATAGGATAAAATAGGATACAGATTTAAACAGGATTTGACTTCAATAAAAGTCCTTACTGAATACGCTGGGGCTGAATGCTTTTTTTTTATGTTTTTGTTACTTTTGCCTACTCTAATGGGGGGTCTCTAATCTGATGTTTAGCCACAGATTTCGCCCGTCCTTCAACTGACGGGAGCTTGAAAGAAAGCGGGCGATGACCCAGACTGAATCACAGTCAAGATGGACATTGTGTGGGTCATTTAAGCTGTAGATAAGTGCTGACAGTTCTGAGGAGAGGTGAGTGCATTCATTTCCTTTGTGAGTCATTTGGAACAGAATTGGTAATTGCAAGAGAAGAAGAAAAAAAAACAAATAAGACTAATACTTTCATCATGTGTAACACCACTAATGAGTGTAATGGACCACATTAAGGGATTTCCAGGAATAAAAAGAACGAAAATGTTTGTGTTAAGGATTTTATAAAGATAAACTATGTAAAGATCTCAAATAAAGTGGCACTGGCAGAGGAACTGTGCAGTAAAGCTGGCTATAGGTGTAAACTGGTGTCATGAAAATGTAGAATTCAATACTTCTTGAATTTCAGGCAACTGCTTCAAAATAACTGTTGAATAATGTACAGAATTGAACGTAGCAATGACAAATATTTTGTGCATGGTTAATCTCCTACTGAGACACACATATTTGATGCGTCACATTACAAGACACATAACTATTGCAGAAAAACCACAGGGGAAAATTCAAAACAAACCCAAAAAATGTTCCTTATGATTGAAAAGTATTCATTTGCAAGGAACATTTTAGTCACATACATCTTGTCATTGCCAGGGTGTATATGTAAAATCCAAATGCAAAATGTGACTGTGTCATGGCCTCCATTTATGCTGGATATTCATTCAACTCCAGTCTCCAAAAGATAGAAGTGGCAGGCCATTGTTACCAATGAGAATCCAGAATGCCATTAGGGACCGTATCAGCCTATCCTCTTGGTTTAAACAGCAGATGCTGCTAGATGACCCTTCTATTTTAGCCGGGACTTTTTATGCTCTCATAATCTGGAGGAGGAATCTATTGGGGCAACTGTACATTGAGAGATGCGGGATATGGCCACAGCTTTGCTTTTGGAGATGAGATTTATGAATCAAGTAGGTGGAATGGACCCAAAGTGAGGGAGTCAAAACGCGTCTGTTCTTAGGAGGAAGTGGTGGTGGGGAGGGGGGGGGCAGCTCAGAGAACTGGGGGGAGGGGAATTTACAATTAAAAATACGAAATCTCATAGCATATCTGATATGTTTTCACTTATTGTTGCATAATAGCAATAACGAAGGACACTTTGTTCTACATGTACAATTGAAATGGAAAGTAGCCTCAAAGGGGCTATTCTGTCCTTGTGGGGGTCCAAATTAGCTTAAAAATAACAAATAATATGTTAACAAAATGGCCACCTGTAGTAGCTTGTAGAGATCGTCGTGTAATCCAAGATGGCGTCTCTTCTCAAGTTACACCCTGTGTCCAAACATTTGCTTAAAAATAACAAAGGGGGCACCGAGAAAACAAATCACAACATGCCCTGTTGCTGTGAAAGTGCTTTCTGACTTTATTCACAAAATGGCAGCTTTTTTATACTTTTGCAAAATTAGTTTGAAAGAAGCATCACATGGACCTGGCTGTGAGGGTCTATTGGCACATCCTTATCTCCAGCCCCTCCTCACAGCTCAGGAATGTTTGGACACAGGGTGTAACTTCAGAAGAGACGCCATATTGGATTACCCGACGATCTCTACAAACTACTACAGGCGGCCATTTTGTTAACATATTAGTGACAAGAGATATACAGACAGCTTTTACATGCTGTATTACATAGGTATGTGCCTACCATATATGTATATATATGAAGTATACATTAACTAATACATTAAAATGGAGACACAAAGGGTCACACATATATAACCTTTGTTCCCATCCACAACACAATGTATGATATATTTCAACCTGTTATGTTGGGGGGTGAAAAGTTTGAAAAGTTGCATTTCGCAGCATAATCTTGTGGATTCTTTTTGCACAAATGTTCCTATGGCCTACGATACTCATGTGATTTCAACATGTATAATTTACTCAGCTTTTGTATGCTCTGGAGTGCAGAATAAAAAGATTTAAAAGAAGTGGCAGGAATACAAAACCGTACCCCTTGACATGCATGCTGCAGAACTGATTTTTTTTCCTCTAAGTGTCTTAGCATTAGGATCTGGGAATGTGGCGATGGATTTCCCTTTAGGACATCCTGCCAGTAGTACGGGAAGAGGGTGGGGGGGGACGGGACGGTGTGTGAGTAATGCAGTCTATGGGACCTGACTAGACCCAACAGCTAACAGTCCTCATTCTGCAGTTCTTCATGTGTGGGATCACCTCTTAGTGAAGTCTATCACATAGTCTGTTCATCCAGATCATGGTTCCTAAATGCAATTTGTGTGTTTGTTCCCTGCATTCTCCACTCACCGAGTATCTCCAGGGTAAGAGTAGCATCTCACACTGTCCCAGTCCATCTCCCAGAAGATGACCCAGATCACAGACCCAACTGATTCTAGCCAACAAATGATGTGTCACGGGCTAACCTGGGCATTTGCCTCTAAAGCTATGTTCACACGGCGTATTTGCGGCACATACAGTACAGCCGCAATTACGGCAGGTGCTTTGGGAGTCGCGCTAATCAGCGCGTATTCCCGCGGCACAGAGGGGGCTGGCGCCGTGTATTCGCCGCAAGAAATTGACATGTCACTTATCTCCCTGCGTGTACAATACAATCGTATTGAACTAGCGGGGAGAGGAGGCGTAATCCATTCTCAGTGGAGTATGAAAAATACGCCCGTGTGAACATGCCCTGATGAACTCCATCTTCTGGGTCTTCCGTCTCTCCTAACTCAGCTGTGGGTAATGTCCTTGGCGCTGGCTAGGCCCAAAATTTGCATTCTCCCCTGACATTGCAGAAGATAGTGAGTCCATGAGTCCATCTCCCAGAAGATGACCCAGATCACAGACCCAACTGATTCTAGCCAACAAATGACGTGTCACCACGCTACACGGGGCATCTGCCTCTAATGAGCTCCCCCATTCTCCCCTGACTGACATTGTAGGGCAGCAAATCTGCATTTCCATGGTACAGCTGACTCACAGGCTCCCAGTCGGGCCAACTTTTTATAGGCCTCCACACTCCTCTGCAATAGCCCTACCCATTATGCAGATATGGCTCCTGAGCACAAAACACTTAACACGAGAGTTTTCCTAAAACTCTCCCTTTATATAAAGAACTGCAGAAACAAATATCTGAGAGCCACATGTATGAAGACTATCTAGGTCTAAAACTCCTTGCTGCCTATAGAAAGAAATAAGAGCACCTCTTTCATTTCATATAGTGCTCAGGAAAAATGAAAGGGGCGTGCTGATTGGTTACTATGAGCAGCAAAGAGCGTTTTAGACCTAGACAGTTTTCATACATATAGCCCTGGGTGCAGGGCTGGGACAAGGTATTCTGGTGCCCTAGGCAAATAAGGCATGTAGCGCCCCCACCCCTCTCTCCCAATGTAAAATTAAGCCCACTCTATACCTCTTTACACTCCCTTCCTTCCTGGGATGAAGTGGAGCACTAGGGGGTCGCCTACCTGTCGTCCCGGCCCTGCCTGGGTGTCCCAATCCAGACACACGGACTTCATTCCTCATGTCTATTTTCCTAGTTGCCTTTGAATTGGGTTCTCTATGGACTTACTTATTTTTTTGGGGAAAAAAAAACAAGCTCTTAGATTATTTCGATCACACTCATTGATAGATCTACTCCAGAGCTGGATAACAGTGAACTAGTCTGCCATCGGATACTGATTTGCGTTTGATTCTGGTCATTCCCTTCCCATGTTTTTCTTTCTATTCTGTTGCCAGCCATTTAGCTCTTCCATACTGGCTTGTGTTCCAGTGTCCAAGGAGCACAGGCCAAGGACTACAAAACTGTTAAAAAAAAAATGAAGATTTAATTATTTTAGTCTAGTTTTTTCCTCTTTTGGCAGCTACCAACATGCGATATGTCAATAGTGTATAAATGATTCTGGAGGAGACCCCTGTTTTCCTGGCTCCTTTCATCTCTTAGCCCTAAATACATCTCCTCAACACCGCTGAAGAACCAGAAGCGCTAGCGTTTACATCCTTTATTATTGACTTGCTGGCAAAAGATGTTACTCGCTTCTCTTAGGGAGGTTGAAAGTGAGAAAAAGTTTTGGAACGGAGGTAAAAGGGAATGTTGTACGCAGGTGGATTTTTATGACCCTTCAGCTTTGCCAAAACCTAGCTTTTGCAAAGTTTCTTGGCCCCCCATAGCAGTCTATAGGACCAGCTGGTCAATTTATTCCTGGAGATCTGCCATACCAGCTGTCTGGCCCTGACCAAAAGAAAAACCAGCCCCACACTCCGTGTACTTTCCACTTCTATGATCTGCGGTGGTAAACGTTACATTTGTGCTATTGCCATAATTCCGTTTTGCACTAAATCTACTACGCTTTTTTGTTGTCCGCTTTTATGACAGATTAGTCTATACCAGCAAGAATGAAGTTTGCGGTTGGCCTTTTAGGGTAACATTTCATGTTAAAAAGCCATGGGTGAGAGAAGATCACATATTCTGCAATATAAAATCGAAATGGTAATGCTTACAGCTGACAACGGTATTCAGAATCTATAGCACCAGATGTGACCAGGGACCAAAGTAACTATAAATAACACTCGTATAAAATGTTTACGGAGTCAGAAATAGAAACAGTGGAGAGAGAGAAATCAGATGAATTGCATTTCAATCTGTTAAACGCAAGTCAGATTAATGGCGGGGAGGCACATGTTATTCGAATCATTAGGTTAGCTCCTGTGCGCTAGCCTCCACAGACTACAGCTAGGTCACAGTTTATAAATAGATTACCTGTAAATATGAATGATCTGATGAATACATACATGTCTGCCTTCAAAGGTGGATTGTAACAATCGGATACGAACTGAACCGTGCACTGGTTAATACTGAGGTTCGCAGTTCAGAGACTAAAAAAATTAAATAGACGAAACAAATATTCTGAAAAAAAAAAAATTGGAAGCAATGTGTAAGAAGTTTTGATGCCTTCCACAATGGAGTTCAATACTGCCATCTTGTGCTCAAATGCTCATTAGTTAAACACAGCATAGATGCTTCTCATCCCAACCACTTGAACCAAAATTAAAATGCTCAGAGATTAGGGCTGAGCTGAACTTCCAGACACAATGTTCAGACGAGGACGACCGAGCACATCTGATGTGTGTTTCAACAAGGGGATTACAGAGGTGTAACACGGCCAGCAAAGTTATTAGAACATAATGAGAAAAAAAATAAGGGTGGGTCAAACTGGACGAACAGTATGTGCCAGTGTCCTACCAGTCTGTGCCAACAGAGTAGTGAATCGGAAAACAAGGAACAATCTGACATGATTATCCCTAAACCACTTTTCACATCACAGGTTCAAAATAAAAAAAATTGTACAGAGCGTTCTGTCTTTTCCGGTCACTGTTTAACTCCTTTGGCTGGGTTCACACGGCTTGTGGGGCGTAATTACGCGGGAGCAGGGGGCCTGCCCATAGGTAATTCACATGTCACTTATCTGCCCCCTCGGCGTAGTCGCCGAGCACGGAGAGGAGACGTAATCCATAGTTCTCTATGAGAACTGTGGATTACCTAATGAATGGACGGATTCCAGCCGTAATTCGCACAGTATGGCGCGTAATTACAGACTGAAATACGTCCAATTTTAAGCCGTGTGAACATAGCCTTTCAGAGGCAACAATTATTATTATTATATATTATTATATTATCATTTTTATTATTATTATTGACAGCATTTTTTTTTTTATCCAGCAGGATAGAGAAATAGATTGGCACCAGTCAAAAACTTGGCTATACGGTCCACATCAAAGGGATACGGAGGTTAAAAACCCTAAATTGTCAGTGCTACTTGCAGAGAGAGTTCCACTTGAAAGTTTATAAGCAGAGATGATCGAGTTTCCTAAAAAAAAAAAAAAAAAAAAAAAAAAAATCGAGATCGAGTCAATTTTTACAGGTTTCCCGATCTCGATCTTTTCTCGATTTTTCCAGGTAAAGTAAAAATTGCAATCGGCGCGTCGCGCCATTTTTTACTATGCATTGACTTTACTGGGAAACGCCGATCGGATCGAAAAAAAAATCTAAATGATTTCCTAAAAATCGTCTCGATCTCGATTTTTGCCGATCTCCATTAAATTGATCAACACTATTTATAAGAAAAAGAAACTGCAGCACTCACCAATCCTATCTCTATTCTTTTATTACACAATCTCCAAAGCCTTGAGAAAGCGTCTAAAGACATGAAACGACCGCGGGCCGAGTTCGTGTTTGTTCTCCTGTCCATGTGCCAGTGCTTGGAGATTGTGGAATAAAAGAAAACGGAAGTAGGAGCGGTGAGTGCTGCAGTTTCTTCTTCTTTTAGACATTTTTTGCCTTCCAAGAGCCGTGTATGGGACTGAACCAGGTTAGATTTTGTATAAATTCTGTACGTACCTTTGTAAATATTTGGCTTTGTTAAAGATTTTTGGTATCATCCTTTCAAAATTTTAATAAGAGAGATGCAAGAGCCATTACTTTTTATCTTTCTGTTGACACAGCCGTAAAGTACTGAGAAAGCAAAATGGTATTATCTGTAGGACAAATGGAAAACAATGTAATTCTGCCATTTAGGTTTCATTTTTACAGGGTTAGCCATACAGCAGAAATAACAAGTCAACCTCACTCTACTAGTCAATACAGTCACAGCCATGTCAAATGTATATAGTTTTGATATTTTACTATTTAAAAATAAAAAACATGCTTTTTGAATGAAAGATTTTGGCATTTACTGTGCAACACACAGAAGAATACATGTTAATAGGTCAGATATTTACAGACATATTAATATCAATCTTATGTATGTAAGGTTACAGTCACACAGCACTTTTGATTTTATTTTTGTGCCAGCTTGTCCCAAACTCCCCTAATAAGCTCTTAAACGCCTGCAACACACTCCCAGGCTGCATAATCAGCGTCGCCGTTTACGCAAGTTTTTATAATCGTACTTCCGCCCAAAACCTGTGCTACATTAGTGTTGTTAGAAAAACAGGGGCCAGCGCCGTTTTCATGATCATCGTCCATGGAAGATTAATGTCTATTGGGAAAACCTATTCCCTAGACCCACCAATAAGGCTTGGTAGTTACAAAATGCACTTGACAGCACCAGAAATTAAAAACTGATGCTTGGGGTTTTTATTTGCAACACTTTTAAAACTATTGTTTGTGAGGTACAGAGGAAACAGCGTCAAGAACTGGAATAGCAAAACTCAACGTGAAGGACACCTTAAAAATTTTTAGTAATTACTTACTGCATTTGTGAAGGGTTAGAAAAACACAATGGAAAATGTGTATGTACGCCATGCAGCTCTATAATTATCACTGACCATGGCTTTAAAAGGGATTCTCCACTTTGGTAAACCCTTACTATAGAAAGATCCTTCGACAAAACTTGGCAAAAAGTATTCCCTCTTTGGGGCACAGAAATAAATTTAAAAGGGGAATGTTCATCAAAAAAATACTTTTTGTTTAACTCCATTTCTATTTTTTCCATTTTGTGGGGAATTTTTGGTTTTTTTTTTCATTTTCCAATCACTTTCATTTTTTTTTAAATAATTCTTAAGTCCGCAGTTCTCATTTGGCCATCCCCCCTAAAATCGCCCCTAAAATTTCCTTTCTGTTTAAGAGTTTTTCAGCATGTCTGCTCATTTTCAGCACAAAAGGGTCAAACGAAAGGAACACCTTGTGTTCAATAACACAAACCTTCATCACGAGGAATGTCCACTCCCCCCTCCCCCCCTTCACAGGAAAAAACCCCCTAAGACGTTATGGGGCAGAAAAGTGTCTTTAAGAATGTATGTGCATGAAGCTGCTGTAAAGTATCTCTCTAAACTGCTGTTAAAGCAGTGCAAGCAAGAATGTCTCCCCACATCATATATAGACGGCCGAATAGAGAAATCTACGATCAGGAAATAAAAACGACGAGAGGAAAAGAATATGGATGGGGCTGACTTAAAAAAGTAAAAAAAAATTTGGCGACAGTTTCCCCTTTAAGTGTTCAATTTCCCTACTCCGCCACCAGAGGGGAAATTAGGCATTACACAATTCACATTCAAATCAATGGGCTGCCCTCTGTAATATAGGATAGGACAGGTCCTCCAGAACAAGACACACTCTTTGTACTTACTCTGCTCCCCAAAACGAGGCTCCTGAAGAAGTCTTCTCTTTTGAACTTGGAAAATTTTAAAATGGGGCGTATAAAAATGGGCTTTCAAAAACGTAGTAGAACTATCTAGATGGCTATACACTGCTATTATAATAAGCCCCTGGTACAGCAGGGCCCATAGGTGAAACAGAAGACAAGCCTCTCACATGTCACACAGGTTTAGTTCTTATGGGATGATAAACATATCAATAAGTTAAAGGGGATGTATCGCTTCCTTACTTCGGCTGATTCACACTTCTCTTAGCTTCCCAGCTCTGTGAATGCAGGGGCGTTTCTTCCCCTCCCAGCTGGATGACATCATCCCCCTTCATGGGGCCTGGACTCCCCCCCTCCCCTCTGAGTCCACATTTGTGCCTTATTCCGCTTTTTTATAAGAGCTGTATACATACCACAGGCTGCATTCAATCTAATCTGAGCACTGATCTCTCAGCTGGGAAAGTATTACAGCTTTCTAAGAACGGCACAGATCTGCGCAGGAGAGTTAGGCACAGGGACAAAACTGTCATGTTTTCTCAATTGTACAATCTGCTGCAGTCTGTTTCTGCTAGGTGTGGAGACAGAAAATGCTACGGCCCTAACTCTGAGTCAGAGACACAGCTCCGTGAAACGACCCAGGGGTGTACAGAATGTAAATGAGCTTCAGCTAG
Organism: Phyllomedusa bahiana; assembly: GCA_025379985.1. Classification (NCBI taxonomy): domain Eukaryota; kingdom Metazoa; phylum Chordata; class Amphibia; order Anura; family Hylidae; genus Phyllomedusa; species Phyllomedusa bahiana. Next base: position 10,967 of record JAODAL010000285.1, on the reverse strand, counting down.
TGAATTGCAAGGAGGAGGATGACCCCCGCCATGGATATCAGTGTAAAATAAAAAAACCAAGATAAGGGACATGTGAGAACAAGGCAGCTTTGCTAATGACATCCAATTGCAACAGTTGCTTGTTTTTACTGTCCCCTTATTCTGAAGACCATTTAATGAAACGATAACACCCCTTTAAGTTATTTTTGTAAGTGCAAACATACCATTAAAATGGATATGCATATGCTCTGTCGAATTGGAGTATCAGCCTACGGAATAATTTTCTCTGATGGGTTAAAGAAGCTTCACTCCATTACGGCACCCAAATAAAAAACATATTCAGAAAAATCAAAAACAACACAGTCTGTCCACTCATTCAAATCAATGTATGTGACAAAGACCCTCATGACTCGGCTTCCCTCAGACTCTGGCTTTGAGTTTAATCAACACCACCACATTGGCTCATTCAAAGCAAGTGAATTTGTATTGTATCAAATTGTATTCAATAGTTTTGAAATAGATCAATCGATCATAATATAAATAGAAACACTGTTTAAGAATATACGTTAGTTGCAAACAACTGATGTATATTCTTATACAGTGTTTCTATCAGTTACATACAGCTGATGTATATTCTTATGCAGTGTTTCTATCAGTTGTATATAACCTGATGTATATTCTTATACAGTGTTTCTATCAGTTACATACAGCTGATGTATATTCTTATGCAGTGTTTCTATCAGTTACATACAGCTGATGTATATTCTTATGCAGTGTTTCTATCAGTTGTATATAACCTGATGTATATTCTTATCAGTGTTTCTATCAGTTGCATACAACCTGATGTATAATCTTATACAGTGTTTCTATCAGTTGCAAACAACTGCTGTATATTGTTATACAGTGTTTCTATCAGTTGTATACAACTGCTGTATATTGCTATACAGTGATTCTATCAGTTGTATACAACTGCTGTATATTGCTATACAGTGATTCTATCAGTTGCATACAACCTGATGTATTTATTATACAGTGTTTCTATCAGTTGTATACAATCTGATGTATAATATTATACAGTGTTTCTATCAGTTGCATACAACTGATGTATATTCTTATACAGTGTTTCTATTTGTTGTATACAACCTAATGTATATTCTTATACAGCGTTTCTATCAGTTGTATATAACCTGATGTATATTCTTATACAGTGTTTCTATCAGTTGTATATAACCTGATGTATATTGTTATACAGTGTTTCTATTAGTTGTATACAACCTGATGTATATTGTTATACAGTGTTTCTATCAGTTACATACAACTGATGTATATTGTTATACAGTGATTCTATCAGTTACATACAACCTGATGTATATTGTTATACAGTGTTTCTATCAGTTGTATACAACCTGATGTATATTCTTATACAGTGTTTCTATTAGTTGTATACAACCTGATGTATATTCTTATACAGTGTTTCTATTAGTTGTATACAACCTGATGTATATTGTTATACAGTGATTCTATCAGTTACATACAACTGATGTATATTGTTATACAGTGATTCTATCAGTTACATACAACCTGATGTATATTCTGATACAGTGTTTCTATCAGTTGCATACAAGTGATGTATATTCTTATACAGTGTTTCTATCAGTTGCATACAACCTGATGTATATTGTTATACAGTGATTCTATCCGTTGTATACAACCTGATGTATATTCTTATACAGCGTTTCTATCAGTTGTATACAACCTGATGTATATTCTTATACAGTGTTTCTATCAGTTACATACAGCTGATGTATATTATTATACAGTGTTTCTATCCGTTAACCTGATGTATATTCTTATACAGCGTTTCTATCAGTTGTATACAACCTGATGTATATTCTTATACAGTGTTTCTATCAGTTGCATACAACCTGATGTATATTCTTATACAGTGTTTCTATCAGTTGCATACAACCTGATGTATATTATTATACAGTGTTTCTGTCAGTTGCATACAACCTGATGTATATTGTTATACAGTGTTTCTAACAGTTACATACAACCGATGTATATTGTTATACAGTGATTCTATCCGTTGTATACAACCTGATGTATATTCTTATACAGTGTTTCTATTAGTTGTATACAACCTGATGTATATTCTTATACAGTGTTTCTATTAGTTGTATACAACCTGATGTATATTCTTATACAGTGTTTCTATCAGTTGTATACAACCTGATGTATATTCTTATACAATGTTTCTATCAGTTGCATATAACCTGATGTATATTCTTATACAGTGTTTCTATCAGTTGTATACAACCTGATGTATATTCTTACACATGGTATTTATATAATGATCGGTTAATCTATTTCAAAACTATTGTATACAACTTGAAAAAATATAAATGCACTTGCTTTGAATGATCCTACGTCTAGATATTGATTAATACAAAACCATAGCCAATATCAAAGTTTATTATTTCATAATGAACATGAAAAGAACGTGATTGGCTGATTCCACACAACTTTCTCTTGCAATTATCTTGATGCCATGTTGTGCCCAATAACCTATAAAACCCGATCAATGTCATACTAAGCTCTAGGTGCACGTTTGGTAGCATTTTTCATTATAAAGGTTGACAACCTACGTGAATTCTAATTCGAACTGCTGCTGTAATCAGAGCTCTCCTTCCTTCATTGAAATAAGGATTTTTCGGTCGGATACCTTGTCCTGATGTTGACGCTCTTATTTTCATTTTAAATTAAATCAGTCTTGCAAGCTCTTTTTGGAATGCTTTAAAAACCACTTGAGATTTACTCGAGTTTCAAGCTTGTGAACATGAGCCGTGGGTTGCATCATCTGACACATGCTGTTTGAGGACCTTTCTTCATAAAGTGACTCACTGAAACAGCCGCTTTTAAACTTAAAGAGGCCCTGGGCAACAAGCTCATAGACATCCCCAAACGCCTCTCCTGCTGTGCTCTAGTGTTATTGTTGGATGTGCCAATACTCAATGGATATGACTGAACAGTTTGACTAAAGCCTCCACGCTTAAGACGTGTGACAGCTGCTGTTGTGCCGGTCCACCATGGTCAGCTCGCATTATGATTTCATCAGTCAAAGAAACCCTTGGGGGAGCTCGTCTCATGCCCCGTTAATTGTGAGAATATTTATAAAGCTGGTTCTCATTTTAATGGCACAAGATGACACAAAATTAAAAGGAAATTATGCACTTCTAAGAATGCAGCAAAAAAAAAAAAAAAGAAGAGGTAAGGAACTTGGCTTTCATCATCAAGTGCAGAGAGATTTCGTTATGACCAATAAAAACTATTGATCATAAAATATTATTTTCTATGACGTGTGTTACTTACGGAAACATTTAGTTAAGATTGCCCATGGAAAAAAACATTCCAATACGCCTACGAAGGATGTACAGTACAACATAATGAGCTTACGTGCGCACTTCTCTTCAGACTACACCTGCTGGTACTTGTACCAGTGCAAACACAGCCATATTCATATTATATCATCATCAGATTAATGTACAGATGCCATTGTGACCTTAAAGGGAACCTGTCACATCGTTTATGCCCCCCTTGCTGAGGACAGCACAAGCTAGTGTCAGACCTGCTGTTTCCAGCACTGTGCCCCTTATTCTGTAAGGTGCTGTAGTTTTAGAGCATTTAATGCTCAAATCTTATTCATGAGCAGGTGTGAGCTCCGCCCACCAAAGGCTAGCCCCGCCCACTGACAGTTATTCACATGTTTTTACCTATTCAAAGTAATAGCTTTGTCAGTTGAGGTGGGCGGGGCAAGCCTCCAATTGGCCGGGTTGAAAAAAACTGACGCTTTGAATGACTCTTCGAATGACTCTTCTAGCTGAAAACTGCAGATTTGAGGTGTAAATGCTCTAAAACTACAGCATCTTACAGAATAAGGGACACAGCGCTGGGAACAGCAGGTCTGACACTAGCTTGTGCTGTCCTCAGTCAGGGGGGCAAAAAGTATGTGACAGGTTCCCTTTAAAGCAGATTTCCAGCTCAAAAGATACAAGCTCAAACATGGTGTGTTAGGGAAAAAGCAACTTGGGTAAGAACCAGTATTATGGCTACCTGACTGGGTTAGGGCATCTAAAGGAGGAAAAAAAAGGGTAGCTCCCCCCCACCCTTTCAACCAGTATTAAGTGGTTAGTACTTGCCAAATGTGGTCCAGGAAGGTTGACCGGTAAACTAGCAACATGAACGTCTAGAGGTATGTTTACATGATGTACAGTACGCGCCGCAGTACATTGTGTGTTTTGGGAGCTTGCGCTAATCAGCACGTACTCCCGTGGCGCAGGGGGGCCGCCAGTACTGCCGTCCCATAGACATGCATTACTTGCGGCGCGTATTCACCGCAAATAATTGACGTCACTTATCTCCCCGCACGTACAGTACAATCGTATTGCATGAGCGGGGAGAGGAGGCATAATCCATAGTTCTCTATGAGAGTTATGGATTACCGTAATTATGGAGCACCTTTCACTGCGTATTTCACGGCGTACTGTGCTTAATACGCAGCAAAATGTGCCCCAAAATAAGCCGTGTGAACATACCCTAAGGCCTCGTTCACACGGCTTATTTGGGCGCGGATTGGAGCCATACTGCGCGCTGTATTTGCACTGCAGTACGGCTCCAATCCGTCCAGTAACTACGGTAATCCACAGTTCTCTTTTTAAATGTGTTTATTAACACTCCAATACAGCAACGTTGAATAGTTGATTATCACTAGACATGCATTTATGGGTTACAAACGTTCACCGAGTGAAGTGCCTTCTTTTCCTTTTTTTCTGTTAAACAAACAAAAATATTAAACTAAATAACGATAGAGCTTATGAGTCCATCTCGTTGATGCAGGCATCTTCTTTTTCCAGCTTGTTTCGCTGTAGACCAATGTAGCTGAACTCCATGCTTTTTTAGCTAATGTGTCCGCATGAGATTATCTATAGGCACATAGGTGTCTAAGCTCAAACAGATAGCCATTAGTATTCAAGATTTTTGAGTAAGAAATAGACATCTTAAAACACTCTAGTTTTCCTTCACACAAACCGTTTCATGTGCAGGAAACCATTAACATGCAAAAGATCAGTCAACTTGTCAAACAATGACGCCTTTTACCATCTCAATTTGCAGAAGCAAGCGGGTGAGCGACGCACGACCCCCAGAATCCACAGTTCTCATAGAGAACTATGGATTCCGTCTCTCCTCCCCGCTCTGCGAATCCGCCGCGGGGGGAGAAAGTGACATGTCAATTATTTACGGTGCGTACGCGCCGTAGATAATGACAGTCTATGGTGCCGGCAAGATGGCGGCCCCGCGCCCCACCCCCGCTGCACGGCTGTCGGCGTAATTGCGGAGCGATATCCGTCCCCGCAATTAGGTCGGTAATAAGCCATGTGAACTGGGCCTAAGGATCACTGAAACAGGTGGAAAGCAAAGGCTACCTCTTTTTGTCCAATTTCACAAAAGTCTCACTGTTGTGCAAAATACTGAAAAAGTTCCTGCCAGCCATGATAGAAAGAAGTACATATAGGGCATCTAGGTTTGCTGTGTATTGAGCAGTGTAGCCACAGACCAGTAAAGGGTGCCTAAGCCGATTCCTGTCCAGCACTGAAAATGCCTACAATTTGCATATGAGATTGGAGCAATGGAGGAAGGCAGTCTGGTCCGATGAACAACATTTTACATCATGTGGACAACTTTAAAATTACTGCCCTATTGGCACCCCTGTTGGTAGACAAGGCAAACATAATCCAATTCGGACTATATTTGTCCTTTATAATCCTAAGGGCCCATCACGGCCACACCGGGGGATCAGGCGGGATAGATTTTTCATGGTATAACCATGGTTTCCACAAACAGGGAACCAAAAAGCTATGTGAATGGGGCTATAGTCCACCCAAAAAAGTACGTGTGTCAGGTAGTTGCAAGACTATAAAAGATGGGCAGCCTTTTGTAATGATATAGTCTGTTCATCACATTAACACAACTCTAGGGAGTACTCACAACTTCTGTAGTTATACTGAACGGCAAAGTATAAAATGCAGAATTAGACCTTTCTTTCCCCATAAAAAAAGGCAATAGAAAAAAAGAGCCTTGTTTCCTTAAAGGAGTTGTCTCCCCACAGGGTTTCAAAGAATGCATGAAAGAAATTCTCTGTCACTTCCTGGTTCATACTAATTTGCATAAGCTCCATGCTTGTACAGCTATGTTGTGCTTTCAGATGCTAATTAGATTAGATTAGCTTCTCAAACTACTCGAAGGACTTCTTATCTGATCCCCAAAACAAAAGCCCTAATTACAGAGCTGTTTACTTGAGATAAATCAAGCTTTTTACTGTCTGGCAGCACAGGACACTGACTGACAAGTGCTGACCTGTGTGATGACTCACTCTCTGTTATCTCATTGAACAAACAGCCCCAGGAGATTTGTTTACAGGTCTGTTACTGAGGGAACTGAAATAGCCACAGAGGTAATAAATTCACTTGTATCTCCTTAGGGAAAACAGAGGAACAATGCAATATATTTGGAAAATGTCTTTATTTTGTGTTCCCTACAATTTGAAAGCTATTCTTTGTAGCGAGACAACCCCTTTAAGTTATAAAGAACAGTTAATAAACGTACGTGGGCATCTGATCTAACCCAGTGTCACATTGTGTATCCAGCACTCTGCCGTGACAGTGGCACATTTCTGGACCTCCTAGCTGTTTCACACCAACAGATACTAGATAAACACATTGTGTAATTCTGAAAGGAAACTTGAGACAGAAGCGTAATTTAATATGTCAGCCTGCAAAGCCCGGGGAAGCAAAAAAAAGAAGAAAAAAAATCATTGTGGATCTAATAAATACAATATGAACGATTTAACATAACATGTCATCGTGTGACAAGGTAGTTATTCTTTTAAGCAGGTGCACTGCAATTTTAGGAAAATGTAATCTTCAGAGGGCTGTGCGGTACAATAGATGGCAGCTTGATGGGATTTGGCAGCCTTTCAGATGAAATGGTATTTTTTCTACCTTCTTAAAACCTTCCATCAGTGAGAAAGGGTCGTTGCCAGGACCTAAGACCCAGCTCTGGATACAGAAAGGCTCAAATTTACAATTAGGGCACGCTGCCAAGACTCTACAAAAGCCAAGCTGAAGACAACTACTACATCAAGTTCATTAAGCAAAATGAATAAATAAAATACTATAACTCTATGCAAATGAAGGGGGAAAAAAATCTACGTTACGCAGGATTAAGCGCAGAAGTACTAGGAAGGTGCCGGGGTCAGCTTTCATTTTTTAATTTTTTCTCTTTAAATTGCCGGCTTCTAGGCTGCACTTATTCCGAGTCTTGTGCCTACTGATTCTGTATAATCACTTAACAACTGTTTAACTCTATATTACTGCCAGGAACCAGTCTCTCAGATACTACAGCATTTCTAATTTATTTTATCTTAGTATCTGGTAATTTATTTATGCCTGATAAACTGGAGCCGCACAAGACCGGAAGTATACTACTGACTTAATGAAAACAGCAGGTGTTTGCTGTAATAGAATGGAATTCAACTGTTCAAAAAAGGTCTAAAACATTTTGGACGACGTTTGAAAATTGGCGGTGCCACGGCAGTTTTTAGGTGCATTATATCAGTTTAAAGTCCCATCCTCTCAAAAATCATGTATACCTTGCATAGTAAAACATAAAGCGCCTAAAGCGATGCGTTGCGCCTAAAAAGACGCATTGCGCCTAAAAAGGCGCATGGCGTATCATTGGTGGTGTATGTAATGTACCTCAATAGGCACATTGCGTTATGGAGGCGCACAGCTTATCATTGTTAATATATGTAATTAGGCGCATTACAATGTGTCGCGCTCGGCATATAATGCTCCTAGTTTTGGTGTACAACAGTTCATTTACATCGAGAATATGGCGTCGAAAGTCACATATTTCTACTAAAATCTCTGTGATTCTGAATAGGGTTTTATTTTTCTAAATAAATTGTGCTGCTTTTTATCTTCTAACCAATGGATTGAGCGTGGTCACGCTGCTCAGCACAGAGTAAGGTGGATCCGCTGGTCACGGCGTAGAGTTGGCGTAGCCAGGGAGCGGAGACTAAGGGGCCCCTTGTCTTCACCGGTGCCTGCCGCAAGGCCGGACGGGCTTTGCTGTAGTCTACACAGCTCGGATTTTCTTTTCAAATTAAAAGAAGTTTTATTGAAAAACAATGAAATATACAAACAAAAGGATGTTAGCAAAGAAGGAAAAATGCATCCAACATGTGCATCAGGAAAATGCTAATTATATTAATAATGAGATGAACACCGCTATCATATAAATGTGGGATCTTGACCAAAAGCTAAAACAAAAAAGTCAAGCAAAATGCTTGATTCGTGTGAGAGGCTAAAGTCAGTCAGCTTTTTAGAGCGGGAAAATCAATACAGAAAGAACAACATGATATAACATTCATACAGAAAAATGGGTATCACACAGGAAGAATATAAGGAAAGAAAAAAAGAAGATAAGAAAAAGGGGGGGGGGGGGGTAGATAGGTACCATAGAGAACCACGAATGGCGAACAATGCAGCTCGCAGCCAAACCAGGGAGCATACTGAAGGAAGTAGAAAGAGTCCCTGTCACCAGCCCGGAGACTAGACGCACAGATCCATCAAGTCAGTAGATCAGTGATTTGGCAGGAAATAGAAAGGTACAGCGGGGAGTTCTTAAAAAACAGTCAGCTGGCCCATGTTATGTTAAATTCATGCGCCTGCTCAGGAGTACGAGCGATAAGTTCCTCCATTCTATATATGAAATCGATCTCCGCAAACCAGTCCAAAAGGGATGGGGGGGGGGGGGGGGGGACAGACGAATTTCCACTATCACAGTTTTGGCAGCCTGTAATAAATGTCTGAGAAGAGGGCCCTTTTTTAAATTTACTGACCGTCACGGGAAAAAATGAAGAGGAGCAAAGCTCTGGTAAGTTGGGGATCAAGAACCCCGTAGGCCTCCCCGATGACCTCTAGAACTGAAGTTTCCCCAAACCTTAATTAAGGGACAAACCCCACCAACATGGGCAGAGTTCCCTCTTCTTCCGCATCTCCAGCAAAATCTGAGGACTGATGGGAACCAATGATTTAAGACAGAAGGGACTCTGTACCACCTGGTCAGGAGCTTGTAACAGTCTCCTGGTGACTAGAGGCAATAGCTGCTTTATGTTTTAGTTTAAAACATCGCTCCCATTACGGCAAGGTGAAAAAAAATGCCAGTTCAGTCTCCCAACGTTGGCAAAAGAAGGAAGTGAGGTAAAATGGCCCGAGAGCAATATCTTGTATACAAGTGACAATGAATGTCTTGCTCCCGAGGAGGATAATAGCAATTGTTCAAGGCCGTAAGGAGCCTAAATAGATTGGCACTTGGACTTCATTTTTGGGTTTAAAAAGAGGAGAGAGTTGTAAGTATTGGGGTGCTACCAGAAAACCGCCTTCCATTGAGAATTCAACAGGAGAGTTTAGTTTCCCTCCTGATGCAGCTCGGTATTTCTTATGTCGGATTTCAAATTCGAAAACCGGGTCAAAAAAATTAGGGAACATGTTTTATAATGAGCTGTATTTCATTTGAAAAACGGTGGAATATAAGTACTGTTCAATTGAATGTAACGCCAAAATCTGAAAACCTCTGCAAAAATACAGGACAAAAACCATTAAAAAAAAAAATGAAAACCGAGTGTAAAATACTGCCCGGATCCTGATTTGAATCCGACAAGTATATCTTTATGAAGAGGTGAGTAGAAGTCTGGATAGCGGGGCAGCTGTGGATATTGTGTTTTAGACTTTGCAAAGGCGTTTGACACTGTCCCCAAAAGGTTTGTTAGGAAATAGAACCCATTGGGTTAGAGAAAAGGGTGGAAATTGGGATCAAAAACTGGTTTTGGTGGATCGTATTTAGGGGTGGGGTAAATGACTCCTACTCGAGGGGCCCCCCGGTTGTGATTTGGGTGGCCGCGAGGCTCAGTATTGGGTCTCTCTTATTTAATGATTTATTAACAATATGTAAAGGGATCAAAGCCGGTTTCGATTTTTGTAGTCCCCCCCCCAACCATGGGGGGGTGTGCAATCTATGGAAGATGCTCATAAATTAAAAAGGGACCTGGACCATGGTGCTTGGGAAATATTTGGGGGTTGGGGTTGTGGTTTTTTGGGGGAAAATTTCTGCAGCGCATATGTCCTAGTGGGCAAAAAAAAAATGGAAAATCGCTTGTTGAAAAAGACCTGGGCGTTCTTGAAATTAGACTTCAAAAACAGCATGCAATGTCAATCAGCCCCTTAGGGCAAGTATGTATTAAAAGAGGCCTGGAATCGCGGACAAGGATGTAAATTCACCCCTGTACAAAAACATTGGGGCGACCTCACTTTGGGAAAATGTGTTCAGTTCTGGACCCCGTTTTGAGAGATTAATGGAGCTAGAGAGAGTACAAAGCGAGCAACCCAAATGATAAGGGGGTGGGCCATCTAGTTATGGGGAATAGTTAGTAAATTGAACTTATTTAGTTTGAGAAAAGAGCCCTTTGGGGGGACTGATTAATTTATATAAAAAAATGGTCCCTACAAAAAGTTGGGGAAAAAATTATTTCAAGTGAAAGCTCCCTTTAAAAGACAAGGGGACTTCCTTGACTAAAAAAAAAGGATTCATTAGGGGGGGAAAAGCGTTCTTCACTGAGAAAAAATGGAATTGTGGAATAGCCGCCTGGGAGTGGTACAGCAGAAAAAATGTAGAGGGTTTCAAGAAAAAGGCTTAGGACCTACCTGGAACTAAAAGGGAAAATTAATGGTACGATGTAAAATTGGATCCGGCTGGTGGAGGTTGGGGGGGAATTGTTCTTACTGGAGAGATTGGTTTTGCCCCTTTTGGGTTCGGACATTAACCAGTGGTGGGCTGGGGTTAAAGTCCCCCTTTTTCTCTCCCTCACG